>BSBK01008163.1:345000-359077 GCA_027943335.1 Chamaecyparis obtusa | reverse complement strand
TAATAAATGAAAAAAATACTGTTATGGACAAAAATATTTGCATATTAATTTGTTACACCTTTCACGAGCTTCTGTACCTTGCAACATGATTAGACATTTTTGTTAGCAGAACTAAATTTTTAGGTTAAGTTTTACAGATCATCTTTTTGATCCAAGGGACGTAGATCGACTATTGTATCTTCCTCAGATAGTTTCCCTGAGAATATCCACAATTCATATACAAAAGCATCATACAGGAAAAATTAGAAAAAAATAATAGCTAAAAGGTAATATTATATATAATATATCAGTATACATTAGTATATGTATTATATATATATATATATATATATATATATATATATATATATATATTATATACATTAGTATATATATATATAATATATACATTATATATATCATATGCCTCTTATATATATATATATATATATATTATATACATTAGTATATATATAATATATACATTATATATATCATATGCCTCATATATATATATATATATATATATATATTATATACATTAATAAATGTAAAAGTTCAATTTTTTTCATTTGCTCCCACCCTTTTTTTAATCTGCCTGGGAATATCGGGTACCCAATATGAAATCGGATACCCAATTTTGAACAAGTAATATTTGACCAAAATATTCCCTGTCCCCATAGACCAGACAATCACGAGGTTTTATACTTTTTTCACACGTTGCAGAAAAAAAAAAGTGATTTAGGGCCCATTGTTTGATTTTTGTCGACTTGTGGTCTCACCATGGGAAGCAGCAGTCGTCGAAAGGCTAAACGCAAGAGTAAGCTGACGGATGAACAAATTCAAGCATATAGGGAAAAGGATAAGGAAAATCACCACAAAAGGAGGGAAGGTATGTTAAACATTAATCAATCAGACCCCGTAAATGTAATTGTAAGTGAAGAGGATGTTGAATTTGAAAATGTACAAATGGAGATTGAAAATGTAGACTTGGGGAATGAAAATGTTGCACAAGAACCACATGAACGTTACACATCTCCAAATTATATGCGAAATGAAGTCCCTTGCAATAAAGATAATCAAACTTCAAATTCGGGGCTTTCAGGAAGACCTAAATGGTTAATTGAAATTGAGGAGAACATTATGAATAATTGGGAAGGAAAGAGGTCACATAGAACCGTTAGTTAGTGGGCTTCAAGACTTTATGATCAATTTTTTGGAAACAAGACATTGGTTGAGCAATGTCAAATTTTAGTGCAATTGTTAAAGATGCAAAAGATGAGACCTGTGCTTGTGAAATTGAAGATTTGTGTGAACAAAAAAATGGAGAGAAATGCCATTTTTGTGAAGAATCTTTTCAATGCTATCAATAGCATTGGGAAGACTAGTAGAGAAAAAGACAAGAGAGTTGCTCGGAGGATTATTACAACCTCCTTAGTAAGTCATTAGTTGAGAAAGGCTCGTTTGATGAGACAAACTTGTGTTGACTTCAATATAGATCGTAAAACTTTGGGTGGAGCACTTGTAAGAAGAGAAAGACTTGATGATCCACTTCAAATTGATACATGGGCTTATGGTGGGAGACTTCTATGTTTCGATAAGAAGCTAACAGATGTTGTCAAGGATGAAATTCAACAATTTTGGGATGCTAACTCAAGAGTGTCACCAAATGTGAAGGATGTCTTGAAGTTGAGAGTTGGCAATCGAGACCACACGCCACTTCCTAAACATTATGTGGAGGTAAGTCAAACAATGTTGTATAAAAAAATTTGTGAGACACATCCAACATTGAAAATATCACAAAGGTCTTTTGAATCCGTGAAGCCATTTTATTGTGTACCTCTTAAGATTCGGAATACATGTTGTTGCAAATATCATGTTGAGTTTTCAATGCATCATGAATTATTACGGTCCATTCATTCTACTTTGCATACTAACGAAATGCTACAGGATTATGGTGCAAGTGGTCTTCCCAAATCATCAAGAGACATGCTAGATCAATTTTATGTCATAGAGATGATGGTTGTTTATTTTATAAAAAAAATTTCTTAAATGCCAAGTGCTCAGAATGTGGTGGCTTGTCCAAGTTTAGAACATGTTTTCATGAGGGTTTGGAACACAATTTTGGAAAGACACTCATCCAAAAAAAGGTATATGAAATGGTGAAATATACATTAAAGAGTGGAGGGGAAGGCTCTAGATTTGAGTTAGCTGCAAAAGAATACAATGTTGCTGATTTTATCTTAGATTTCAAGACAAATCTTTTTTACAAGTACGCAAGGCATAGTCATAGGTCTCAATGGTTGGATCAACAATTTAGGACATGTAAGGACACTTTCCCCATTGGAACTATTATATCTATTGTAGACTTTGCGAAGAACTATACATTGCAGCCCCAAAATGAGACTCAAGCTCAATATTACAATTCCATTTAGATTGCTATTTTTGTACACATCACATATAGACATTCCCCTAATAGCACAAAAGATGAGTGAAAGATAATCAGAGAGTACCATTTTTATATGAGCGACAACAGGTCTCACTCTCATGAGTTTGTTCAACATTGTTTCCAGAACTATTTTGACTTCTTGCAGGAAAATGGTATTGCTATGGATAGGCATCTCATTTGGTCGGATAATTGCACCGCTCAATTTAAGAATGCTAGAATGTTTTATTGGTTGTGTAGAATGCATGTGGAGAGAAGTATACCTCATATTTGGAGTTTTTTTGAGTCAGAGCATGGGAAAGGGGAGCATGACGGAGCAGGTGCGTGTGTGAAGAGAGCTCTAGTGTGTTCACATATCCTACTAGTTCAGTTGTTGTTGCGGGAAAATGGCGACGAACATAAATGATTAGAAAGAATGGAATTCCTACATTTGAAGACTATGAGAAGCACAAAACTATTCTCATGTATTCACACCTTGTTATAGCAACAAATGTCAAGTTGTCAAAGCATCAAGGAAGACCAAACACCAAAGAACTTTGGACTATTAGTACTGCTGATCATGAAGCACTATTGGAGACCCTGAAGCAAAGAGATGACCCTTCATGAACACTTGACTAGGTAATAAGTTAACTTAGTGCATTGTTTTCTAAGTTCGTTAAGCTTAATTTCAATACATTAATTTCACCTTTCTTAGATTGTATTTTGAGTCAATGAACTTGGTTTTGTATGTGGATTGTAACTTGTGCAGGAGAACCTATGAAGATGCCTACGGTTACCATGGATCCAATCAGAGATAGAAGGACAAAAGGATCCTTAATGGTTAATTGAGATCTTTTTCAGCCTATAATGGCAATTTGTAACAATCAATTTGATTTAAAAGTTAAATGTCCTAAAACTCTTGATAAGGACTTATGACCAAAATCATGTATGGGTGGCCAATAGTGCCAAGAAGGGATCTTACATGTCATTTACTTATGCCATTTGCATGGTTTGAATTCTTACATGTTTGATTGTTGTTTATAATACTTTAAGGATATTATTTTTTTACCATTTCAAACAATCTATAAAACTTAAACCTCAAACATAATAAGCTTCATAGTTCAAATTTCACAAGCTTAATCATGATTAGTTTCACAATTCAAATTTCAAACATACCACTATTAGTCAGTTGAAAGCGGCTTAGCAGCGTATCTTTCAAACCATATGACCTAGAATCAAACCATCTACTCCATCGGCTCTGGTTGGTCGGGTAAATGCCACTGACAACCATATTCCACCCATGGAGTCACAGGAACACTCGTGGCCACGCTCAACCCAAGTGACCCCAAGGTGCAATAAGCACGATGGGGCAGCGATCTTCCGTGGCTCGTATCTCAGAGCTTGTGAGAGGTATTGAAAAATCATTAGGGGCTACGAGATCATGTTTCTAAGGTCTACAATAACCTCTCTCAGTTTTGGGCGATTCGACTTTGTTTTCATTTGGCAGGATAATCTCAGTCGATGCCAAAACTTGCAGCGAGGGTCAGTTGAAAGTGGCTCAGCAGCGTATCTTTCAAACCGTTTGACCTAGCATTGAACTATCTACTCCATTAGCTCTGGTTGGCTGGGTAAACACTAATGACAACCCCATTCTACCCACAGAGTCATAGGAACACTCGCGACCACGCTCGACCCAAGTGACCCGAAGGTGCACTAAGCACGATTAGGTAGTGATCTTTTAGGGCTTGTATCTCGAAGCTCATGAGAGGTATCAACAAATGGTTAGGGGCTATGAGATCATGTTTCTGAGGTCTACAATAACCTATCTTAGTTTTGGGCGATTTGACTTTGTTTGCATTTGGCAGGGCAATCTCAGTCGATGCCAAAACTTGCAGTGAGAGTCAGTTAAAAGCGGCTCAACAACATATCTTTCAAACCATCCAACCTGGCATCGAACCATCTACTCCATCAACTCTAGTTGGCTGGGTAAATGCTAGTGACAACCTCATTCCACCCACAGAATCATAGGAACAGTTGCGACCATGCTCCACCCAAGTGACCCTAAGGTGCACTAAGCACGATTGGGCAGTGATCTTCCAGGGATCGTATCTCGAAGCTCATGAGGGGTATCAACAAACTATCATGTGCTATAGGATCATGTTTCCAAGTTCTACAATAACCTCTCTCAGTTTTGGGTGATTGGACTTTGTTTGCATTTGGCAAGTGATCTCAGTCGATGCCAAAACTTGCAGTGAGGGTCAGTTGAAAGCGGCTTAGTAGCGTATCTTTCAAACCGTCTGACCTGGCATCAAACCATCTACTCCATTGGCTCTAGTTGGCTAGGTAAAAACCAGTGACAACCCCGTTCCACCCACGGAGTCACGGGAACGCTCGCAACCACGCTCGACCCAAGTGACCCCAAGGTGCACTAAGCACGATTGGGTAGCAATATTCTATGGCTCATATCTTAGAGCTCGTGAGAGGTATGGACAAACTATCAAGTGCTACAAGATCATGTTTTTGAGGTCTACAATAACCTCTCTCAGTTTTGGGCAATTCGACTTCGTTTGCATTTGGAAAGGAAATCTCAGTCGATGCCAAAACTTGTAGTGAGGGTCAATTGAAAGCGACTCAACAGCGTATCTTTCAAACCATCTGACCTAGCATCAAATCATATACTCCATTGACTCTGGTTGGTCGAGTAAACACTAGTGACAACCTTGTTCCACCCACGGAGTCACGGGAAAGCTCGCGACCACGCTTAACCCAAGTGACCCCAAGCTTCACTAAGCATGATTAGGCAGTGATATTCTGGGGCTCATATCTCAGAGCTCGTGAGAGGTATCAAGAAACCATCAAGTGTTATGAGATTGTGTTTCCAAGGTCTACTATAACCTCTCTCAGTTTTAGGTTATTCGACATCATTTGCATTTGGCAAGGCGATCTCAGTCAATGCCAAAACTTGCAGTGAGGGTCAATTAAAAGCGGCTCAGCAACATATCTTTCAAACCGTCCAACTTGGCATTGAACCGTCTACTCTATCAGCTTTAGTTGCCCAGGTAAATGCTATTGACAACCCCATTCTTCCCACGAAGTCATGGGAAAGCTCGCGACCACGCTCGACCCAAGTGACCCCAAGGTGCACTAAGCATGATTGGGAAGTGATCTTCTGGGGCTCATATATTGGAGCTTGTGAGAGTTATCAAAAAACCATTAGTGGCTACAAGATCATGTTTGTAAGGTCTACAATAACCTCTCTCAGCTTTGGGTGATTTGACTTCATTTTCATTTGGCAAGGCGATCTCAATCGATGCCAAAACTTGTAGTGAGGGTCAGTTGAAAGTGGCTCAGCAGCATATCTTTCAAACCGTTTGACATGGCATCAAACCATCTACTCCATCAGCTCTAGTTGGCTGGGTAAATGCCAGTGACAACCCCGTTCCACCCATGGAGTCACAGGAATGCTCGCAACCACGCTCGACCTAAGTGACCCCAAGGTGCACTAAGCACGATTGGGCAGTGATCTTCTGGGGCTCATATCTTGAATCTCATGAGAGGTATTGACAAACCATTAGGTGCTATGGGATCATGTTTCTAAGTTCTACTATAACCTCTCTCAGTTTTGGGCGATTCGACTTCATTTGCATTTGGCAAGGCAATCTTAGTCGATGCCAAAACTTGCAGTGATGGTCAATTGAAAGCGGCTCAGGAGCATATCTTTCAAACCGTCTGCTCCATTAGCTTTGGTTGGCTAGGTAAACACTAGTGACAACCCCATTCCACCCACAGAGTCACGGGAATGCTCGCGACCACGCGTGACCCAAGTGACCCCAAGGTGCACTAAGCACGATTGGGTAGCGATCTTCTGGGGCTTGTATTTTGAAGCTCATGAGAGGTATCAACAAATCGTTAGGGGCTACAAGATCATGTTTCCAAGGTCTACTATAACCTCTCTCAGTTTTGGATGATTTGACTTCGTTTGCATTTGACAAGGAGATCTCAGTTGATGCCAAAACTTGCAGTGAGGGTCAGTTGAAAGCAGCTCAGCAGTGTATCTTTCAAACCGTCTGACTTGGCATCAAACCATCTACTCCATCAGCTCTGGTTGGCCAGGTAAATGCCAGTGACAACTTTGTTCTACCCACTGAGTCACGGGAATGTTCTCGACCACGCTCAACCCAAGTGACCCCAAGGTGCACTAAGCATGATTGGGAATTGATCTTTCATGGCTCGTATCTCGAAGCTCATGAGACATATCAACAAACCATTAGGGGCTACGAGATCATGTTTTTGAGGTCTACTATAACCTATCTTAGTTTTGGGTGATTTGACTATGTTTACATTTGGCAACGCGATCTCAGTTGATCCCAAAACTTACAGTGAGGGTCAGTTGAAAGTGGCTCAATAGCATATCTTTCAAACTATCCAACCTGGCATCAAGCTGTCTACTCCATTGGCTCTAGTTGGCTGGGTAAATGCTATTAACAACCCCATTCCACCCATGGAGTCATGGGAACACTTGCAACCATGCTCGACCCAAGTGATCCCAAGGCGCACTAAGCACAATTGGGTAGCGATCTTCCATGGCTCGTATCTCAAATCTCATGAGAGGTATCAACAAACCATTAGGGGCTATGAGATCATGTTTCTAAGGTCTATAATAACCTCTCTCAGTTTTGGGTGATTCAACTTCATTTGCATTTGGCAAGATGATCTCAGTCGATGCCAAAACTTGTAGTGAGGGTCAGTTGAAAGTGGCTTAGTAGCATATCTTTCAAACTGTACGACATTGCATCAAACCGTCTACTCCATCGGCTCCAGTTGGTTAGGTAAACACCAGTGACAATCTCATTTTGCGCACGGAGTCACTGGAACGCTCGTGACCATGCTCGATCCAAGTGACCCCAAGGTGCACTAAGCATGATTGGGCAGCGATCTTCCGTGGCTCAAGTGACTTCAATATGACGAGTTATATACATACTGAGTATATACATAGTATTCAAACAATGTAGTACTAAGTGGATCAAGTGAGTATATATAATGGTATGAAACATAAGAACATAGGAAATCTATAGAAGTTAAACTTCAAACATAATAAGCTCCATGAACAGGGTATTCCAAAGTAAAGAAAAACAAATGTAACTTCAACAAGATATAATTTCAATCATAATGATAATCATAGTCAAGATATAACTTCACCATTCAATTCCATAAAAATGAATAATAAATATGAATATACAAAAGATGACACAAATATAACATATAAATGAACATGTTCTATATATACAAAGTATCAAATGTATCAAAAGTATCTCCATATACAAATATGGCACATGCCATTTCAAAATGTCTACAAAATCAATATTTTAAGGTGTACAATGTGGCATATATGCCATCTCAAAATGTGCCAAGTGGCATCTCTAAATGACCACAAAACTAAAACTACATCCTATGTCGTAGGGGGATCATCAAAATGTAGCCTCTTTGAAGAAGTGTTGGGCTCTGATTGATCCTACATAAAAGATGAGTTCAAACCCAAGTTAGATTGCTTACTTTATATGATTTGTACATATATATATATATATATATATAGTTCATAATTCAAACACTAATTTAATTACAATTATAACTGAATACAAATATTTGTACCTAGTCTCTCGGTCGCCTACAATGATCAGGTGTCCTAGCATAAGTCCTGGGTAGTGAAGGGACCATGCCAACAATACCAACTCTGACCTATAAATATATATTTGCAATAATGAGATTAGTAGAGTGGTGCAACATAGAGTAATAAATCTACAAAATAGGATGATAGCATAATAAAATTATAAATTGATTGAACTAAAATTAAAATTTACATCTGATGATCCCTCCTCTGGAATGGTGGGCTGGGTCAACAAAGATACGAAAGATTCTTGTGGGCCCTCCCTCACACTTGGAGTAACCTATGAGAGTAAAAAGATTGTCAATTATATATAAATGTACTTCATCATAGCAACCCTGGTTACAAAATATAAATAACAATATGTAAAAGTCTACGTACAATCGAGCTATCACTCCGAATCAAGATGCCTGTAATCCTACGTTGCCGAACAGCTGTCGGGACATCATCAATAGCCACACTCTATAGAATAAAGTGCAAGTAAAATATTTATTACTACACACAAGTGGCATACATGTGCATGCATAATTAATCTTAAACAATTAACTACCTTTCCTTTGTCGACACCTGATAAAGGAAACCCCTCGTGCCCCCCACTAACATCAGCTGTACCCTACAAGAACACAATCAAATGACAATATATAAGTAAATGTATGAATTTTATTGCTCTAATTGATAGAGATTTAAGCATGTACACCAAATGATATAAAAAATAACTAATGGGTACATAATTTATAATATACCGTATAGTCATCAAGGCCAAATGAAATGGCTGAAAGTGTGGACTCATCCACTTGTCTCACCTCCTCCTGTGTCATCGACTGAACATAAATGGAAAAAATATATATACATAAGTGCATGCAATCATTAAAACTAATCTAAATAAATAAATTATTTTTAAATTAAATAAGTCATGTGACAAATTTATTTATAATGTTTACTCTTACCGTATCAACAGGAGTCAATGGCTCTGCGTACACCTCCTGAGCACTCTCATGAGATGTAGATGCTCCATGAGGTGTTGTAGCCTCTGCAGCTGCGTCTCCTATATCCTCCTCATCAAAAACATGTAACTAATATATGTCAGCATCAGTAAGCGGTCTGAGGCACATATTCTTACATATAATGCAAATATGGGGCTTGCATACATGTGAACTCCGACGAGATGTCGATGCGCTAGCATCATCCACACTAGGAGGCAACACTGACCTGGTCTATGTGATCAACTGATCACTCAGTAAATGAATGGACCTAATAGTCTATGAGGCAGCCTTTGTAATGATATCGGGATGCTGCACTCAAGGAGGGGGTGCGACATCAGTGGGGGGGACAAAGGTAGTGGCCTTTTTGAGCTGGGCAGATGGCCTAGTCTAAGGAGCTCCTCCGCCTATGCCCATGTTGGGCCTTGTACTCCAATAATCAACATGGTGACCAAGCACAAACTCAACATACAATTTTTTTATGAAATAAAATGGGACCTCCAAATTGCTATGGGGTGGTTTATCAAAACCCATCCACCAGCGATCCCAAAAGTTTGTGGGCATTGCTTCATTTGTGCACCATTTTATTGATAATTTGGGCTTTTTGGGATCAATTGGTATTCTGGTTTTAGGATTGACAAAAAGGGCGGCTATATCTTCCTTGGTTATATTAAGGGCTGCAATCCCATCATGGTCAAGCCCATCATCAAATTGGGCGTGCATATCATCACGCCAATGAAGAGTAGCATTATGTTGCTGCGTGAGTGTGTCAATATTTTCAACAATTGTATTTAGTGTGGCAAGCATGGGACCTAATGTAGGTATATTTTGATGTGTTTTGGAAACCTCGTATTGTGTTCAAATTATCTTGTATCAAATCTTCTAAAGATCGAGGGTTTTGACACGGGGGATTGTTTTCAAGATAGTTATTTGGTGCGGGAGGGTTATTTTCTTCATTGTTGTCAGCCATGCCTGATTAAATTAAAAACAAATCTAAATTTCAATCTAATTTCATATAGTATTACAAATATAAATAGAAAACCCTATTTGAACAAAAAAAATGACATTTGGCATGAAAATTAAATAAAATAATGAAAATAAACAAAAAATCTACTTACCAAATATGTTGGGAGTCAAATTTGTTGTTGCCCAAATTAGATACCCGAAAATATATTAGGTATATGATATATGAAGCTATTTTAGCAAGGAAAAATGCAGAAAGAAATGAAGAAAAGGGCTCGTGGGTTTGGGATTTATGCCACAGTTATCGGGTACCCGATTAGGCCTGTGCTTTGGTGTACTGACACCCAGGCCTACTCAAAAGTCAACAAGCATTTTCATGCATTTTTGGATGAGTGAAAAGTGAATAGTTTCACATCGCCACTTTTTGGGCCCTCATGATCTTGCACATGCCCAGGAAATCCATGCTAAGAGCATAAAAGTGATGCACATGGTCATGGGGGTCACCATTTCCATCATACTTTTCATATTTGGGAACCTCAATATCCCTAGGAAATGGGACCATGTACAGACTCCTATCAAAAGGAAGAGCACAGATAGACTCTACAAAAGAGACCTTTGGAGGCTCCCTTTCTATTGCCATTTGGGCAAGACATTGGTTTGTCCGTTGTAATTCCTCTCTAAGGATTTCCAATTCTGTTGGCACTCTTTCTTGGACAATTTGTCGGACATCATAACTGGGAGGAAGCTTGTACCCTCTAGAAGTCATGAATTGAAAATATTTGTCTCCATTACGTTCTAAAAGCTTATGCATCATTTGTTGGGAGACCTCATCTTGTTCAAATCTCATAAGATCCTCACTATAAATTTCATCATAGGCCTCTTCCTCATGATGAGAGGGAGGGGGTCTAGGAGGTAAAGAAGGTATAACAAAAGTTCATCTCGGAGGAGACCTAGGTGGCGTGTTGTTGCCATAGTTTCCATTAGTACCAAAAAGTGGTCTATGCTCATAACCACTAGTCTTGGGTTGCTCGTGAGACATTCCTCTCATAGCCATGCATCTAGCAGCATCCATTTTGTCTAAACGTGCTTGGTTGTCCTTATGCTCAAAATGTTCTTGCAAACGGTGGAACTTTTCTTGTTCAGTGAGAGTGAGTGAGACACTGTCTGTGCTTTTGGAGGTCTTGAATGCGGAAAAAAGGAAGCCTCCCTTGTACCACGGGGTGACCTTAGAATCCTCAAATTGGTTAGGACTAGAACTATCATTTCTATTTGGTGCTCGTGAGCATCTGGTTGGAGAAGGTAATGATGTATAATTGAACAGAGGGTGACGCTCTTGCTCAAATTGAGACCGAGTTGTAACTGGCATGAAAAGAATCATTGGTTGACTAATAAAATGAGACAAAGTTTTTCAGATATTGAGATAAGAAAAGCTAATGAAGATCACTTGTCAAGATAGAACAATAGAGATGGCTCATCAAAAGTTCTCAAGAACTTACAGCAATCAATTGACTCAAGTCGAGAGGTAAGCAAGAAGCTCGATTAGCAAGTAGCTAGAGAGGTAACCGTGGTGTGACAAGTGATCAAGAGTAGCATTTGTTAGGCTCAAACCCAATAGTCTTAGCTCATTTTTTTTTAGTCTAGAACAAACCTAAGCATGTAGATAACAAACTAGCTTTAGGTAAGAACATGAAAAGACACTCTACGACAGGTTAAAATTCAAGTTTAGCACTTTGGATTGCAATAGCAGTAGGACAATAGAATAACTCAGGACTCTTGATTAAGGATGTGTGCTGATGTTTCAGGATCGTATGACTCTTGACCAGTGAATGTGAAGAACTTAGTTTGGAAAGCAATTTGGTCAATGTTGTAAGTTGACAGGTACAATTTCTTGATTTCAAGCATAGTAATATCAAGAAATAGATAAGTTTGCAAACAGTAGGTGATCAAACATGTCATAAAACACTTGCGCAAGGGAAAAAGAAACCTTTCCAAGACAAGCAATTGTGATATCAAAATGAAAAATTCTATGAGCACTACCGTGATGTTTAATGTTTGAGAACGTTTGCACAGGTAGATCACAACAAGAACACTTCAAGCACTTACTACCTAGAAGGACAAAGGCTCAATACTTAACAACTTGGCCCACACTTGATGTCCCATCACCTCACACAAAGTGGTTACCCATAATAGATGTTGGCTTTGTCATGGAAGTGCCAATGGCACAACCAAAGGAACACAAATGGTGAGTAGTCTTGGGGTGATCCGAGTTAGTCCACTAGGATCAATCCTTGCACCAAGATGTTAAGCGAAAAAATTGGGTAGCTTCTATCTATGGTTCTTAGTAAGGGCTTTCATTTGTAATACTCCTCTTGCTCCCCAAAGGGACTCCTTACCTTGCAGCAAGTAACGGACCTCACGGCTACAAGAGTACCTTAAGCATTCTTGCTCAATATTTTCTTCATGGTCACAATCCCACAAGTACTCACATTAAGTGAAGACAAGTACTACGTCTACCAAAGTTTTGTGTCTTTGATAGCCTTGAGTTTATAGTAGGTCAGAATAGCTTAGTATTAGCTTGTCCCCACTTGGGTCGTTCCTCTTGATTGCTCAAAAGCAGGCCCGCTAAAGGATTCTAAAACTAAACAAAGAGTGGATCAACCTTTGAGTTTCAAGATTTCTATTTCACCTCAAGGGTGAAGAGCATACTCTCCTAGCTCAAAAATATCTCCCAAACACACCAAGCAAAGGTTCAAATACCCTCTTGCTTTCAAAATCCAAAGATGGGTCAAGATTTCTATTTCACCACAAGGGTGAAGAGCATACTCTCCTACCACCAAAAGGTTCCTACAACAAGATATTAAGTGCCTAATAAATGAAACAAATAGTATGTTCCACACTTAAAATGAAAGCAATTAAACAAGCACTTGATTTGTTTTTATGCATTGGATAGCGCTGCAAAAACAATTAGTAGCCCTTTTGCATTTGGAGCTTTGACATGTGTTCTTTTGGAAAAATATTCAATCAATGAGAGCACCTACAAGCACAACTTGTTAGCTTCACAATGGTTAGCACATCAAAACCAAGTAAAATCTACAAGTAAACCTCTATCTAGCTACAACAAATCAAAAACCAAAAAGTATAAAACCTGAAAACAACAAGCAGAAATAGAAACTCTAGAGTTCTGGGTCTATGTCTATCATGGAATTTCATGCAAGACAATACTCAGGGCCATGTGAAAGAGTACCAAACCATGCATAGAAAGCACAAGCCCACGCGAGAATGCATGAAGGCTCACGCGAGAAAGTACACAGGCTCGCATGAGAAAGCACATAGGCCCACATGATAAAACACCTTTGTCACACGCAGAAGTGCTAGTACCAGCAAATCTTCACGTGATATAGTGAGAAACTTCACACAAGATTCCATTATAGTGATGTACGGAAGTATGGACATCATACGAAAATCGTAAAAAAAAATAAAAATAGCCGAAACCTACAACGAAAATGCAAAAAAAGAAGGACAAAACAAAGATGTTCTGCCCCACGGTGGGTGCCAAAAATATAAACACTAGAACGTGCACTTCTCTAAGCCATTGCTTCCAAGAGAATCCATGAATGGGAAACATTGGGAAGGTGACCTAGAGCTCCCTAGGCATGGAGTGCAAGGGTGTTAAGAATGCTCTCAGCTAGAGCTATTAAGCCTATAACCTTGCTAGTAAACCATGCAATGGGAGATTCAATGAGACAAGGGAAAGAATGCAAATATCCTCAAGAATCAAAATAGAAATGTAATGCAATGCTTAGAAATGAAAATGCAAGCTAATCTATGAAAGGAAAGATAGAAGTATTACAAATCCTTGCTAATTAAGCTATGTGAGCTAATCTGGAGCATGACGGAAACTAGATTAAGAATGCAATGAAAGAAACTAAGCTATGATGCAAGAAATGAAAGCTTGATGCAAGAAGGTCTCCAAAAGCTCCAATGTCTCCAAGAAATCCTACAGCATAAGATTAGCATAAAAAGTTGGGGATCCTAAAATGAGAAGAGAGCTCTCCTTTTAAAGGAATT
>BSBK01008163.1:0-340000 GCA_027943335.1 Chamaecyparis obtusa | reverse complement strand
ATTTATTTCCACAAAATTTTTATTACATTTTTTAAGTTAAAAGATCAGAGCAAAAGAATCAAATTGTTACATAAATTTAGATCTAAATACTTATGTTACTATGGAGGAAATTCCTAGTTTTGCTACTATTTACATTTTTACAAGAGCTTAATTGATGATTTCAGTTTGAATGTATATTTTGATAGAGTGAAGTATTTCTTTACCTTTCAAGATCTATTTGTTTCTCTTGTAAAAATAATTAAGTTGTATTTACCATTTATTGTTATACAATAGCGTAATTTATGATTTTATTTTGATGAATTCGTAGTGAGCTTTAAGAATTTGAAGTGTATAATTATTTTTTAAAGGGTGCTATCTCAATGGAAGAACACCTGCTTTACAAGAAGGGGGTTGGTGGTTTCATTCCACCATGTCTTAACATGAACTAATCAGTGATATTGTAGTTTATATTTAGCAATATTAATTTATCAAAATAGTGAGTTATTTTTGAAAATATGTTTTTGTCTTAAGAAAGACAATAAATGAGATTAAAGACATATATGTCTATAGAGACAATATGTTTCTTATTATAGCTATTGTCTTTACTGAGACAAAAATATAATTGTCTCTTAAGAGACAATAGTATTGGTATTTTTTATTATCTTAGAAAGACATTTTTTAAGACAATAATTTAAGACACTCACTTAAAGACAATATTTAAGATAATACACAAGTTTTATTTTGTCTCAAGTTAAAAAAATTTACTCAAACATTGTCTTAAAACCCCCCTCTATGTAGTAGTGAATGTCTCTCACTTTGGACAGTCATCACTTCACAAAAGCATTGAGTGCAATTTGCTCATTTGCATATCTCAAATAACCAGATATGTATGCGAGCTTCATCTATAACCATCAGAACTCCTCTCTAAACTTGAGCACAAATGATGCCTCATCAAATACTTGTTGAGCCACAATCTCCCCAAGCTTTCCAAGCACGTTGTTGGCAAATGTGAGAGCAAGTCCTTCAACCATCTTTGATTTGTTAAAGGTTCTGGACTTAAAAGAGAATAGAATTGAATAACAAATGCAATTCAGATTTGGTTGAGTGTGAGTATAAAGACTTAAAAATTTCTAAATTTGGTACGCATTTATAGGGAGTTTCCAATTCTTCCTTATGTGGTCTTGTGGATGTCTTTTTCAAAACAAAAAATCCGATAGTTTAAGTAGCATGTTGTTTATCAACCGTTGCAATAAGAGGTTACAAGCTAGTGGATGATTCCTCACTACAAGAGGAGGATGAAGGATGATAGTGTTGATGTTTGCCAAAGGGATTTTCCTGATATTTTTAACATTCCCTTATATACATTGAGGGGCCTAGGTTTGGGAGTGGATGAACTCTTCAATAATCCTTTTATGGTGGCACCTCGAGGAAACGTAGATGTAAGGAAGTCGTGGGACACTGTTGAAGATAAAGATGCTCTGCTTTTACAGGTGGACATGCCCAGTCTTGGAAAAGATGATGTTAGGGTTTATACGGAGGAGAATTCACTAGTGATTAAGGGTTTGGTGTCACATGACTATTCATTTTCCCTCATTTATTTATATTCAAATAGCTTTGTATAAATGACTGTGTACAATCTCTGAATGTGAATTGTAGATTGGGATAATATAAATAAATTTCATGTTTGAGAGTGGGTGTAGGAAATTTTCAAATCACTATAAATATATTGTGTTTATTGTGTTTATTGTGTTTAGTCTTCTTTGTTTTTTGTTTTCATTTTATTTCTCTACTTGTTTTAAATTTACATGGCAGAGTCTTATGATAGGATAGTACACAATGTAGTACAAAGTAGCATAGGAGAAAATGTTGCAACAGGTACACGGTAATATTTTTTACATTAGAGTGTCGCTTTGCTATAGGAACGCCAAATTTAGGGTTATAAGAAGCATGATCAACTAGAGAAAAAACTTACTTTGATTTAACGTTGTCTTTTCTACCAACCAAACCAAGGAAAGTGATAGAACAAAGATTGCACAACTCACAACAACAATGTACGACAAGGTAGTAAAATAAAAGATTTGGTCTTGAATGCTGAGGTAGAGCAATAAACTATCATCCCCACATTAAAGTCACGTCACATTCATTCTGACACACCTCTACAACCCTCAAATTGACTGAGATCTCTATCTTTTATCTCCATTAGAGTTCTTTTTAAAGGGAGATAAAAGAGGGAGAGAGAAAGATAATAATATTATATAATTTCATCAATCATTATAATATTCTTAAAAATTTATTTGCATAAACTTATTCTCATTTCGTAAATGAGGTGGAGATCATTGACAAGAACAGGCACCAGAATTCAATGATTTTGAGAGGATTTTGTGTTTCCAATGACGACATGTAAGGGCACCAATAGTTTCTGATTTATGATTATATGGTTAATGGTAGCTTGGATGAGCATGTTTTCAAATAGGGGGAGAAAAACAAGGCATCCCTGGATTGGGAATAGAATAAAAACATCGCCATTGGCACTTAAGTAATTTGTTAACAAATGTATTACTAAAAATGGGCAATGTTGTAATAGTTGTAGCAAAAGGTGTCAAACAAGAACCTGTTGTTGAATCTATGCAAAGTATGGATAAAGAAGATACTTCAGGAAACCAATTACTATTGGACATTGGTTTATGGCTCTCCTAGAAACTCAAGGCAAGTTTACATTATTCGGTTATAATGTTGTTTCAAAGATTTTATCGACATCCTAATAGATTTAAACTTTCGAAGCCATTTTAAAAAATTGTCATATTGATGTCTTTAGGATCATTTTCATACAGAGGACAAAGTACTAACCTTGAAGTATATTTCTATGTCTTTTGTCATCAATAAGATGCCTAGATTTGATCATTTTGTCTCCATCTTTCTTCCTTAGGCAGATTTTCCTCTCATCTCTTTGCATTTAGAGAATTTTGAATACCACTTAAATAATCTTTAATTTCTAGGTTGGAAAAGTAGCTTTTGTTTGAGCTAAACCCCGCTCCAAAAAAAGATTTAAAATCTTGGCAAATCTTTCATTTTTAGAAAGGAAGGAAAAAATAAAAATAAAAATTCTATTGGCAAATCTCTCACTTTTTTGCAAAAAAATATTATTTTTAATGCCAATTTTTTTTTAATTATATTGGTGAATCTCAAAAAATAATAGGAAATTCATTAATCATTGTACAAGGGAATGGAGTTGATATGAAGACAGTGGGGATTGCTTCTACAAGGAATTGTGAGGCTAGGAACAAATTGTATGTTGTTGTAAAAAAATAGAAAAAAAAAGAGAACAAGAGAACAAGAAAAAAGAGGGTGCTAACTAAAGGTCTTGTAGTGCTTTAACAAACTTGCATCCCATATTATAAAACATTGTTTAGATTAGGAGGCAAAGTAAAGCCTTTTAATAGGAAGCACCATAGCAAATTCTTAAATGAATTATAAGTTATTTTGATGTATAATGCTACTCTCTTCTTTATATATTTCTTTGGAATTGATCTTTTATATCTTCTATGTACCCATTCCACACCAAGATGTGATTGCTAGTAAATATGATTATCTTTAACCATGCATGCATCATTGTCTTGCTCAAGGAATTCCACATTTTGTATAGTTTAACCAGGGTTCGTTATGCATAAATGTGTCTATGACTAATTATTGTTCTAAGAGAAGACCGACCAAAGACATTAGGGCATATGCTTAAAAATGAAAAAAAGCATTTCGACCTTACACTTTAAAAAATAGAATAAAATTTTAAAATTACGATGTAATTAATTTTAGTTCTTAATGTTAATGTTAATTATGATTATTTTTTAAAATATTTTTGAATTAAAAATCGATTGATCAAAAAAGGAGAGTTATATCATGAAGAGAGGGGAGGCAGAGCCTCAACCCACCAAGTTCACAGTGAAATAAAACATTACAAAATAGTATAGAACATCAAAGTATTTGACAATTTCCATGGGTAAAAGCACCAAAAAGGAACCAAGTAAAGTTAGAGTAGAATATCATTATAGTCTTCAACCCAGGAGGTCCACCCTTGAGCACCCTCCATCCAAACCACTATCTTTCTTTCCAAGATATGAGAGAACATTTCAAGTTTATCAAAGTAGGGCCCTCTGGTATCCTTGATTTCCTTAATCATCTTTTTAAGAGCATTATCAAAGGCCACCTGATTGTCCACAATACTGGCCCATTCAAAGTTGTCTTTCATTTCTTAGATAAACATGGTGGCATGACCATCTTGGAGAAATCTCAACAACTTCTCCTTCTCAAGCCTCATCACACAACAAACCTGCGAAATAATTTTAAAATGTATGAGTTTCCTATGAAAATCAGTAAGTACTCTGTCATTACCTTGAAATTTATCCTCATTTCTAAATTTCCATATAAAGCAAAGGATGTAAGAAGAAAGGATTTTCCAAAACAAGTTAGCATATTTTTTAAGACCAAGAATAAATCTAGTAATTATATCAAAAGTATAGGCATGTTCAGTGATAGAGATCCCAAATAACATCCACTCTTCCCTAGCAAAGGCATAGTCAAAGAAGATGTGTCTCATAGGCTTGGGCATCTTACAAACAAGGCAAGTGTCAAAGCCACCAAGATGAGTTCTAATAGGCAGTCTATCAAGCATGAGCTGCCACTTGAAGCATTTTATTTTAGGGGGAATGGGGGACTTCCAGAATTTTTCTAAAGTTTTCTGCCAATCAGGGGGATTAAAGTGAACATACCACATGGAGCTGAGGTGGTCTAGGATCAAGGAGTCGCCATTCAAAACCTTATAAATGTCTTTAGATTTAACTTTAGGGAGGAGGGATCCATCATCCCATTGGAAGGAGAGGTACCTATGGGAGTCCACATCGGTACTACAGGGAAGATTAAGGGAGGCACATGCATTCTTAACCATGTTAAAATTTCTTCTATGAAATTTAGGGAGGTCAAAGTTATTACTAAGAGTTTTCCAGCTGATAAGATTGTCATTTTCCAAAATGTCCATAAAACATTTAATCCCTTTATTATGCCAGTATTTGGCAGAACACCCTTGGGTTAAAGCAAGAGGTTTACCATTATGGAGGAGGTTCCACCAAATTGAACGTTCTCCATGCAAGGTGTTACTATTATCAAATCTAGAATTATAGATAAATCCACGCACATGCTCCCAAGCTTTCCAAATAGACTTGAAGACCCAAGTGCTCTAGACAGAGACAAGAAAGGAACCAACCACAAGATCACAAAAAGGGAGCATATTCCAAGATTTGGCATGTTTGGGAACACCATTTTGAATATTATTCCTTATCAACACCTTCCAGGGTTCTTAACCATCAAGGGCCTAAAAGATCCATTTTCCAGCAAGGGAAATCCCTTGCTGTCTGAGATCCTTCAACCCCAGCCCTCCAAGCTTCTTATCAATATGGCACCAGCTCCATTTGATAGTGTGGGCCTTCCTTTTACCCTTCCCATCAGACCATAAGAATCTTCTGACAGACTTTTGGATTTCAAACACTTGATAATTACTAAACTTCCAAGCAGAGGAGTAATATATGATGTAGGAAGAGAGGATCTTTTGATAGAATTGGATCCTTCCAGCAAGGGAAAGCACCCTATTATCCCATTTATTGAGTTTCTTATTAATTCTTTCCTTAACCCATAACCACATATCCTTAAGGGATGGGGAGTTAGAGAAGGGTATACCCAAGTATCTAACAATTTTATTAGGTCCTCCCCAGGAGAACCCAAATGATGAAGCCAGTCTGGGGGTTCCTCATTCCAACCAAGAAGAATGGATTTGGAGTTGGAAATGCGAGCACCAAAAGCTTTCCCAAAAATATTCAGCTTTTGAGTAAGGCATTGAATATTATGACTAGAAAACTCTAGGAAGAGCGACGTGTCATTGACAAACTGAATATTAAGTAACTCAGAGTCATCAAGTAAAGTAATGCCCTTGACTTTAGGAGACAAATTATCATCTCTGAGGAGGTAAAACAAGGCATTAGAGGCAATCACAAAAAGGGCAGGGGCAAGAGGGCACCCCTACCTAATGGATCGGGAAAGGGGGATAGGATGAGAGATATTCCCATTAACCTCAACCAAGGTAGAAGCATCTTTAAGGAGGACTTTGACATATCTACAAAATTCATCAGGGAAACCAAACACATTGAGCATAGTGAGAATGAAATCCCATTCCACTCTATCGTAAGCTTTCTTAAAGTCTAGGAGAAACATGGCAACATTCTGGTTGGAGGATTTGGCCCATTCCATAGTTTCGCAATTGGTAATGAGGTTCTCCATTATGTATTTTCCCTTGATGAAGCCATTTTGAGTGGAACATATAAATTTGGGGAGGATATTCATAAGCCGAGAAGCAAGGACTTTAGCAAGAATTTTATAGGAGACATTAAGGAGCGTAATAGGGCACCAATTTTTAATGAGAGCTTTATCCCCATCTTTTGGGACAAGCTTAACAATGCCCATATTGATGGAACTCCCAAGGGTGCCAAAGTCAAAGGCTTCAAAGTAGAGGTCATAAAGATCTTTAGCAATCCAGTCAATATTAGCTTCATAAAATTCAGCAAGGAGACCATCCGGGCTAGGGGCTTTATTATCTTTAAGCGTAGTAATGGCATCAATAATTTCTTGGAGGGAAACCCTGGATTTGAGTAAGAGGACATCCGCTTCAGAGATTCTATTAGGAATAATGCCCTTGCATTTGTCCCTCACATCTTTATAGGTTTCATTATCCTCCGAGGTAAAAAGCATTTTGTAGAACATTTCAAAGGCATTAGTAATATCACTAATGTTGAGAAGCTCTTTATCTTCAACAACAATCCTATCAATCCTTTCTCTACTCTGTTTATCTTTCAAGAGGTTGAAGAAAAGTTTGGATCCTTTGTCTCTATATTGGAGCCAGTGGTTGCGAGCTCTAATGAAGGTTCCCCTAACTTTGACCTGCTTGTGTTTCCTCAGGGAATCCTTGGCTTGAGAGACACGTTCAATAAGATCAGGGGAAGTGGGATTCAATTGGATTTCCTGTTCAGCAAGGTGAAGGCGATCATTGAGGAGATTTTCTTGAAATCTATAATCCTTAGCCTTCTCCTACCCAAGAGTTTGAAAAACTTTTTGCCAGGATGTAACATTCATATTCCAACAGGTAGTATGGGAGGGAAATTGAGTAAACAAGTTAAAGGATATGACCATCTTGATAGCGGTAAGAGCATCTTGGTCCTTCAGCAAGGAGGAATTGAGAATAAAATTCTTATTGCAGGGATTAAAAACATCAACAGAATTCCTAATGTTAATATTGGCTATGATGGGGAGATGATTTGAGAGGGTAGAGGGGGTGGCAGAAACAGGACAACCTAGATGATTGGGAGAGAAGAAGTGGTTAGTGTTAACATAAAAATGGTCAAGTCTAGAGTAAATCCGGTTAGGCCCTTGCTAGAAATTACACCAGGTATATCAGAGACCAAAAGTCTCAGATTTAAGGCCTTCAAGGGGGTCAAAAAGGGTCAACTATTGTTTAAAGCGATCCTAATGGGGTTTCTCAGGGAGTTTCCACTCGAAGGGGATACCCCCAATCTTGTCATCCTAGTTTTCAATCATGTTAAAGTCCCCAACCATTATCCAGGGAATATTAGGGAGATCACATAAGCAATTCCAGAGGGAAATCCTTTCCTTTGAGTCATTAGGAGCATATAAAGAACAAACACCAAAGGAAGATCCTTTAAAATCAATGATAGCCCAGGCTACACAGTTACAAGGGGAGGTTCCAATATTTTTAATATACCTTTCCCAACAGGGGTTGATGAGCAAAGCAACTCCACCCTTTCATTTTGAGTGGTTAGTATAAATCTTGGTAGTATAATATTTTTTAAAATATTAGAATAATAGAAATAGAATAAATATTAGAATCATAATAGCTTTTAATTTTATTTAGGATATATTAAATTGATAGTAAAGTATTTTTTAAGAATAGAGAGTTCATCATTCTTATTCTTATATATAGACTAAATTACTATATTTAACACTTTTTTAATAAATTTGTAAAATAATATTAAAAAAATAGTTCATTAACAAATCTATAATAAAATATTAATATCCTATTACTTAAATGAATATCATAATAATATATTATTGATATAACTATATAACTATTGGGACCACAACTACATATTCAACTAACCTTCAAGATAGCTTTCCATAAATATTTGTTAAAAAATAATTTTATTTTTTTAATATATTATTTTTTCTAATTTAAAATATTTTTAATCTCTTATTTAATTAAATTGTTAGTGAAGATTAAGATAAAGAAATTTAAACTTAAGCTATTATATATGTACCAAGATTTAGTGTATTATTGTATTATTAATTATATATTAAAATTAAATTCATTTATTTATTATTATATTTAAAATTTATATAATGTAAATTACTAAATATTTTTTTAAATATTATTATATTAATAATTTTGAGATATTTTTCATAACAAAAATATCATAATATCATTATATTCTAATAGTATATTTTATATTAAATATTTAATACATATATTTATTATTTAATTATATATAAATTTAAAATTTTATATAATACATTAAAAGTAAAATTAAATAAACATTCAATACTTTTAAATATAATATAACAAAGATCTCATATTATCTTATTTCATATAAATGTAATATAAATTAATATTTTTCGTATAATTTATTTTTTTTAAATAGAAAAATTAACTAATAGAAATAGGAATATAATTTGGAAACCTTACACAAAGTTTGGCATGAACAAACTAAATGTTTATTAAAATCTTAAAGTTAAATAGGAATGAAAACTTCTACTTTAATTTTTTTTTAAATAGTAAAAAAAATTTATCATTTTTATAAAAAAGAGTGGTTAAAATAATGCATTGAGGCTAAAACAATGGCAATAAAAACCCATTTAACCAATGAGATAATCAATAAATCATTTTTTCAATTTATAAAATTAAATAAACTACATTTAAACTATTAAAATCATGAAATATTTAAAAAATAAGATAAATACTAAATTGTAATTGGTTTAAATAAAGTGTTTTAATAATTAGTTAAAGTGGAAATCCAAAAATCATTACAATAGTACATAGCCTACAGACAAGTACTAATAAAAGGGTCAAAAGGAAAGAGATGTCTTGTTTCCAAAGCAATATTATAAAGTACCACGAGAGGGATACCCAATGAAAATTTATGTTTTCCACATGCTAGAATTCATTCAAAGGAGCATCAAAGCAATATTTGAGATCATATACATTCCAAACTCTATTATCAAAACATGTGTTGCCTTATTAAAGAGATGGGCTTAAAAGTCATTCATCCTCTCCATAAAAAAACAATTCAAGCTTCAATAATCCTCAAACTAGACAAAAGGAAACGCATAGAAGACCGAGAAACACTAATTATTCAGAATTGCCCACAGCTCTCATAGGTTGACCATCATTTGATGAAAGTCTCTGGCATAAGAAAATGGGTATGAAATTGAGAATTTAAAGAACGAATGAAGCATTGTAATCCCATGAAATTTTCTTTCAAGATTGTGAAAGTGGAGAGACAATGGTGTATTCAATTACCGACATAGTTCAACATAAACAATTGCGAGTAAGCTAACCCAGAAAAATAGAAACACTTCAGATTTTTGCATATACAGTCTAACAAAATTGTGTATGCTTAAAAAACCAATAGTTGAATTAAGAGTGCATACAATAATCTTAGCGCTATTAAAACTATTAAATGTAAAAAAGGGAAATTAAACCCTAAACACTAATCATAATGGTAATGGAAATGGTAAGGCGAAATTAAACCCTAAACACTATACGTAATTGTAATGGTAAGGGGTAATTAAAACTTTAACTATGTGGTGGTGGGATTTGAACCCCTGATGCTCCGCCTCTGTTCCTCTGCATGAAGGCTAGATCATTCTGCTTAATTTTAACCGCATTCCTTCCACGTCGATTGCCATAAAAGTTGACAGGTACAGACTCATCCTCGACCTCTTTCTGTACATACAGATGGTGGTTCTAGTCTCTTTGTATAATAGGTTTGCCATGGCCAGACACATCAAGATTGACTTCTCCCCATTTTTTTCACAGACACTGATTCTCTGTGAGTGGTGTATGTGAGACCACCGAAAGTAGACTTAATATCAAGCTGGGTAAACCTAGCCTCGAGCTTGTCTTCCTCATTATATGGGGATTTGACCTTTAGGGTGCCTTTTGCTTCATACAAGTAAGAGTACTCGTAATCGACCTTCTGGGCACTTTTTTCTTGTTGGATGTTATACATCTACCTTTGAGAATAACCACCAAAAACATAGCCCCGTGGCGAAGGCTCCTTTTGCATTTGATGAGCGTTTCACCGAGAAGTGGGCAGTAGTGGGATTTGAACCCCAAATGCTTGGCCTCTGATCTTGGGCATGAAGGTTGGATCATCCAGTGTACTTTTTATAAAACTTTTGGGTCATCGAGTGCCATAAAAAATGACAGGTACAGAAGGAACACCAACCTCTTTGTGAGCAAAGAGGCACCGGTTATTATCACACCACATGCGGCCATGTTTGTCCGTGGAAACATGCAGAGAGCCCAACACATCAGGACTCAACTTACCACGTTGCATCAGAGAAGTCATTTCTCTAATAGCTGGGTATGTGGAATCCTTAAAAGTAGACTAAATGTCAGGATGGGTGTGTTGGATTTTCAGAATTAAATCCATTTGTCTAGAAGCCTCCATATTTGATTTTTTTTTTGCTAAAGTTTATTTCTGATATTTTGAATGGACTTTGAAAGATAAGCTCAAATCAGATTTGGGAAAAATCTGATTTCTTCTTCAGACTTCCATCTTCTTCTATAGACTTCTTCCTTCTTCTTTTTTGACAACAAGTTTTATATAAAGGAAATAATATCTTTATTCTTCCATAGCATGAATGTAAGAATTCTCTTTTGTATGCAGCAGCAAGTGATGTTTTGTAATACTCTATTTTTATCAAGGAAGTGAATGATTAATCTGTTAAGCAGTGATTGCTTTAGATAATCTTGTAAGAGCATTGAGAAGCTCATAGAATTTTGTATGCAGCCCCAATGACTACAAGTTTATATTTCCTAAATTGTAGAAGTGTTTTTAGTTTGAATAGAAGCAAGAAGAATCTTGCATATTTCTCCAATCTATTGTGTCTACCCTATTTTGGGGATTTTGAATTCTTCCATTGCTGAAATAGAGCTTCTTCCTGTGTGTTTCCAAAATTTAGTATTTCTCTAAATTCTTTACATGGTATCAAAGTTGATTGGCTTTCAATCCTTGTGAGTTTGGGCATTTGTTTTTTCTAGGTATTTGTTTATCTTGCACAGGAGACATGGATGGAGATGTAGGAAAGAGCTGGTAGCAGCCACCATCCTTCAATGGACAAAATTATGATGTTTGGGCAAAGAAGATGAGAACTGTTATGATAGAAAATGATTTATGGGAGCTTGTGGTCAATGGATTTACGGATATAACTGACCCAGTTCAATTTGTTGGCCTTACAAACAATCAAAAGACTCAGTTGAAGGAGTCAAGGAGGAAAGATGCAAAATCTTTGAGCTTGATAGAAACTGCCTTGACAAAGGCAATCTTTCCCAGAATAGTAGCAACTAAATATTCCAAAGAAGCTTGGGATATTCTTCACACAAGTTTTAAAGGGACTGAGAAAGTTCATTTGGTGAAGCTTCAAATGTTTCGAAGAGAGTTTGAGACTCTTCTCATGAAGGACAATGAGTCCATCTCAGATTTCAGCTCAAGACTCTCTGGTTTGATAAACCAATTGAGAACCAATGGAGAAACCATGGAGGAGCAAAGAATAGTGAAGAAAGTTTTGAGAAGCCTTCCCTCAAAATTTGATAATTTAGTAATTTCCATTGAAGAGGAAAATGATCTCTCAATAATGACTATTGATGAATTAATGGGTTCTTTCCAAACCCATGAACATCGCATAAATAGGTCTGCAAATTCCTCTCAAGAACAAGCTTTTAGAGCTCAAGCCAATGCAAGAGGCAGGGGAAGAGGAAGAACCAATTCTGGATGAAATGCAAGAGACAAAGGTCATGGTAACTCTGAACAAAAAAATGCTAGAGGAGAAAGCTCAGAACAAGCAGCCAAAAATGAGAGAGCTAGTAGCTCTTAGAATAACTCCAAAGGTAAGAAGAAATATAGTTCAGACAAGAGTAATATTGAATGTTATTATTGTCATAAATTTGGGCATTATGCTAGTGAATGCTGGAAAAAGAAAAGTAATCAGTCAAAGCCAAGTGCAAATGTTGCTGATATGAAAGTGGGTGATGGAAATAATCCCACAGCCTTCATCATGTGCAATGTTGGTGAAGAAGGCAGCCCCGAAGTTTGGTATTTAGACAACGGTTGTAGTAATCACATGAGTGGTAATGAAAGTCTTTTTTCTTTCATTGATAAGACTATAAAGTCTGAAATTAGAAAGGGGAACAGTGGAGTTGTTCCAGTTGTGGGCAAAAGATCTATTATGATCCGCACCAAGCAAGGTGAGAAATAAGAAATTTAGAATGTTTACTTTGCCCCAGGTATAAAGCACAATTTGATGAGTGTTGGACAACTCACTCAAAATGGTTATAAAGTGCTGATGGAGAATGACCAATGTGTCATTTATGAGAAGGATGGGAGTAAGAAAATTGTTGCAGCAATTCAAATGACAAAGAATCAAATGTTTCCATTGAAGGTAGAGATGTGTTTCTCTTCACAATCAGCAGCTACACCTGTCAAGAAAGAATGTACAACAGTACAACAATTAGCCTTCAAGAGTGTGATTGAAGACCCCTCCAATCTATGGCATTTAAGGTATGGACATCTTGGTTATGCTGGTTTAAATTTATTGTCCAAGAAAAGAATGGTAGATGATTTGCCATGTATTAAAGAGTTCAGTAGCAAGTGTGAGGCTTGCATTTTGGGTAAGCAACATAGGCTGCCCTTTAATTCTGGAAACTCTAGAAGGGCAAGAGCGCCATTAGAATTGGTGCATACTGATTTAGTTGGCCCTATGCAAATCACTTCCATTGGGGGGAGTACTTATTTTATGACTTTCATAGATGATTTCAGTCGTAGAACATGGGTTTATTTTATGAAAAATAAATCTGAAGCTTTTGATAAGTTTTTAGAATTTAAAGCCCAGGCTGAAAATGAAAGTGGACAAAATCTTAAAGTCCTAAGGTCAGATAGAGGGGGGGAATATACCTCCAATATTTTAATAAATTTTTGCAGGTAGAATGGCATAAAGAAGGAGCTTACAACCAGTTATACTCTGTAGCAAAATGGAGTGGCTGAAAGGAAAAATAGAACCATCGTTGAGATGGCAAGAAGCATGATGAAAGAAAAAGGGCTCCCAATTGAATATTGGGGAGAAGCTGTAGCAACAACAGTCTATTTAATAAATAGAAGTCTTATAAAAGCAATCCATGACAAGATTCCAATGGAAGCATGGACAAAGCATAGATGGACGGTTGAACACTTAAGAGTGTTTGGGTGTGTTGCATATGCACACATGCCAAAGGAGCAAAGGAAAAAGTTGGATGACAAGGGTGTGAAGTGTAGAAACTGAGAAACACAGTTTCACAGAACACCAAGAACACCTGCATGCAAGAATACCTGTTGCTGAAAGGAAGCCAGAGAAGACAAAAAGCAAGAGCTCGGAAATCTCAGCGGTGTGAGAGAAAATTGTATTCCAAGATAAAAAACATAATTACAAGAGTTCAACCTATAAGGTGAACAAAAACCCTAAAAAAGGAAAAAAGCTAGGTTGCACAATATAATTAATATAAAATATTAATTATATGCACCTAAAAGAAAGCTTAAGTGAAAGTAGAGTACATAGACAACTTAATAATTAAATCAAAATGATTTAATTAATAAGTGAAGATAAATAGATACTCTAACATGAAGTGTGTCTTTATTGGTTATAGTCTAGAATCCAAGGCATATAGATTGTATGATCTAGTTGGTAAAAGGATCATTACCTCAAGAGATGTGGATTTCATTGAGAATGAGTCATGGGATGGCTCGGTGGACACATCTTCAAGCACTTCAAGTAAAGTGCCTATTATTGTTGAAGATGATGAGCTTGCTGATCAGCAAAATGAAATAACAACAGGTATAGAAGGCTCCAAAAGGCTGCAAATTGGCCCCATAGAGAGTAGCAGCAACAATACTGAGAGCTATGATCCCACTCTCACCTCCCTAGTGCCAAGAAAGACCAAGAGTCTAAGGGAGATATACCAAGATGAAAGGTATGAAAATGAATTTGATGAAAATATAAATTTTGCATTATTTTCTCATAGTGATCCAATTTATTTTGAGGATGCTGAAAAGGAAGAAAAATGGTGTAAGGCCACAGATGAGGAAATGGATGCAATAAAAAGAAATGAAACTTGGGAGCTCACTAATTTACCTCCAAACAAGAAAATTATTGGAGTTAAATGGGTTTACAAGACCAAGAGCAATGCTGAAGGAAAAATACATAGGCATAAAGCTTGATTGGTGGTCAAGGGGTACAAACAATAGCTTGGCAAAGATTATGATGAGACTTATGCCCCGGTTGCTAGAATGGAAACCATGTGTACTGTCATAGCAATTGTAGCCCAACACAAATGGAAGGTTTATCAAATAGATGTGAAGTCTGCCTTCTTGAATGGAGTATTGAAAAAAGAGGTTTATGTGGAGCAGCCACTTGGTTATGAAGTTCTGGGTCATGAAAGTAAAGTGTATAGGCTGAAGAAGGCTCTTTATGGGCTTAAGCAAGCTCCATGGGCATGGTATAGTAGAATTGACTCATATTTGATGAGCAATGGCTTTTGCAAAAATGATGGTGAGCCCACTCTTTACATCAAGATAGCTAATGGTAATATTTTAATTATTGTCTTGTATGTTGATGATTTAATCTTTACTGGGGATAATGATTTCCTCATTGTTGATTTTAAAGAGGCCATGAAAAGTGAGTTTGAAATGTCAGACTTAGGCCTCTTGAGATATTTTCTAGGCATAGAAGTAAAATAAATGCATTGATGGTATTTTTATCTTTCAAGAAATATATGCAAATCAGATCTTGGAGAGATTTAAAATGCAAAGTAGCAAGCCTACCCCCACACCAACTTTAGTAGGTTTGAAGCTAAGCAAGCAAGATTGCAGTAGCAATGTGGATCCAACTTTATATAAAAGTTTAGTTGGAAGTTTGATGTATTTAACAGCTACTAGGCCAGACACTATGCATGCAATTAGTTTGATTTCCAAATTTATGGAAACTCCAAAGGACTCCCATTGGCAAGCGAGAAAGAGAATCCTAAAGTATGTGAAAGGCACAAAGGGATATGGTATTTTGTATACTACAACAAATGTTTTTGATCTTATTGTCTACATAGATAGTGACTAGGTAGGGAGTTTGGATGATAGGAAGAGCACTTTCGGATATGTCTTTCACATGGGTTCAGGTGTAATCTCATGGGCTTCTAAGAAGCAACCCATAGTTGTTCAATCTACAACAGAGGTTGAATATATAGCAGCAAATGTAGCAGCATGTCAAGCTATTTGGCTAAGAAGGATCTTGGCAAATTTGAAGCAAGAACAAGACGATGGAACCACAATATTTTGTGACAATATTTCCTCAATAGCATTATCAAAGAATCCAGTGTTTCATGGAAGAAGCAAGTACATTGAAATCAGATATCATTTTATCAGAGAATTAGTTGAGAATGGTGAAATAAAAATGGAGTTTTGCAGGTCAGAGCAGTAGCTAGCAGACATTTTCACCAAGCTAGCCATTGGGCATTGCCAATTTTGAGCACCTAAGGAGACATTTGGGCATAGTCAACTTGGATCAAGCATGATCTTGTTTGTCGGCTCAAGACAATGGGGGAGTGTTGATTTTCAAAATTAAATCCATTTGTCTAGAAGCCTCCATATTTGATTTTTTTTTATAAATTTTATTTTTGATATTTTGAATGGACTTTGAAAGATAAGTTCAAATCAGATTTGGGGGAATTTGATTTCTTCTTCAGACTTCCATCTTCTTCTATAGACTTCTTCCTTCTTCTTTTTTGGTAGCAAGTTTTATATAAAGGAAAGAATATCTTTTTTCTTCCATAGCTTGAATGTAAGAATTCTCTTTTGTATCCAGTAGCAAGTGATGTTTTGTAATACTCTATTTTTATCAGAGAAGTGAATGATTAATCTGTTAAGCAGTGATTACTTCAGATAATCTTGTAAGAGCATTGAGAAGCTCATAGAATTTTATATGCAGCCCCAATGACTACAAGTTTATATTTCCTAAATTGTAGAAGTGTTTTTAGTTTGAATAGAAGCAAGAAGAATCTTGCATATTTCTCCAGTCTATTGTGTCTGCCCTGTTTTGGGGATTTCAAATTCTTCCATTGTTGAAATAGAGCTTCTTCCTGTGTGTTTCCAGAATTTAGTATTTCTCTAAATTCTTTACAGGTGAACCTCAAATTCTTAGGATTCACCATTGCTCGCTTTTCAGTAGAGGAATTTGTGTTGAAGGCCATTTTCTTCTCTATTCTGGGCATCACTACTCTTGTAGTTTAATAAGCACTTTCCTAACAAAATTAATTTGTTGCAACCCAAATATCAGCTGGGTATGTGCAAGATCATGAGGGGCCAAAAAGTGGCGATGTGAAAAATATTCACTTTTCACTCATCCAAAAGTGCATAAAAACACTTGTTGACTTTTTAGTAGGCCTGGGTGTCAGTACACCTAGGCAAACATGACACCAAAGCACAGGCCTAATCGGGTACCCGATACCATATCGGGTACCTGTTACTTGTGGCATAAATTTGAAACCCGCAAGGCCTTTTCTTCATTTCTTTTCACATTTGTTGCTTGAGATAATGGCTTGAAATATCATATACACGATATATTTTTCGGTATCTGATTTTGGCATCAACAAATTTGACTCCCCAGCATATTTGGTAAGTAAATTATTTATTTATTTTAATTATTTTATTTTATTGTCATGCTAAATGTAGTTTTTTTTGTTGAAATAGGGTTTTATATTTATATTTGTAATAATATATGAAATCAAAGTGAAATTTAGATTTGTTTTTTATTTAATCAAGCATGGCTGACAACAATGAAGAAAATAACCCTCCCACACCAAATAACGATCCCGAAAATAATCCCCCGTATCTAAACCCTCAATCTTTACAAGATTTGATACAAGATAATTTGAACATAATATGAGGTTTCCAAAACACATATCAAAATATACCTACATTAGGTCCCATGTTTGCCACACTAAATACAATTGTTGAAAATATTGATACACTCACGCAGCAACATAATGCTGCTCTTCATTAGCGTGATGATATGCACACCCAATTTGATGACGGGCTTGACCATGATGGGATTGTGACCCTTAATATAAGTAAGGAAGATATAGCCGCCCTTTTTGTCAATCCTAAAACTAGAATAGTAGTTGACCCCAAAAAGCTCAAATTATCAATATAATGGTGCACAAATGAAGCAATGCGCACAAAATTTTGGGATCACTGGTGGATGGTTTTTGATAAACCGCCCCATAGCAATTTGGAGGTCTCATTTTATTTCATAAAAAAATTGTAGGCTGAGTTTGTGCTTGGTCACCATGTTGATTATTGGAGTATGAGGCCCAACATGGGCGTAGGCAGAGGAGCTCCTCAGACTAGGCCATTTGCCCAGCACAAAAAGGCCACTACCTTTGTCCCCCCCACTGATGTCGCACCCCATCCTTGAGTGCAGCATCCCGATATCATTGCAGAGGCTGCCTCATAGACTATTAGGGCCATTCATTTACTGAGTGATCAGTTGATCATGCAGACCAAGTCAGTGTTGCCTCCTAGTGTGGATGATGTTGGTGCATCGACATCTCATCGGAGTTCACATGTATGAGAGCCCCATATTAGCATTATATGCTAGAATATGTGCCTTGAACCACTTACCGATGCTGATACATATCAGTATGTTATTGATGAGGAGGATATAGGAGATGCAGCTATAGAGGCTGCAACACCTCATGGAGCATCTACATCTCATGAGAGTGCTCAGGAGGTGTACATAGAGCCATTGACTCTTGTCGATACAGTAAGAGTAAACATTATAAATAAATTTGTCACATGACTTATTTAATTTAAAAATAATTTATTTATTTAGATTAGTTTTAATGATTGCATGCACTTATGTATATATATTTTTTCCATTTATGTTCAGTCGATGACACAGGAGGAGGTGAGACAGGTGGATGAGTCCACACTTTCAACCATTTCATTTGGCCTTGATGACTATATGGTATATTATAAATTATGTACCCATTAGTTATTTTTTATATCATTTGGTGTACATGCTTAAATCTCTATCAATTAGAGCAATAAAATTCATACATTTACTAATATATTGTCATCTTATTGTGTTCTTGCAAGCTACAGCCGATGTCAGTGGGGGGCACAAGGGGGTTCCTTCATCAGGTGTCAACAAAGGAAAGGTAGTTAATTGTTTATGATTAATTATGCATGCATATGTATGCCACTTATGTGTAGTAATAAATATTTTACTTGCACTTTATTGTATAGGGTGTGGCTATTAATGATGTCCTGACACCAGTTCGGGAGCATAGGGTTACAAGCATCTTGATTCGGAGTGATAGCCTGATTGTACGTAGACTTTTACATATTGTTATTTGTATTTTTTAACTAGGGTTGCTATGATGAATTACATTGATATATAATTGACAATCTTTTTACTCTCATTGGTTACTCCGAGTGTGAGGGAGGGCCCATGAGAATCTTTCGTATCTTTGTTGATCCAGCCCACTATTCCAGAGGAGGGATCACCAGATGTAAGTTTTAATTTTAGTTCAATCAATTTGTAATTTTATTATGCTATCATCCTATTTTGTAGATTTATTACTCTATGTTGCACCACTCTACTAATCACATTATTGCAAATATATATTTATAGGTCAGAGTTGGTATTGTTGGCATGGTCCCTTCGCTACCCAGGACTTATGCTAGGACACCTGATCGTGGTAGGCGACTGAGAGACCAAGTACAGATATTTGTATTCAGTTATAATTTTAATTAAATTAGTGTTTGAATTATGAGCTATATATATATATATATACATATATATATATATATATATATACATATATATATATACATATATATATATACATATATATATATATATATATATATATATATATATATACATACATATATATATCTATAGATATATATATATGTATATACATATATATATGTATATACATATATATCTGTATATATATATATATGTATATATATATATATATATGTATATATATATATATGTGTATATATATATATATGTATATATATATATATATGTATATATATATATATGTATATATATATATATATGTATATATATATATATGTATATATATATATATATATATATATATATATATATATATATGTATATATATATGTACAAATCATATAAAGTAAGCAATCTAACTTGGGTTTGAACTCATTTTTTATGCAGGATCAATCAGAGCCCAACACTTCTTCAAAGAGGCTACATTTTGATGATCCCCCTATGACATAGGATGTAGTTTTAGTTTTGTGGTCATTTAGAGATGCCACTTGGCACATTTTGAGATGGCATATATGCCACATTGTACACCTTAAAACATTGATTTTGTAGACATTTTGAAATGGCACATGCCATATTTGTATATGGAGATACTTTTGATACATTTGATACTTTGTATATATAGAACATGTTCATTTATATGTTATATTTGTGTCATCTTTTGTATATACATATTTATTATTCATGTTTATGGAATTGAATGGTGAAGTTATATCTTGACTATGATTATCATTATGATTTAAATTATATCTTGTTGAAGTTACATTTGTTTTTCTTTACTCTAGAATACCCTGTTCATGGAGCTTATTATGTTTGAGGTTTAACTTCTATAGATTTCCTATGTTCTTATGTTTCATACCATTATATATACGCACTTGAGCCACTTAGTACTACATTGTTTGAATACTATGTATATACTCACTATGTATATAACTAGTCATATTGGGGTCACTTGAGTCATGGAAGATCGCTGTCCAATCGTGCTTAGTGCACCTTGGGGTCACTTGGATCGAGCGTGGTCGCGAGCGTTCTAGTGACTCCGTGGGTGAAACAAGGTTGTCACTGGTGTTTACCTGGCCAACCGGAGCCGATGGAGCAAATGGTTCGATGCAATGTCAGATGGTTTGAAAGATACGCTATTCAGCCACTTTCAACTGACCCTCACTACAAGTTTTGGCATCGACTAAGATCGCCTTTCCAAATGCAAACAAATTTGAATCGCCCAAAATCGAAAGAGGCTATTGTAGACCTCAAAAAGATGATCCTGTAGCCCTGATAGTTTGTTGATGCCTCTCATGAGGTCCGAGATACGAGCCATGAAAGATCACTACCCAATCATGCTTAGTGCACTTTGGGGTCACTTGGGTCGAGCGTGGTCGCAAGCATTCCCGTGACTCTGTGGGTGGAACAGGGTTGTCACTAGTGTTTACCTAGCCAACCGGAGCTGATGGAGTAGATGGTTTGATGTTAGGTTGAACGGTTTGAATGATACACTGCTGAGCCACTTTCAACTGACCCTCACTACAAGTTTTGGCATCGGCTGAGATTATCTTGCCAAATGAAAATGAAGTTGAATCGCCCAAAACTGAGAGAGGTTATTGTAGACCTCAAAAACATGATCCTATAGAAACTAACAATTTTTTGATACCTCTAACGAGGTCTGAGATACGAGCCCTGAAAGATCGCTACCCAATCATGCTTAGTGCACCTTGGGGTCACTTGGGTTAAGCATCGTCACGAGCGTTCTAGTTGTGTGCTATAAATGTGTCACACTTCTATGAATCATTACATGCAAGGAAACTCAAGAATGAGCCCTCACAAATCGATCCATAGCTCCCTAGGCATGGAGTGCAAGGGTTTTAAGAATGCTCTCAGCTAGAGCTATTTAGCCTATAAACTTGCTAGTAAACCATGCAATGGGAGATTTAATGAAGACAAGGGCAAGAATGCCAATATCCTCAAGAATCAAGAATGAAATGAAATGCAAGCTAGATTAAGAATGGAAATGCAAGCTAAACTATGGAAATGAAAGATGCAAGTATTACAAAGCCTCCTAGTTAAACTAGATGAATTAATCTAAAGCATAAAGGAAATCTAAGCTAAGAATGCCATGAAAATGAAGCTACTATGCAAGAAATGAAATCTAACTATGAAGCAAGAAAGCCATGATGATGCAAGAATGAAGACAAGAAGATAGAGTGTTGATGAAGATCCAAGATGAATGCCAACAATGCTCCAAATCTTCAAACCCTAGATGCAAGAATATCTCCAAAAGCTCCAAGATGACCTAGAAAACCTGTAGCATAACAATAGCATAAAAATTGTGTTGTCTAGAATGAAGAAGAGAGCTCTTCTTTTAAAGGAAATGAGGAGGAATGGACCATGGAGATTAAGAGGCAAAAGATTTAATCAACGGTGGAGCTTAAAAGAGGAGCAATCCATGTGCACAAGTATCCTCCAATGAGAAAATAGGAGTTGACTTTTGTGTCCATATGAGACAAAAAGTGCTTTTTCTCTTTTTATAAAATAAGAATAATGCTTTATTTGTGCAACTTAGGATAAGAGGAAAAGTGGGGGATTTTTATTTATTAAAAGGGGAGGAAATATTCCTTTTAATAAATAAAGACTTAGGATAAGATGGTTAGCCCATAGAAAATAATTGAATAAATGATAGAACTAGGATTTGATCAAGAATAAGCAATTTATGATTTAGCAAAAGGGGCTAATAGTCTAGGTGACCATTTTTAGGTGTATACATTTGCCCCTCTTTGACTAATGTGTGATCGATCTGGGAACACATGTAGTCAAAGAATAGATCAGCCAAGAAGGCAAGCAGACAACCAAGAAAGTAAGCAATAGCGATTTTGACAGATGTGAGATCGATTTGGGATCACATGTAGTCAAAGAATAAAATAGCCAAGAAGGCAAGCAAGTAGCCAAGAAGGCAAGAAGATAGTGATCTGACTCCAAAGAATGAAGTGCAGAGAGATAGCAAATCCTGCATGGTCAGCCTGGTAGCGACAATACTGAACACTTAGGAAAGAGATAGCTTATAAGATATGATGTGTCTGCCCCCTCGGGATCGAAAGCGAAATCAAGTAGAGGGAAAGCAAAAGCAAGAGAGACATGATCAAATCACTAGAAATCATAATCGAGGAAAGAGAACAGAATAACCATCAAGCAGCAAAGATATGCCCCACACATGGGACCCGGGGCACGAACCAAGCGGTCCCTCAACCCGAAAACACCACGGAGGGGGATTTGAACTTGGGATTTGAAAGTGAATGAAAGACTAGAAGTTTGAAAGAGATGGAGATGAAGAGGTGAGGAATGCCCCAGCGAAGATTGAAGGATCAGACCTCAAAAGGTCAGCCAACTGCGTGAAAGAGGGGGAAAAGGTGATTTGGATGAACTCGGATTTCGGTTTCGATCCTGAAATGAAAGGAAAATGATGTGATATGAAAGACAAGAAGTGAAAGACATGATCGGGAAGAAGCGAAAGGTGAGCGCAGTTGATTAACAAGTCCATGAAAGATGAAAGGAAAGCTCTCTCCATATGCAAGATGCAAAACTAAACTAACATGAACCTAAGAAATGCAAGCTACATGAAAAGTGGTTTACTTGCAAGGTCACAATGCTAATAGACATCTAATATTCATCATCGAGCGTTATTGGTAGCGTCGCAAGATCATACAATACACACTAGCATAACTATGTGAATATGAATATGATCTTTATCAGATAAGAATGTGGAAATCTCACCTAGGCATCAAAGACATGTAGGTCAAGATGACTAGCACAGTGAGATTACCTAAGTTTAATATAGCAAGATTATACTCGCATCGAGACACAAGGAAAGTCAAGATGGCTACAAGTATGCACTTGCACAAAAATAGTCAAGGATAATACCCTGTCAATCCGCAGTGTCAAGTAAGACCAGCATAAATGCTCATGACAGTTAGGATCAACAAAATATACCCACAAGCAGAAAAAGCAATAAAACATGTTCTCATACCCTCAGTCTTCTAGCTATGCATCATCGAAAACTTCTCAGGGAGAGACCACTCAGCAAAGAAATCATCATAGACAGCATGCAAAGAAATAAATTCAAACAAATCTCAGCAAGTCAAGTGCGTGTGTGTAGGTCATAGAGTCAAACTTTGAGTATCACATCTGCCAGTGAGAAATATTGCATCATCTAGACTGTGGGTAGGACATCTGATAAGTGTTGAGAAACACTCGACGCAAGGGGAAGTGTTGAAAAACACAGTTGGGGTGGTGTTGAAAAACACCATTTGCAAGGTGCCTAAGAAACCCAGACGCACAAAGAGACCCAAGATAAGCTTAAAGCAACATATGCCCCCTAGACTAAGACAAGAGTCAATTCCAGGCTAGGAGAGGCAAAGCAAGAAGTGGAGCGAAAGAGCGCCACGCAAGACTGATAGACATAGGTGCAGAGGGTCTCAAGCAGCACCTGTTTCCAGGTTTTCACCACTTGATAGATTTTTTCAGGACTTTTTTTATAATTTTTTTGTATTTTTGCTACCAAGGCGCCTATTTCCAGGTTTTCACCAAGGCACTTTTTCTATTTTTTTTTTTTTTTGAATTTTTTGATTTTTTTGGTGAGACATCAAAGCGCCTATTGCTAGGTTTTCACTAGGATGCTCATTTTTTCAGTACTTTATATGCTTTTTAGGTTTGTTTTTTTCAGCATCATATATGATTTTTTTTGAAATTTTTTCAGGATCATAAAGTATGTACAAAGAATGCCCTAGATAGAAACGGGCATCAAACTCATGAGCAAGATCACATCGTGTAGTCCCAAAGTCTAGCAAGGTGGAGGACAAGAGGGAGGGAAAGCTCACGAATGAGATGGAGGAAAGGAGAATGAAGGCGAATGGAGGGAAGAAATCCTCAAGGTCAAACTCCTCAAGAGTACCCAAGCTAGGGAAAAATTATCATGTAAAGCGCATTGATCAAGCAATGAAAGGCCAGCATAGGATAAGTCATGAAAGCGCACTGCAAAAGAAGAAAAGGATGCATTCCAAAGGAGTAGACATGTCAAGAGGCTTCATAGCATCATTTTTTTACTCTTTTTTATTAGATCAAGACCAAAGGGGAAAAGGATAAAGAAAGGCTAGAATGAATGGAGAAAAATGAAGGAATGAATATGAATGGAATGAAAGCAAGATTATCGTAAGATAGCTCACAAGATAGCCAAATATTCGTGTATAGCTGAACATTGCCAAGATCAACGAGAGAAGATGGAATGGATGAAACATGTAGAAGAGCTACGCATGATGCCTGATTGCCAGGTTTTCATCATGGTACTTATCCAAGGTGCCACAAGGGAGTGGTTGTCACCCTAGGATGAATTTATTTCTCTTTACTTTTGCTACCAAGGTGCCTGATTCCAGGTTTTCACCATGGCACATTTTCAATTTTTTCATTCTTTTTTTTTTCTTTTTTCTATTTTTGGAAGAAGGCAAGCTTTTTAGATAGTACTCCTTGAAAGGATAAACCCTGACATGCCAAGGATCCAAAATGATATGCTCAAAGATGCTGATAGGGAAAGGAAGATGGAAGAGAAAAATGGAGGATAAGGCTTTATGTAAAGCGAGTGAGGTTGGAAGATATGAGGAATAGGCAAATGAGGAAAAAGGATAGAAGGTAGAAGGATAATGAATGGAAAGATTGTGAAAGGGTAGATGGGAAGGAAGGCGAGATCAACATCGACACACACCTTGAAGGGTGGCGAGAGGATGGAGGAAATATGAATAAAGGAATACGTGAAGGAATATGATGAATGTTTAGCAGAGGTTGCGGTTCAGGCACATGGAATGAAAGATCATTTTTGGAAAAAGATGAAGTGGAAGCCTTTGGAAGCTTGAATGTCAACTTCACTTTTTGTTCAACATAAGACTCTTTCAAGAGAGATTTTGGAATCCATATAGCCTTAGGCTTTTTATTTCTTTTTGATGATTTAGAGAGAATATCTGTAATGATGGATTTTGGAACCCATACTTGTCTTGTAGTTTTCTTCTTAGATATCTCTTTTGACTTTATGTGCCCATGTCGATTAGAGGAGACATGGTGATCTTTTTTTGATGGATTCTTGTATTGCTTCTTTTTCTGGTATTGAACATTCAAGTTTCTTCCAAAAGACTTGGGACTTGTGGAAGAAGGAGGAAGATATGACTAGTTTAGATGGGTGAGTGGATGAAAAGGATTCAAGGGTATGCATCTATGTTGATCTTGAGGAAAGATAGGAGATGGAGGGACATAAGGACCCAAAATGGATGATGAATTAGGAGAGTTAGGAGGGGAAAGTGAAGGGACATAAGGACCCAAGATGGAAGGAAGGCGTGAAGCCTTTAGCAGTGGAAGAGGTCCAAGGATGGAAGTGGAAGATGCAAAAGGATAATCAATAATTTCATCAGCATCTATATGACAACCAAGGACATCAGCATCTTTAGAGTGAGCATTAGGATTTGCAATAGGATCATGAACATCTTTAATAGGAGCAAATTCATTGATAGAATCGTTCAAAGCTTGCAAAGACTTAGGAAGAGTAGAAAATGGAAGCGAACATGGAGTGGTAGAACAAGAAGATGGAAGACTTTGATCTTGACAAGGATCTTTGGATAGCATAAGCGTAGAATTTTTCTCTTGATTTTTAATAAGCTTAACATCAGAAGTAACGACACTATTTTTAATAACCTTAATGGAAGTATCATCTTTGGAAAGTGCAAGCGTAGTAAGGTTATTTTGATTATCAACAAGCTCAATAGTGCAAGTGGTAGCTTGATCTTGCTTAGGAGAAGACTTAAGACATGGTGGAATGAATGTAGAAGAGCATAGAGGATCAAAAGAACCATGAAATGGATCAGAGACATCATGAAAATAATTGGATGACATGGATGGTTCTTGATCTTGATCTTTCTTTATATTCTTTTCTGTATCATTTTTAGAGTCCTCTTGACATGAAGCCACTTCTAAGGACAAGGAAGCATTTTGAAATTGTATGGAAGACTTTGGAATAGATAGTGAAGGACTAGCTGAAGTAGGCATTGTAGTGCATAAAGGCTTAGGCTCTTTAGGTTTAGCATTATTGAAATTATTTTCAGTCAAGTGAAGGTTAGCTTGAGTTTCTTGAAGAGGTAGCTCTTGAGGATAACTATAGGGAACTGCATGAAAAGCATTAGGATCTTTGTTGGGTGAAGGATTTGTGAAAGATTTGGAAGACTCAGAAGCTTTAGGAGATGTATGAGTATTGGAGGAAGTAGGGGATGGAAGGGGACCATCACAAGACAAAGGTTCAACATTAATATGATCTTGCTCAGAAGTACAATTTTGATTTTTAGCAGTGGAATTCTTAGAGAAGAAATGCTCATAGTAGTAACGTTTATAATCAGCACGTTGTATTTTATAGTCCTCAGCAGTAGTAGATGGATTATCATCAAGGTATTGTCTACAAACATCACTAAACTCTCTTTCAAAATCAGAATCATATGGATCACCATCACAATCTATCCAATAGGATGACCCATTTTCAGTAAGCATGAGTCTGCGAGGACTCTGAGGAGTAGAGGTGTCATAAGTATCACTACATTGTCCATCATCATAGTCATCAAAGGTATTATGGTATGGCTCATGAAGAAAAGCAAGACTCTTGGGGGAAGTAGAAGAAGAACAAGATCTTAAAGAAGGAGAAAATGAAGACATAGTGGAAGAAGAAAACTTAGCTAAGGAAGAATTTGAATGATGTTGAGAAGAGTCATGGTAAGATGAAGAAGGATAACGATGTTTGGAAAAGGCATGGTAGGATGTGGAAGATGAAGAATGATGAGAAGACCTAGAAGAAAAAGAGTGTTTGGAAGAAGGAGATTGTGAGAGAATCATGTCTATAATCCTAGCAAAGGCGTCAGACTCAAACATCTTTTTGTTTACTCTTGTCTTAAGTTGATGACTTGCGGGATGCTTGGAAAAATAATACTGTTTGAATTGAGCAATGAGTTCGAGATCATCCCTTCTCAAGAGAGGTTCTATAGCAAGATAGTTGAAATTCATGATTCTAGAAGAGGAGGAATCAAGCATGAAAGAAATGAATAGAAGAGATGAAATAGAAGAAGGCAGACTAGATAATAAGAGGAAAAAGATCAAGAAGACATGAAGAGGTTAGGAAGAAGAGAAAGAAGCATGAAGGAAGAAGAGAAATGGAAGACTAGAAAGATATGGGAGATGTGGAAAAAAGAAGACCAAGAGTCATTTTGTGCAAATTGATACCATTGAAGTCCATTTGAATATTGAGAAACATGTAATAACCTCTAAGATCTGACCTGGACTGACCAAGAATGACTGGAAGTGACACAAATCAACTTCAAATTGCAAGCAGTAGTGAGATAGCAAAATAACTTTGTGTGATAGTTCCCAGGCAAACAGTGTGACTCTTGACCAATGAACATAAAAATCTCAGTTTTGAAGTGTTTTGATCAAGTTCAAAGATTGGATAGTGCAATTTTTTAGTTTGACAAGCAGTAACAGCAGATAAAAGACAAGTTTGCAAACAGTAGGTGATCAAACATGTCATAGAACACTTGAAACAAGGGCAAAAGCAACCTTGCCAAGACAAGCACTTGTGATATCAAAATAGAGAACCTTATGAATGCTACCGTTTGTTTGAATGTTGAGAACGTTTACATGGGCATAGCACAATCGAAGACAATTCAAGCAATTACTACCTAGAAGGACAAGGCTCATTACTTAGCAACGTGGCCCACAGCTTGATGCTCCCTTGCCTCACACCAAGTGGTTGCCCACAAGAGATATTGGTGTTGTCATGGAAGTGTCAAAAACACAACCAAAGGAACACATATGGTGAGTGTCTTGGGGTGATCTGGGTAAGTCCACTTGGATCAATCCTTGCACCAAGAAGCTAAGCGGCTAAAATAGGGTGACCTCTATCTAATGGTTCATAGTAAGGATTTCCATTCATAGCACCCCTCTTGCTCCTCATAAAGGACTAGGACCTCGCGGCCTCAAGAGTACCTTAAGCATTCTTGCTTAATGCTTTCCTCATGGTCACAATCCCACAAGTTACTCACATCAAGCGAAGATAAGTACTATGTCTACCAAGGTTTTGTGTCCTCGATAGCCTTGAGATTATAGTGAGTTGGAATCACTTGCCACCAAGGAAAATGATGACAAGGTTGTCCCCACTTGGGTCGTTCCTCTTGATTTCTCAAGAGCAGGCCCGCTAAAGGATCCTAAGCTAAACAAAGAATGGATGATTTTTGAGGTTCAAGGTTTTTGATTCACCACAAGGGTGAAGAGCATACTCCCCTATCTCAAAAACTTCTCCCAAATACACCAAGCAAGATCCAATTACCCCTTTGCTTCCAAAACCTCAAGATGGGTCAAGATTTTCTGATTCACCTAAAGGTGAAGAGCATACTTCTCCTACCACCCCAAGATTCCTTTCACAAAGTATTAAGTGCCTATGAAATGAAACAACTAGTATATGCCGCACTTAATAAAAAAAAGCAATTAAACAAGCACTTGATTTAGTTTTTATGCTTAGGGCAGCCCTACAAAAACCATTAGTAGCCCTCTTTGACATGCGTTCTTTTGGCAAAATATCTCAAGCAAGTGCACCTACAACCACAACTTGTTAGACCCACAATGGTTAGCACATGAAAAATCTGATAATCTACAAAAATACTTGATCAAATGATAAAATCTGAAAATGAAACCATCATGGTTGGATTGGGCTTAAAATTGACGAAAATGCAGAATTTAAAGGACAAAGTCTATCTACTCTGCCCCACGGTGGGCGCCAAAAAATGTGTGCTATAAATGTGTCACACTTCTATGAATCATTACATGCAAGGAAACTCAAGAATGAGCCCTCACAAATCGATCCATAGCTCCCTAGGCATGGAGTGCAAGGGTTTTAAGAATGCTCTCAGCTAGAGCTATTTAGCCTATAACCTTGCTAGTAAACCATGCAATGGGAGATTCAATGAAGACAAGGGCAAGAATGCCAATATCCTCAAGAATCAAGAATGAAATGCAATGCAAGCTAGATTAAGAATGGAAATGCAAGCTAAACTATGGAAATGAAAGATGCAAGTATTACAAAGCCTCCTAGTTAAACTAGATGAATTAATCTAAAGCATAAAGGAAATCTAAGCTAAGAATGCCATGAAAATGAAGCTACTATGCAAGAAATGAAATCTAACTATGAAGCAAGAAAGCCATGATGATGCAAGAATGAAGACAAGAAGATAGAGTGTTGATGAAGATCCAAGATGAATGCCAACAATGCTCCAAATCTTCAAACCCTAGATGCAAGAATATCTCCAAAAGCTCCAAGATGACCTAGAAAACCTGTAGCATAACAATAGCATAAAAATTGTGTTGTCTAGAATGAAGAAGAGAGCTCTTCTTTTAAAGGAAATGAGGAGGAATGGACCATGGAGATTAAGAGGCAAAAGATTTAATCAACGGTGGAGCTTAAAAGAGGAGCAATCCATGTGCACAAGTATCCTCCAATGAGAAAATAGGAGTTGACTTTTGTGTCCATATGAGACAAAAAGTGCTTTTTCTCTTTTTATAAAATAAGAATAATGCTTTATTTGTGCAACTTAGGATAAGAGGAAAAGTGGGGGATTTTTATTTATTAAAAGGGGAGGAAATATTCCTTTTAATAAATAAAGACTTAGGATAAGATGGTTAGCCCATAGAAAATAATTGAATAAATGATAGAACTAGGATTTGATCAAGAATAAGCAATTTATGATTTAGCAAAAGGGGCTAATAGTCTAGGTGACCATTTTTAGGTGTATACACCAGTGACTCCATGGGTGGAACGGGGTTGTCATTAGCATTTACCCAGCCAACCAGAGCTGATGGAGTAGACGGTTTGATGCTAGGTTGGATGGTTTGAAAGATACCCTACTGAGCCACTTTCAACTGACCCTGACTACAAGTTTTGGCATCGATTGAGATCGCCTTGCCAAATGAAAATGAAGTCGAATCACCCAAAACCAAGAGAGGTTATTGTAGACCTTGGAAACATGATCCTGTAACACCTGACGATTTGTCAATACCTCTCACGATCTCCAAGATACAAGCCACAAAAGATTTCTACCCAATCATGCTTAGTGCACCTTGGGCTCACTTGGGTCAAGCGTGGTCGCGAGCGTTCCCGTGACTCCATGAGAAGAATGGGGTTTTTACTGGCATTTACCTGGCCAATCGGAGCCAATGGAGAAAATGGTTTGATGCAATGTCAGACGGTTTGAAAGATACGCTGCTGAGCCGCTTTCAACTGACCCTCACTACAAGTTTTGGCATCGACTAAGATCACCTTGCCAAATGCAAACAAAGTCAAATCTGTAAGGAAACTCAGGTGCGGAAACAACTTCCTACACTAATCTCTATAGGAGAGTATTGTGCAAATTCTTTTAAATCCTTACAATTTCAGATTCATTAACTACTTTAACAAAGATATTGCAACCACATACCATACATATAGAAAAATAGAGAATGACACAATGATATACCCTGGGGAAACCTTTCGATAAAAACCCCAGCACTCCAAAACCTACACAATGTATTGATCAAAACTATTACACCTTACAATACATTTGCAATGCAAGTTCTTTCAAAAGATTTCTAAACCCTTGAAGACAAATCATGGCAGCATAAAACATTCCAACAATACACTCACATCATATCTCTTCGCAACCCTAAAAAAGATTATATCATGCACTTCACTTTTTAGGGCTACTCCCAAAGATAACCATATTATGGTTTTACCATTCATTATCAGTTGCCACATGTCTTCACTTGTCATTGAATCTTCCTGACATAGCTCTTACGTGTCATAGGAATCTGTCATAACCATTTTAGCCATGATCTCCTTACACACAATTCAAGATGCCGACACATCAACATTATTTGCAAGAAATACATTTTACAAAACAAATAATAAGAATAGGAATTATCCAAGGTTGAGACACCTTATTCCTAACAAAATCACCCAAAGCCAAGAGACGTTATTGTAGACCTTGAAAACATGATCCCGTAGCACCTAATGGTTTGTCGATACCTTTCACGAGCTCCAAGATACAAGCCATAGAAGATTGTTGCCCAATTGTGCTTAGTGCACCTTGGGGTCACTTGGGTCAAGCGTGGTCAGGAGCGTTCTGGTGACTCTGTGGGTGGAATGGGGTTGTCACTAGCATTTAACTGGCCAACCAAAGCCAATGGATCAAATGGTTCGATGCCAAGTCAAATGGTTTGAAAGATATGCTGCTGAGCCTCTTTCAACTGACCTTCACTACAAGTTTTGGCATCAACTGAGATCATCTTGCCAAATGCAAACGAAGTTGAATTGCCCAAAACTGAGAGAGGTTATTGTAGACCTTGGAAACATGATCTCGTAGCCCCTAATGGATTTTTAATACCTCTCATGAGGTCTGAGATACGAGCCCTGGAAGATCGCTGCCCAATCATGCTTAATGCACCTTGGGGTCACTTGGGTCGAGCATGGTCGCGAGTGTTTTGATGACTTTGTGGGTGGAATGGGGTTGTCACTAGCATTTACCCAGCCAACCAGAGCTGATGGAGTAGATGGTTCAATGCAATGTCAGACGGTTTGAAAGATACGTTGCTGAGCCACTTTCAACTAACCCTCACTGCAAGTTTTGGCATTGACTGAGATCGCCTTGCCAAATGCAAATGAAATCGAATCGCCAAAAACTAAGAGAGGTTATTATAGACCTCAGAAACATGATCTTGTAACACCTAATAGTTTTTTGATACCTCTCATGAGCTCTGAGATATGAGTCACAGAAGATTACTACCCAATCGTGCTTAGTGCACCTTGGGGTCACTTGGGTCAAGCATGGTTGTGAGCGTTCTGGTGACTCCATGGGTGGAACAGGGTTGTCACTGGCATTTACCCAGCCAAATGGAGCTGATGGAGTAGATGGTTCGATGCCAGGTTGGATGGTTTGAAAGATATGCAGCTGAGCCACTTTTAACTGACCCTCACTACAAGTTTTGGCATTGACTGAGATCGTCTTGCCAAATGCAAACGAAGTTGAATCACCCAAAATCTAGAGAGGTTATTGTAGACCTTAGAAACATGATCCCATAGCCCCTAATGGTTTGTTGATACCTCTCATGAGGTCCGAGATATGAGCCCCGAAAGATCGCTACCTAATCATGCTTAGTGCACCTTGGGGTCACTTGGGTCGAGCGTGGTCACGAGCGTTCCGGTTACTCTGTGGGTGAAACAGGGTTGTCACTGGCATTTACCTAGCCAACCGAAGCTGATGGGGTAGACGGTTCAATGCAATGTCAGATGGTTTGAAAGATATGCTGCTAAGCCACTTTCCACTGACCCTCACTACAAGTTTTGGCATCGACTGATATCGCCTTGCCAAATGCAAATGAAGTTGAATCACCCAAAACTGAGAGAGGTTATTGTAGACCATAGAAACACAATCCCGTAGCACTTGATAGTTTGTTGATACCTCTCATGAGGTCTGAGATACGAGCCCCGGAAGATCGCTGCCCAATCATGCTTAGTGCACCTTGGGGTCCCTTGGGTCGAGCATGGTCGCGAGCATTCCGGTGACTCCATGGGCGGAACAGGATGGTCATTGGCGTTTACCCAGCCAACCAAAGCTGATGGAGTAGATGGTTTGATTCTAGGTCAGACAGTTTGAAAGATACGTTGTTGAGCCACTTTCAACTAACCCTCATCGCAAGTTTTGGCATCAACTGAGATCGCCTTGCCAAATGCAAACAAAGTCGAATTGCCCAAAATTGAGAGAGGTTATTGTAGACCTCAAAAACATGATCATGTAGCACCTAATAGTTTGTCGATACCTCTCACAAGCTCTAAGATACAAGCCACGGAAGATCGTTGCCCAATTGTGCTTAGTGCACCTTGGGGTCACTTGGGTCAAGTGTGGTCACGAGTGTTTCGGTGACTCCGTGGGTGGAACGGGGTTGTCACTGGTGTTTACTCGGCCAACCGAAGCTGATGGAGTAGATGGTTCGATGCCAGGTCAGACGGTTTGAAAGATACGCTGTTGAGCCGCTTTCAACTGACTGTTAGTGGTATGTTTGAAATTTGAACTATGAAACTAATCATGATTAAGCTTGTGAAATTTGAACTGTGAAGCTTATTATGTTTGAGGTTTAACTTTGATAGATTGTTTGAAATGATAAAAAATAATATCCTTAAAGCATTAGAAACAACAATCAAACATGTAAGAATTAAAACCATGCAAATGACATAAGTAAATGACATGTCAGATCCCTTCTTGGCACTATTGGCCACCCATACATGATTTTGGTCATAAGTCCTTATCAAGAGTTCTAGGACATTTAACTTTTAAATCAAATTGATTGTTACAAATTGCCATTATAGCCTTCAAAAGATGTCAATTAGCCATTAAGGATCCTTTTGTCCTTCTATCTCTGATTGGATCCATGGTGACCGTAGGCGTCTTCATAGGTGCTCCTACACAAGTTACAATCCACATACAAAACCAAGTTTATTGACTCAAAATACAATCTAAGAAAGGTGAAATTAATGTATTGAAATTAAGCTTAACGAACTTAGAAAACAATGCACTAAGTTAACTTATTATCTAGTCAAGTGTTCCTGAAGGGTCATCTCTTTGCTTCAGGGTCTCTAATAGTGCTTCATGACCAATAGTACTAATAGTCCAAAGTTATTTTGTCTTTGGTCTTCCTTGATGCTTTGACAACTTGACATTTGTTGCTATAACAAGGTGTGAATACATGAGAATAGTTTTGTGCTTCTCATAGTCTTCAAATGCAGGAATTCGATTCTTTCTAATCGTGTATGTTTGCAACCATGTTCCTGCAACAACAATTGAACTAGTAGGATATGTGAGCCCATCACCATCTGTCATCGGTTGTACAATCTTTTGTTTACCTTGTACACAACGTGCTAACCAATAAGCTGACCTCTCATCATTCCCTTGCGGTGCAACCAATGCAAAAATATTTCCTGGCTTCAGAAGATCTGAAAGATGGTCATAGTCAACTAAAGTGTCCATATCATCATTTCTTATAGAGAGTGTCAAAGATAAAGGAGTTAGATACTGTACCCATGTATCCACCCACTCACTTAACTCGCAATGATCCCAATCATACTAAAAACACATGGGGCGAAAACAAGCCAACTCTCATGTCCAAATGGTCCACGTACTACTATTGGATCTTCAGAATGAATGCATTTTTTAAGAGTCTTTCACTGGTTGACAATCCAATATATCTCCTATAGTTCCCTCCTCAACCAACCAAAAGAATCTACGCACTGTAGAATCAAGAGTCCCCCCTATGACAATGCTAAAGTACACCAATCAACAATAGAACGACCATCAAGAAGTACAACACCTAAAATCCTCAATTGCTCCTTAACTAGAGCTCTCTTCACACACGCACCTGCTCTGTCATGCTCCCCTTTCCCATGCCTCGACTCAAAAAAACTCCAAATATGAGATACACCTCTCTCCACATGCATTCTACACAACCAATAAAACATTTTGGCATTCTTAAATTGACCAGTGCAATTATCCGACCAAATGAGATGCCTATCCATAGCAATACCATTTTCCTGCAAGAAGTCAAAATAGTTCTGGAAACAATGTTGAACAAACTCATGAGAGTGAGACCTATTGTCGCTCATATAAAAATGGTACTCTCTAATTATCTTTATCTCATCTTTTGTGCTATCAGGGGAATGTCTATATGTGATGTGTACAAAAATAGCAACCTGAATGGAATTGTAATATTGAGCTTGAGTCTCATTTTGGGGCTGCAATGTATAGTTATCCGCAAAGTCTACAATGAATATAATAGTTCCAATGGGGAAAGTATCCTTACATGTCCTAAATTGTTGATCCAACCATTGAGACCTATGACTATGCCTTGCATACTTGTAAAAAAGATTTGTCTTGAAATCTGAGATAAAATCAGCAACATTGTATTCTTTTGCAACTAACTCACATCTAGAGCCTTCACCTCCACTCTTCAATGTATATTTCACTGTTTCACATAACTTTTTTTGGATGAGTGTCTTTCCAAAATTGTGTTCCAAACCCTCATGAAAACATGTTCTAACCTTGGACAAGCCACCAAATTCTGAGCACTTGGCATTTAAGCAATATTTTTTATAAAATAAACAACCATCACCTCTATGACATAAAAATTGATCTAGCAAGTCTCTTGATGATTTGGGAAGACCGCTTGCACCACAATCCTCTAGCATTTCATTAGTATGCAAATTATAATGAATGGACCGTAATAATTCATGATGCATTGAAAACTCAACATGATATTTGCAACAACATGTATTCCGAATCTTAAGGGGTACACAATAAAATGGCTTCATGGATTCAAAAGACCTTTGTGATATTTTCAATGTTGGATGTGTCTCACAAAAATTTTTATACAACATTGTTTGACTTTCCTCCACATAATGTTTAGGATGTGGAGTGCGGTCTCGATTGCCAACTCTCAACTTCAAGACATCCTTCACATTTGGTGACACTCTTGAGTTAGCATCCCAAAATTGTTGAATTTCATCCTTGACAACATTTATTAGATTCTTATTGAAACATGGAAGTCTCCCACCATAAGCCCATGTATCAATTTGAAGCGGATTATCAAGTCTTTCTCTTCTTACAAGTGCTCTACCCAAAGTTTTACGGTCTATATTGAAGTCAACACAAGTTTATCTCATCAAACGAGCCTTTCTCAACTAATGACTTACTAAGGAGGTTGTAATAATCCTCCGAGCAACTCTCTTGTCTTTTTCTCTACTAGTCTTCCCAATGCTATTGAGAGCATTGAAAAGATTCTTCACAACAATGGCATTTCTCTCCATTTTCTTGTTCACACGAATCTTCAATTTCACAAGCACAGGTCTCATCTTTTGCATCTTTAATAACTACACTAAAATTTGACATTGCTCAACCAATGTCTTGTTTCCAAAAAATTGATCATAAATTCTTGAAGCCCACAACCTAATGTGACCTCTTTCCTTCCCAATTATTCATAATGTTCTCCTCAATTTCAATTAACCATTTAGGTGTTCTTGAAAGCCCCGAATTTGAAGTTTGATTATCTTTATTGCAAGGGAATTCATTTCGCATATAATTTGGAGATGTGTAACGTTCATGTGGTTCTTGTGCAACATTTTCATTCCCCAAGTCTACATTTTCAATCACCATCTGTCCATTTTCATCTTCATTCCATTCATTGTCATTCCCCAAATATACGTTTTCATTCCCCAAGTCTACAATTTCATTCTCCATCTCTACATTTTCATCTTCACTCCATACATTGTTATTCACAAAATTAGTTTTCATATTATTTTCAAATTCAACATCCTCTTCACTTACAACTACATTTACAGGGTCACCTTGATTAATGTTTAACATACCTTCTCTCCTTTTTTGGTGATTTTCCTTATCTTTTTCCCTATATGCTTGAATTTCTTCATCCGTCACCTTCCTCTTGTGTTTAGCCTTTCGACGACTACTGCTTCCCATGGTGAGACCACAAGTTGACAGAAATCAAACAATGGGCCCCAAATCACTTTTTTTTTTTCTGCAACGCATGAAAAAAGTATGAAATCCTGTGCTTCTCTAGTTTGTGGGGACAGGGAATATTTTGGTCAAATATTACCTATCCAAAATCGGGTATCCGATTCCATATCAGGTACCCGATATTCCTAGGCAGATGAAAAAAGGGTGGGAGCAAATGAAAAAAATTGAACTTCTACATATAAAATAGGGTATATAATATATATAAAATGTACATTATATATATACTAATGTATACAATATATATATATATATATGTATATATATATATATATATAAGGAGGCATATGATATATATAATGTATATTATATATATACTAATGTATTATATGTACTAATGTATTATATACTGATGTATGTAATATATATAATATATTATATATATACAAATGTATTATATATTACTAATGTATATAATTTATATATAATACATATACTAATGTATACTAATGTATTATATATAATATATCTTTTAGCTATTATTTTTTTGTCATCTTTCTCTATATGATACTTTTTGTATACGAATTGTGGATATTATCTGGGAAACTTTTCATTTTTTCCTGTATAGGATGCCTTTGTATACAAATTTTGGAGAATCTCTTGCAAAAATATGGAAATTATAATCTTCCTCCTAGAGCAATTAATTAATGAAGTTCTTCGTGCCTTAGCAGAGGAAACCGGCTAGATTGTTGAAGCTTATGGTAATAAATTCCAAAATGTGGTATGTATTTTTGGCCTAAATTTATTTCTCATTTCTTTTAGGTCTTTAAAGGTGGTTGGCTAAATCTTTGTATTGAATGTGCCTTTTGCAGGTGTTGTAAACCCTAGCTATGCAGAAATGGAGGCAGAGAGAGAGAGAGACTTCCTAGGGGTCCTAACATGTGATAAGGCGTACTAGGACCCCTAGGGAGTCCCCATGACCCCTTTTGACACATTTGAATGCTCACGTGTGTCCTTAAGGTGTGTCAAAAGGGGTCATGGGGACTCCCTAGGGGTCCTAGTATGCCTTATCACGCGTTAGGACCCCTAGGAAGTCCTGATGACCCCTTTTGACACATTAGAATGCTCAAGTGTGTCTTAAGGGGTCCTAGGACCCCTTCGGGACACACTTGAGCATTCAAATGTGTCAAAAGGGGTCATGGGGGACTCCCTAGGGGTTCCTAGTACACTTAGGACACCTAGGAAGTCCCGATGACCCCTTTTGACACATTGGAATGCCCAAGTCTATCTTAAGGGGTCCTAGAACCCCTTCAGACACACTTGAGCCATTCAAATGTGTCAAAAGGGGTCATGGGGACTCCCTAGGGATCCTAGTACACCTTATCACGTGTTAGGACACCTAGGAAGTCCCGATGACACCTTTTGACACATTGGAATGCTCAAGTGTGTCTTAAGGGGTCCTAGGACCCCCTTTCAGACACACTTGAGCATTCAAATGTGTCAAAATGGGTCATGGGGACTCCCTAGGGGTCCTAGTAATGCCTTATCACGCATTAGGACCCCTAGGAAGTCCCGATGACCCCTTTTGGCACATTGGAATGCTCAAGTGTGTCTCAAGGAGTCCTAGGACCCCTTTGAACACACTTGAGTATTCAAATGTGTCAAAAGGGGTCATGGGGACTCCTTAGGGGTCCTAGTATGCCTTATCACACGTTAGGACCCGTAGGAAGTCCCGATGACCCCTTTTGACACATTGGAATGCCTCAAGTGTAGTCTTAAGGGGTCCTAGGACCCCCTTTAGACATAGTTGAGCATTCAAATGTGTCAAAAGGGGTCATGGGGACTCCCTAGGGGTCACTAGTATGCCTTATCACACATTAGGACCCCTAGGAAGTCTCGATGACCCCCTTTTGACACATTGGAATGCCTTCAAGTGTGTCCTAAAGGGGTCCTAGGACCCCTTTAGACACACTTGAGAGTTCAAATGTGTCAAAAGGGGTCATGGGGATTCCCTAGGTGTCCTAGTACGCCTTATCACATGTTAGGACCCCTAGGAAGTCTCGATGACCCCTTTTGACACATTGGAATGCTCAAGTGTGTCTTAAGGGGTCCTAGGACCCCTTCGGACACACTTGAGCATTCAAATGTGTCAAAAGGGGTCATGGGGACTCCCTAGGGGTCCTAGTACACCTTATCATGGGTTAAGACCCCTAGGAAGTCCCGATGACCCATTTTGACACATTGGAATGCTCAAGTGTGTCTTAAGGGGTCCTAGGACCCCTTCAAACACACTTGAGCATTCAAAATGTGTCAAAATGGGTCCATGGGGACTCCCTAGGGGTCCTAGTATGCCTTATCACGCTTTAGGACCCCTAGGAAGTCCCTGATGACCCCTTTTGACACATTGGAATGCTCAAGTGTGTCTTAAGGGGTCCTAGGACACCTTTGAACACACTTGAGCATTCAAATGTGTCAAAAGGGGGTCATGGGGGACTCCTAGGGGTCCTAGTATGCCTTATCACGTGTTACGACCCCTAGGAAGTCTCGATGACCCCTTTTGACACATTGGAATGCTCTAGTGTGTCTTAACAGGTCCTAGGACCCCTTCGAACACACTTGAGCATTCAAAATGTGTCAAAAGGGGTCATGGGGACTCCCTAGGGGTCCTAGTACCCCTTATCACATGATAGGATCCCTAGGAAGTCCTGTTGACCCCTTTTGACACATTAGAATGCTCAAGTGTGTCTTAAGGGGTCCTAGGACCCCTTAAGACACATGTGAGTGTTCAAATGTGTCAAAAGGGGTCATGGGGACTCCCTAGGGGTCCTAGTACACCTTGTCACGTGTTAGGACACCTAGGAAGTCCCGATGACCCCTTTTGACACATTGGAATGCTCAAGTGTGTCTTAAGGGATCCTAGGACCCCTTTGGACACACTTGAGTGTTCAAATGTGTCAAAAGGGGTCATGGGGACTCCCTAGGGGTCCTAGTACGCCTTATCACGTGTTAGGACCCCTAGGAAGTCTCGATGACCCCTTTTTGACACATTGGAATGCTCAAGTGTGTCTTAAGGGGTCCTAGGACCCCTTCCAACACACTTGAGCATTCAAATGTGTCAAAAGGTGTCATGGGGACTCCCTAGGGGTTCTAGTACACCTTATCACACGTTAGGACCCCTAGGAAGTCCCGATGATGCCTTTTGACACATTGGAATGCTCAAGTGTGTCTTAAGGGGTCCTAGGACCCCTTCGGACACACTTGAGCATTTAAATGTGTCAAAAGGGGTCATGGGGACTCCCTAGGTGTCCTAGTAATCCTTATCACATGTTAGGACCCCTAGGAAGTCCCCATGACCCCTTTTGACACATTGGAATGCTCAAGTGTGTCTTAAGGGGTTTGCATGACCCCTTCGGACATAGTTGAGCATTCAAATGTGTCAAAAGGGGTCATGGGGACTCCCTAGGGGTCCTAGTACACCTTATCATGCGTTAGGACCCCTAGGAAGTCCCCATGACCCCTTTTGACACATTGGAATGCACAGGCACGAAGAACTTCATTAATGTACGCTCTAGGAGGAAGATTATAATTTCCATATTTCTGTAACAGATTCTCCAAAATTTGTATACAAAGGCATCCTACAGGAAAAAATGAAAAGTTTCCCACAGAATATCCACAATTCGTATATACAAAAGCATCATATAGGAAAAATGACAAAAAGAAATAGCTAAAAGATAAAATTTATCATTAACATTGGCAGTACCAAGGTCATATCCGCTGTCAAATCTTGGCCAATGATGTGCAAAATGAGCAAACCAAGTTAAACGAAAGGGAAGGGATCGATCAAATAGAAAAGGTGCATCAAATCGGATCAATATCATAATAAATGCAGAAAATATTGTTACAGACAAAAATATTTGCATATTAATTTGTTACGCCTTTCCTGAGCTTCTGTACCTTGCTACATGATTAGACATTTTCATTAGCAGAACTGAATTTTTAGGTTAAGTTTTACAAATCATCTTTTTGATCCAAAGGACATAGATTGGCTACTGTATCTTCCTCAGATAGTTTGATTCTGTTTCTTTGCTATGTTATGCTAAAATGCACAGGCAATTGAGTCTAGAATACTAGAAAGAATTCTTTAAGAGTCCAATCCAAATTCCTTAATGCTTCTAGTGAATCCAAATTTAGTTGTTATAAAGATGAGATGTTAAGGAATGACTTCTTGCTCATACTACTCTTCCACCAAATCCAGATTCCAACCCTTTTGTGGATCTACAAGCTCAATCGCGAGCCCACGGGATTGGCCAAGAGAAAAATGTGATTGTATATCAACTGATTACAAAATGTTCAGTTGAAGAGAAAATATTGCAACAATCAAGAAGAAAATTGGCTATGGAAAATCTAGTTATGAATTTTGTTAAGAATGAAACTATTAAGGAATTGCATGATATATTACTCAGCGGTGCAAGGAATATTCTTGATGAACATGGGATTGCAGTTACATCTATTCAATATACAAAGGAAGATATAGAAAATCTTCTTAATAGAGAGATTTTAAAGTGAGAGAAAAGGACATTTCAGAAGAAAATGGTTATTTTGGTGCCATCCAAGGTATGCCAATTACTCAAGATGAAGAGTAAAAGCCCACAGTTAATGGGAAAGAGTGGGAAGAGATTCTTGGACCCATGATAGAAGTTACAGATAAGGAGGAAGAGCTAGGAAGGGGAAAGTGACAAAGGAAAGAAGTAAGATATGTGTGTGAGCCTATATCAGATGATGATGATGAGTACTCACCATATGCTAGTAACTCAAGTAGTGACAAAAGCTCTTCAGTGCACATGTACACTGTCACAAAAAATTTAGATAGAGAAGTAACAAGTGTTGTGGAATTATCCACAGAGCAATGTGAAATGAAGCCTCAAATTGGTTCATTAGCAGGCAAAGAATTTGGTCATGCACTTCATTCTAGCACCACAAATATTTATATTAGAAATGCCTATTCATCAATGGCCTTGCATTTACGAGACTTGGGAAACCAGGTTACTCATGTTGGGCAATATCCCTCAAATGTAAGTTCATTGCCACCTTTGGCAAGGCAGTCTCACTCCTCATTTTACAACAAAGGGCAGCCATCTATGGTCCAAGGTTTTAATTCAGCTGACAAATGGAGAGCTTCTCAAGGTACTGATCTCTTTTATAGAGAAGTTCCTGATTCATCTCAAGGTTCTCGTTTAGGTGACCAACTCCTTCGAGGTCCACAAATAGACCCATTGATTTCCCAAATTTGTAAAAGGGTAGATACAATTTTGGAAAGAGTATCCCAATTGAAGAGAAATGGAAATTCCAGTGAGCATAAAGTTATTGCAAATCCAATGGGTGTATCTTCTCCACTGAAAAATATAACTGCATTTCCAGAGACTTGAGTTTAAATGGAGACTGTTTGTTCCCAAACATGCCCCAGTCGAGCAGATGAACCAGATGTTGCTTGAGTAAAGAAGATAGTGGTTTATTAAAGCATCTGTATTATCCCACTTGCTATCAATTACTACTTTTTGAGTGTCTTGCCAGCTACTTCTGTGCGGGATTCCTGTAATATATAATGTCCTCATGCAAGTACATGCCAATTTTTGTAAACATTTTCAGTTCTAAAGTGTTAGTGAGCAATATCAAAGAAAAGGTTCTTGCATGTGTTATTTAGACACATATTAATAAATTAGGAAACCATTTTTCTCCCATTACATGGCAGAAATGCCTAGATTCACTTTGTCGGTATCAATAGGCAGCAAGATGAGGGAAGAAATATATTTGTGAAGAGGAAGTACAAATGTTACTGTCCAAAACCATTTAGAGAGTAATATTCTTCTCCTGATTGTAATAAGAAACTCAAAATGTAGAAGACACCAAATAGTTGGGGCATTCATTTCCTATGACCTATGTCAATTTCAGTTCAATTCCTAAGGATGATATTCTCAATGTGTAAAAATAAACTGATGTGTTATTTTAAAATGGTGTTGACTGAAATTTATGAACATATGTCAAATATCCATTTTTTCCAAAATTTGAAATAAAACCGGTGGTAATATAATCAAATTTGTGAATTTCACATCCAATCATTGGATATTGATCAAAAGTACAACATAGTTTAATATAAATTTGAACCGATAAACAATATTAGTCTTACTTCAAACCTACTCCTGTGTATGTGGGTTCTTGGAGTTATCTATTAAATAATGTGTGGATCTGTAATGTCCCTATCCAGGACCTTACTCAATTTTCTTAAAACTCCTAATTAGAATTTGGATTTCTAATGCCTGCTGTGATATTATTTAAGTTTTCCTTGCTCCTTACTGATTAATATTGTAATGAATTGGTTATCCTTCCCCTTCTCTCTCTCTCCTACTCTCTCCCCTTCCCATTCTCTCTCTCTCTCTCTCTCTCTCTCTCTCTCTCTCTCTCTCTCTCTCTCTCTCTCTCTCTCTCTCTCTCTCTCTCTCTCTCTCTCTCTCTCCATCCTTCCCCTTCTCTCTCTCTCTCTCTCTCTCTCTCTCTCTCTCTCTCTCTCTCCCCTCTTCCCCTTCTCTCTCTATCCTACTCTCTCCCCTTCCCCCCCTCTATCTCTATCTCTTCCTCCCTCTCTCTCCCTCCCATACTCATATTCTCTCTCTCTCTCTCTCTCTCTCTCTCATCACCCTCTCTCTCTGTCTCGAGCTATCTCTCTCTCTCTCACCTTCTCACTCTCTCTCTTCCTCAATGGCCACCCATGAATTTTTTAAATGGCTGATTAATTTCCTTTGCTTCTTTCAATGGCCATCCATGATTTTTCTGCAATCTTCCAACCTTTCGTACATAGTCGTAAAATACATATTAATATATTATACATATAAAATAATATATAATATATGATATATAATGTAACATTTAATATTAATATATATTAAATAATATTTAAAATGTAAAACATGTATATTATGATATTTAATATATAATATATAATTCTAATATATAGTTTTTGATATTAATATATAATTAAATAATATTTAATGTAAAATGTATATTATATAATATTTAATATATATAATATATAATCTAATATATAGTTTTTAATATTAATATATATTAAATAATATTTAATGTGAAATGTATATTATATAATATTTAATATATAATTGATATTATATAATATTTAATATATCTAATAGATAGTTTTTTATATATAATATATCATATGAAGGATGGAGAAATGGGAGGGAGAAAGTGGAGAGAAGGGAAAGTGAAAATTCAAAATTTTGTCGTCATATTCGGGTACCCGATTAGGCTCGGTATTGCTTTGTGCACCAAACCTACATGGTCAATTATTGAAATGTCTCAAATACGTGTTTTTCCCCCGTTTCTCTAAGTTCTAGACTTTGACAATGTAGCTGATGACTTTTTTTTCACCCAAATTTGATAAAATGAAAGGGTATCTTAAGGAGATTATCAGTTTTCTATCGATATAATTGCTATCAAATTTTGAATTTGGTAAGTAATTATTAGTTATTTTCTAATTGAGCTACCTCTAAAGTGCTGATTTATAAACTGATTAAAAAATGACTATAACTTTCAGACGGTATAACATTTTTGAAATCCGAAAAATGCGTCACATTCTATGCTTCACCTACTATAAGGGAAAAAAAAATGAATTTTGTAAATTTTTGAATGAGTTAAGGTGGTCAGACACGAGAGTTTTTTTATTCTGAAAACGTTGTAGCAGAAAATTCATAATTAATTATTTTTTTGGAATAAAATTATCAAAAAATATGTGTCACATCCAAGGATGAGTCTACTACTTATATATAAAATCTTATAATAAAATATTATCATTTGATTATGATTAAGGTGGTCAGACATACACCTACTTCTTATTTTTTTCCAGAAATTTTTGTACTGCTGCATTGAAATCTATACTTTTCACCAAGCATACTAACTTTTTCTCGAAAAAGGCCTAGTATTTTAGAAACTACATTCAATTTTCTACAGATTCTATTCTTACAACTTTTTGATATTAGGTTCATAGCTAGTTGAAATTTTCACGTCAAGTTGACTAACCCTGATTTGCTGATTTTTCATTGCCACTTAAGGGCATAGTTTGGCCCCTCATGATCTTGCACATACCCAACTATGAGCATAATTTTAGGGTTAGAGTTAGGTTAAATTAGTATTAAGATTAGGTTTACAATTTTCTAATTAAATTTGGGATTAGGGTTAAGATTCAGGTTTAAAGAGGATTACAATCAATTTAAAAGTTACCATTCACCTAATAAATTAGGATTAGGGTTCAATTAATTGGAATAGATTCAATTAGAGTTTAGAGTTAGGCATAGAGTTAGATAGATTATGTTAGGAATAAGGTGTCTCAACCTTGGATAATTCCTATTCTTATTATTTGTTTTGTAAAATGTATTTCTTGCAAATAATGTTGATGTGTCGACATCTTGAATTGTGTGTAAGGAGATCATGGCTAAAACGGTTATGACAGATTCCTATGACACGTAAGAGCTATGTCAGGAAGATTCAATGACAGGTGAAGACATGTGGCAACTAATAAATTTGAGTATTGTACACTCTTCCCCTAATACGGTTATCTTTGGGAGTAGCCCTAAAAAGTGAAGTGCATGATATAAGCTTTTTTAGGGTTGCAAAGAGATGTGATGCGAGTGTATTGTTGGAATGTTTTATGCTGTCGTGATTTGTCTTCAAGGGTTTTGAAATCTTCTGAAAGAACTTGCATTGCAAGTGTATTGTAAGCTGTAATAGTTTTGATCAATACATTGTGCAGGTTTTGGAGTGTTGGGGTTTTTACCGAAAGGTTTCCCCAAGGTATATCATTGTGACATTCTCTATTTTTCTGTATGCATGGTATGTGGTTGCAATATCTTTGTTAAAGTAGTTAACGAATCTGAAATTGTAAGGATTTATAAGAATTTGCACAATACTCTCCTATAGAGATTAGCGTAGGAAGCTGTTTCTGCACCTGAGTTTCCTTACAGATTACAATTAGACTTATGGAATAATTAGGTTACAACTGAGGCACTGAATTATAATAATTTATTAGACTAGCTAACCATCCACCTCAACAAAGGAATATAAAGTCTCACAGCGAAAAGAATTCAAAAATGTGCTAGTAATATCATAGTAGCATGGAGGCTCCATGACTTCTTATGTTGACACAAACTTCATGCACTAAAATTAGACTTATCCAATTTCAGTATCATAGATAATGCCAAATTTGAAGGATTTGTAACCCACTTACAATAACTAAAATCTTCCAATTTAGATGTGAAAAACATGTTGTATAGTAACTAGAATTGTGTTCCTTCTAAAAGAAAAAATATAAAAGATTGTAAATTAAGAACAATAACACATTAATCCATCGAGGAAGAAAGCAATTATGAATTCAACAACTTAACTACTAACATAATTAAGATGATTAAGAATGAGAAATATCATTATCTAATAATATATCCTTAAATATTTAAAAGTATCTCCTAAAATGAAACATCCCTAACCCTAAAGCTAAAATTCATCCCATGTATCATTTAAGTCAAGAAGATTTTCAACATCAAATACTACAACAACAACAATTTGTGCAAGACTACAATTATGAGGAATGGGAGTTTTTTAAATATAGTTGCAAGGGGATAAAGGAAGGCATAGAAAACCATTAAACTATAATACTTATAAGAAAAAGCCTAATCATCAAACAACAAATCAAAATGCCCTATTAACTTTTCTCAATATAGATTCACGAATAAAGCTTTAGTTTTTTTTAAGATACTACTGAATTAGCTAAGAACATAATTGTTTTGGAATTACTACGGTAGAGAAAAGTCATCATAAGATACAACAAAAAAATAATTGATTTTATGGAAGCATTCCATAATGATGCATTAAATTGTATAGAGAGACATTTCTCTAACATTATAAGGAATGGTCATAAGTTAACAAAAAGAATGGCCAAAAGTTAAATGAATTTTTTATGTTTATCTTTTTATTATAAGAATTTTAATTGAAAGTTTTATTCAGATGAGAGATATGGTTCGAGAGGATAAAATATCCAGCAATGATTATGTTTGTCAATTTTAAAAGGCTACTAGGAAACTAGAATAACTATTAATAAAGAAACAATGTATTAAATGGTTTACATTTAGGTTACACCTAAAAATTAGAAATTCATTATATGGTAGATTTTTTGGGACGTATTTTGAAGCAATAACATTAGTGAAAGGAAGTTAGGTGAACGCAAACATCTTCCAACACCAATTGGTAGTTGGGGAGGGGTGTTATTTGCAAAAAAAATCTAACTATTGCAATTACATTAAAATAGATATTTTAAAATAACTCACATGCAAGTAATAATACTACAACACAAGATGTACATGGGGAAAACCTTTTCAATAGGAAAACCCACTCTTGAAAGCTTGTTCAATGGATTATGCATAAACAATGTATTACATTCACTTGCAAAGCAAGTCTTCCCTAAGAATTTTATAATATTGATTTATAGATCTATTCTAGTATTAAACTAGTGCCTATAAAATACATCATACAAACTCTACTCCAAGGCATCCCATAGATAGAGAATACAAGTACAAAGGTAAGGTATCTTCTAGAGGAAGCTACGAGAGATGGGCATCCAAATCCAGTTGACACACTTTTCCACCATCTCCAAATAGGCGAACACTTGTACATGATTCTTTGACTCCCCATTCAAACCTCAAAAATTAGTTACATTATTTTTAACCACAATAAGTATAAAATGTGGTCTTTCACACCTTACAAGTACCATAGTGTACTTCATTATTCACAACACTTAAAAGTATAAGAGAATCCATCATAATTGACTATTAATAACTAATTCTCTTACAACCATCAATCATAACCCAACTTGAGCACCTACATTTCCCATGTAAAGAGTATGTCTAACATGTATCTAATTTGTTAAATAATTTGGTTTTTACCTAGCATAAGTTCTAGAATTGGATTCTATCATACAATAATTACAAGAAGGTGACACATGGAAAAGAAACCTACTACAATGTGGGATACCTAAATTTTTATGTAGGGACAGAAACATCCTTGTCACCTCCCATGCCAACTTTCCATTTCATACTAGATGATGAAAAAATATGAGAAAAATATTAGGTAGGCATAAAAAATAGAATGTCAATAATAACATTTTAAGAAATAGTTGATGTTAGAATAATTGATATATAGCTCTTAGAATATAATAAATTAAGTGGAATATTTAATTGAATTTTGATTGTAGAATATAATCTAGATTTCATAATTGGTTTAATAGTATTTTTAAAAAGAGTTTCAGTAAAAAAGACACTATAATTAAAAAAATGGCACTCCCTATTTTCACTACAAGGCTTATGACCCTAGCACTTCTTCTCTGCCTCATAAATCGTCTAGTTCTTGCATACATTTGGCCTCTAGCAATGACGATCATGTTCCTAGCAATGACTTTTGGTGCTTTAGATTGGGTGTTCAAAGCTCCTCTAAGGGTTGTGCTCGTCGCAATACTCTCTTGGTGGGGGTGATTCCTTTTGCATCATCTCCATTGCAGGGGTAGGAATCATTGGCTCTAGGTCAAGAGATGGAAAAGCTAGGATTTCCTCTCTTCCACGATAAAACTTTACAAAAGGATTTGTTTGGTCAATCGTAGATGAGTTATGACATGGGTATATGCACGAAGGTGGGGGACCAAAAAGGTGCCAATTTTTTTGGTCCCCAAAAACAAATAGGGTGCATGCCCTATCTCTTGGATTTCCCAACCCAAGCCAACCCAAGCCATAGGGCGTGTGCCCTATGTGAGACTAAAAACATGCAAAAAAAACCTTTTAAATAGGGTGCACACCCTATAGGGCATACGCCCTATTTGGCGTGCACCAAATGTGGCAACAAAAATCCAACAAGCCCTAGTAGCCAATGTCAGCACCAGGACCATACATAAAATGTAACATACTCTTCCTTTCTTATATACTTAAGTTACATTTTATGTATATACTTTCAAGATGTTTGAGATGGTTTCAACTTCATAGGAGTTAAGATAAAGATTCTAGATTTTGAGGGTTTTTAGGAAATTTCAAACTTAGCCAAATTTTAGGAATCAACACATTGTCTTCAACATGATTCCCAATGGACTATTGATTATGACCTTAAGCCCTTAATTTGTGCAGATCATATAGGGATTGTTTCTCATTGTATTATTTATGTTATGGTTAGTTTAGTAATTAACATGTATGTTTAATCATGTTAAGAGAGAGAGAGAGAGAGATTGATTTTCTAATATGCAAAAAAAATTAAACTATATACTGCACTTAGTTAAAAAAATACTAATATTCTATTAATCAAAACAAATGACATTATTGCACCTAATAGATACAATAATATATCTACATATTACTTCAACTTATAATAGAAAGTTCCACATACATAAATTAAAAATATTACATAAACATAAATTAATAATTTTTTTACTCTCGTCCAAATCTTTAATTTCATAAACATCATTTAAATCTTTCATTCATTCAAACACTTTTATTTCCATCTTATAACAATATTTAAAACAAATATATTCTCCAACTAGATGAATATCTTCTTAAAAAGTGAGCCCAACGATTCACTCCCATCCCCATAACATTAAACCCGCATCACCGTCGGCCTCTCTCCCTCAACAATCATATCTGATCTCCCGGAAAAGTGCTTCCTGGGCTGCCTATTAAAACCCAGAAACTGCTCTTGCCCAGCACAGAGGAGAAAATGGCCTTCAATACCAGCTACTCAGCTGAACAGCGCTTTCTGGTCAATCCCAAGGATTTGAGGTTCACCCAGCCTGACATCAAGTCTACTTTCACTGATCCCACATGCCCTACTGTTAGACAAACGGCTTCTTTGTTACGGGCTGGCCAGTTTAGTCCTCATGGCTTCGGTGATCTGCATGTCTCCATTGACGAACAGGGCAATATGTGGTGTGATAATAATCGACGCCTGTTTGTCTTCAGAGAGGCCGGTGTTGATTCAGTACCTGTCGTTTTTTATGGCACTCGACGCCCCATAAATTCGTTGAAAGGTAAGTTGAGTGATCCAGATTTCATGCCCAGGATCAGAGGCGAAGCATCCAGGGTTCAAATCCCGCCGCCGCCCACTTCTGGGCGGAATGCTTATCAATTGCAAATGAATCCTTCTCTTCCGGGCTCTGCTTCTTCTGGGTATTGGAATAGGCAGCCGTATAGCAGCCATAAAGACGAAGATGAAGATGAGCTTGGGGCTATGTTCAGCCAGCTTGCAATTAAGTCTACTTCCACCGTTCCCACATACTCCACTCACAGGGAATCGGCATCTTCAAAACAATGGGGAGAAGTCAATCCTGATGTGTTCAACCAGCCTCATATTATTTCTAATTTTGATCCTAATGGGTTCGGGAACCCTAACTGCCGTTTGTATGTGCACAAAGAGGTGGAAGATGATTCTGTACCCATCAGCTGTAATGGCAATTGGCGCGGCAAGAATGCTGTTGAAAATAAGCCGAATTATCCGGCCTCCATGCCCAGGATCAGCGGCGTAGCATCGGGGGTTCGAGTCCCACTGCCGGCCACTTCTGGGTGGAATGGGTATCAAATGGAAATGGGGTCTTCTGTGCTGGGCTCTGGTTCTGCTGATTATTCAAAGAGGCAGCTGAATAACAGCCATGAAGAGAATGAGGTCCATTACAAGTACCAGTGCCCAGTCCCCTACGGAGAGGAAGGCCAAGTAGGGCACGAATACCAGGTCTTGTGTGAAGCCAAAGATGATGAAAAGTATGGGTGTGGGTACCCATTTCTGTATGACGATGAAGGTGAATATGAATACCCAGTTCCTTGTGAAGCCAATGGGTACCCATTTCCGTATGAAGATGAAGGCAAATATGAGTACCGAGTCCCTTGTGAAGCCAATGGGTACCCATTTCAACACCAAGAGGAACGCGAAGTTGACTACCATTCCATTCCCACAGTTTTCTGTGAAGATGATTTTAAGTACTCGGTGCCCAATGAAGTTGAAGACGGCGCGGCGTACATTCACACAGTCTTCTCTGAAGATGATTTTATGTACCGTCATTCCCCTTACCATTATGATTAAGGTTAGTGTTTAGGGTTTGATTTCTCCTTTTTTTTCGTTGGTCCATTTCAAAGTGTTGGTAGTGTTAAGACTACTGTAGTAGCTTTGTAGTGTGTTGAGGTCGAATTCAGAATTCAGTGTCAATCCGAATAAACTATGTGGTGTTTTTTGTCAGTATGATCCATTTTGTTAAAACTGTGTATGCAAAAAGGTGAATTGTTGCTATTCTTCTGGAATAGCTTACTCGCAGTTGTTTATATTTTACTATGCTGGTAATGGGATTTAGCGTTGTCTCTACAGAAAGACAATTTCATGGGATTAAATTTTAAAATGCTCAGTATTCAATGCTTCATTCTTGATTTACAATTCTCGATTTCATGTTCATTTTAATATTGAAGTGTTCCGAATATGTATGAACTCAAATAGTTCTTTAATGCTGCTTAAGCAATCAGATCCCTTCGAATGAATTCTATCATGTGGAAAACAAACAGAAATTTTCATTTGGTTTCCCTCTCGTGGTAACTTTTAATACTCCTGTGGCAATGGAAACCAGACAACACTTCTCTTTTTACTCCTTTTATCTCTGCAGTGATAATTGTGCATTGAAATGTGACAGTACATGAATTTTTTTGCATTGTTTGGAAGCCTTGAACAATTATTTGTTTTTTCACTCCTCTGTTTCTAGAAGTGCCACAGTAAGGATTCCTTCTACTTAACAGGTGAAATGCTGTTTTTGTTTTTTAACATATGCCTTAAATGCATCAAAAATGTTGTATACATGAAGGTTTTTAAGTTTTTGTTTAACTGTTCTATTTGTGATTGATGTTTTTCTTCATTATTGTTGAAAGGAAAAAGTTAAAAGAGGCAACAATTTTGACACAATATGGCTTTCTTTTCTATTCACTAGTATTGTTTACATAATCATAAGAATTTATTTAGAAGGAGCATTATAGCATAATTAAGTGACTTTTGTTTGAGTTCTATTATTAGTCCCGCCTATTTATAAGCGAGACTAATGTTTTCACTTCACTTTATCTTATTAATTTGCATTGAAAATTGTGCTCTTCAAAAATATTAAAGAAGATTTCCAATGTTTGTTGTATAGTATAATTTTTTGTTTTTTTTAAATATTAAAATTTAAATTTTTGATCGGTCAAAGGCAATTTTTGCTGGGGAGAAAAGTCCAAAATTTAGTGAAAAAATAGACCAATCATAAAAATCGAAGTCCGTGCCTACCATTATAAGGGGTTTGTTTTTTCATTTGATTTTTCCATTGAAATGGACATCGTATATAATAAGGATGGATTGCCTGCTAACACCTGGGCATATTCTTTAGGCACTCGACTGCATATATACGGACGCGCACCCTGCATCATACATAATCACTTATGTGTTCCCCAGGAATATAAAGGGCTTTCCTTCCTCATGTGATAAGGAATTAGCGTGGTTTGATTATTTAATCTTTTGTATAATAAATGTTTTTTTGACATAAAAAAAATTAATTATGTGTATAAGATTGAATTTAAAATATAATTTGTTTAAGTTAAATTAAATTATATTTTAAAATATAATAATTATATTTTTAATTATTGATTTTGTTAAATTAAATATTTAAAATATGTATAGTAGTAAAAATTTTAAATGCTTTTATTTCTAGTATTGTGATATTAATATTTAATTAATTATTTTTTAGATAATTTGTAAATATTTTATTCAATTGAAACTTTAAAATCAATACAAATTTTTGTGAAAATTTAATTTAATTAATTTTTAAAAACATAAATCAAATAAATTATTTAATATTAAGATTTATTTTTAAATATAAATTTATAAAAAAAAAATTAATTTTTATAAATAAAAAAGTATCAAATGACTTATAATAATTTTCTTTTAAAAATAAAAAATAAAAAAATTAACAAAATAGTAAAGAAAAGTTGAAAAAAATAAAATAATTTTAATGATGGTTTTTGTACATAATTTTACAAAGATCTGTTCTTTTAAAAACTTGTGCAAAGTAAAATGATTGATTTATTCAATGTAAATATTGTATTTAATCATTTAATTTTTAAGCAGCAATATTTATATTTAAATATTTTTATAAATTTATATTTAAAAATAAATTTGAACATTAAATAATTAATTTTATTTATGAAATGTATGTTTTTAAAAATTAATTAAACCAAACCTTTATGAAAACTAATATTAATTGTAAAATGTTACTTACGTAAATAAAATATTTATAAATTATATTTAAAATAATTAATTAAATAGTAAAACTAATTAATTTAACATTAATGTCACATAATTTTAAAAGTATTTAAATTTTTATAGTTGTACTTATTTAAAATATATAGTTAAAAAAAAGTAAAATAAATAAAATAAATTATTACATACTATAAAATATTATATAATTTAATATAAATAATTTATATTTTACATGCAATAAACATTGTACAATATATTTTAAAACTCGCACATTTCTCGTACAATAGAATAAATATATTTTTGTTGTTGTTGTTGTTCCTTCCTTGTTGTGGGCCCTTTCCTTCCTAACCTTATAAAAAATGGTGTATAATATAATTTAAAAGTCTCACATTTATGATACAATATAATAAATAATTGAGTCACACTATTTCAATATATAAAATATCCTTGTTACTTAGAATAGTTATGAAAACCACAACAAATAAAAGTGGAAACAACATATGAAACATTTTCAAACGGTGGATGGAACCAAAATATGGTTTGAGTCAGTCCCACATGGACCAAGCAGTCTATGCTTAGAAGGAATTGGCTAAATAGAAAACTCAAACATAAGTCTTCCAAAAGTAACTATGAAAAAAAAACTAAGCCTCTCATAGGTAACACATGCATTTTAATTTGTTGTTTAGACGTTTCCATACTTAGAGTGTGTTGGTTAAGTGATGCAGGAGCATCCTGGGTGTAAGAGCAATCTTGCATCACCCAAAAATATTTCTGCTTTTGTATTCAATAAAGGCTATTTTAGTGCAGAGCTGCTATTTATGGAAAGTTACTATTTTTGGTAATTTTTGTATGTGCTCAGAATGATCTGATTTCTTTCTTGGAGGTTCATTTTGGTCATATAAGTCTGCCAGTAAAGTTTCATTGCCAGATCAAGTGTATATTGGAAGATATTGAAGATTTTCGGTATTGGCAGCAGGGTACAGAAACTTTGAACTCAGTTTTGAAGGCTTTAGAGGCCCCGGATGAGGTCGAAAATTTGGGTGACAAGCGCTTGCACCGCTCATGCCTGTAGAGCGCTTCATGGCATTTCCGAAATGGGGTTATAATAGCCGATCGGGTCAACTGGTGATGACTTATGGTCTTCGGAAGTTGGGCCACCCGAAATGGCGGAAAATAATTTTCTTCAAAATTTCTGTTCGGGTTTCAAAGGTTATCTTGAGCCGACTATGATGTAATAAAATGTAAAATAAAATAATTCTAAGTTTGGTCGGCCTTATTGGCTAAAAATTCTGGAACCTTCCCAAGCGGTGGAAAAATTGCCTATATAAGGAAGGCTGTATTATTGTCTTAGGCAGTTCAGAATAGTTCTGGGTAGTAGATCTGGGTATTGATTCGAGGCGTTGTCCTACAGAATATTGTAAGGGAATGCCCATGTGGCTTTGCATATTGTAATTCTGAAAGTTTGTAATTCCACATTTGTGGAGATAATAAGAAGCCAATTTTCTATTCTTGCATATTGTTGTTGTTTCTCTATTTCTGTTATGTGTTTGTGGTATTAAGGGGAGCACCCTTCATCAGGTGGTATCAGAGCCAGGTTGTTCTTGAGTGTGTAAATAGATCGCCGACTGTGAGGCAGTTTGCACCAGGACCGTGGCTGGGGTTTCAGCGCGCATCGCGAAAATGCCTCCACGAAGGGAACGTGGCGGAAGAGCTGGTGTCGTAACACCTGAGGTTAGAGAGCTGCAAAGACAAGTGCAAGCATTGCAAGAAGAGATTCGTAGAGGAATGAATCTTAATGTCAGAGACGAAAGCGAGGATGAAGCCGAAGAAGAATATCAAGAAGGAGAAATTGAAATTGTGAACCAGGAGGAAGAAAGACTTTTTCGGACGATTTCCAAGATTGGGAAAAGACCTAAGATTGAGGTGCCTACATTTTCTGAAAATCTTAACCCAGAGGAATTGATCGACTGGATCAATGAATGTGAAGAATATTTTGAGTATGAAGATGTTGAGGATCCTGATAGGGTCAAATTTGCGAAGGCCAGACTGAAGGGTCATGCGAAGATATGGTGGCAAGAGATTCAGTTGGAGCGAAATAGAAGGGGAAAGGAGAAAATCACGAGATGGGATCGGATGGTGGATAAATTGAAGCGACAGTTCATTCCTGTTGATTATGAGCTTGACCTACTGAAGAAAATGCAGAGTTTGAAGCAAGCAGGAAGATCTGTTCAGGAGTATACAGAGGAGTTCTATCGACTTCTCATCAGAACAGGCCATGCAGAAGCTGATAAGGAGAAAGTTGCCCGATACCTTAATGGGTTAAGGCCAAGCATTCAGGAGGAGCTGAATCTGCTTCGAATGAACAGTATTGAAGAGGCATACCAGTTTGCCCTAAAAGTAGAGGAAAAGCTGAACAAGAAGTTTGAGAGCAGACAAAATGGAAGAGGTCGCGGTGGACGATCTGGTGGACGATCATATGGTGGCCGAAATGAAGATCCGAAAAAGAAGGATGAGGCCAGTAGCAGTCAGAATCAGCGAGGAAATAATTTCAATCGCTTCCAGGATCAGAATAATAGAGATCAAAGAGGGAGAGGAAGAGGACAAGGATCTGGAAGAGGTGGCTTCCGTGGAACATGTTTTCACTGTGGAGAAGAAGGTAACAGGGCATTTGAATATCCTCAGCGCCAAGGCAGAACAGACAGGAAAAATGAAGACCAGGCCAGAGTTGCACATGTAGATGAAGATGCCAGATCATCAAATTCTGAAGATGCTGAAAGAGGAGAAACGTTGATTAACAGAAGAGTCCTGTTGAGTGGTGAGAATGAACCTGAGCAAAGGAGGAGCTTGTTTCGCACCAGGTGCAAGTGTGAAGGTAAATGTTGTGATGTGATTATCGATAGTGGAAGCACTGACAATTTGGTGTCAGAAGAGATGGTGACAAAGTTGAAGCTCAAGAGACAGAAACACCCACATCCATATCGGATTGCCTGGGTACAGGATGACCACAAGGTCATGGTCAATGAACAATGCCTGGTGAAGTTCAAGATTGGCGGATACCAAGATGAGGTATTGTGTGATATCATATCTATGGATGCATGTCATATGTTGTTGGGTAGACCATGGCAGTTTGACAGATGTGCTGTACATGATGACCGTGCGAATACCTGTTCCCTGACAAAGGATGGAGTGCGACATAAGCTAAAACCATTGAAGGAGACTGAAGAAAAGGTATGTGGTAATGCAAGGATAACTTTTGTTGATGGAAGAAATTTCCTAGATGGTATGAGGCATGAGCATGTATGTTTTGCTTTAATTCCAAAAGCTGGTAAAGAGGAAGTAGAAGATGTTCCTGTAGAAGTTGCAGATTTGTTGAATGAGTTTCAGGATATTGTATCCGATAACGTGCCTGATGGATTACCACCAGTCAGGAAGATCAGTCATCAGATGGACTTGATCCCAGGAGCGAGTTTTCCGAATAAGGCAGCACACAGAATGACACCTGCAGAATGTGAGGAGTTGAACAGACAAGTACATGAACTGTTACAGAAAGGATTGATCCGTGAGAGTCTGAGTCCCTGTGCTGTACCAGCGGTATTAGCACCAAAGAAGAATGGAGAGTGGAGGATGTGTACAGATTCCAGAGCAATAAACAAGATCACAATCAAGTATAAGTTTCCATTGCCACGAATGGATGATATTATGGATTGTTTGAGTGGAGCTGTGTATTTTTCAAAGATAGATCTAAAAAGTGGATATCATCAGATTCGGATCAGAGAAGGAGATGAATGGAAGACTGCCTTCAAGACAAAGGAAGGACTGTATGAGTGGTTAGTCATGCCTTTTGGGCTAACCAATGCACCGAGCACTTTCATGCGGCTCATGAACGAGGTTCTGAAAGAATTTCTGGGTAAGTTTGTCATTGTTTACCTAGATGATATTCTGATCTTTAGTAAGACATTGGAGGAGCATATGATGCATATTCGTATGGTATTTGAGAAGCTGAGAGAAGAGAAATTGTTGATTAATTTGAAGAAGTGCAGTTTTGTGAAGAAAGAGTTAGTGTATTTGGGATTTGTAGTTTCAGGAGAAGGTCTAAAAATGGACCCAGAGAAGGTACAGGCTATTCTTGAATGGCCTACTCCAAGGAATGCTACTGAGGTAAGATCTTTTCATGGTCTAGCTAGCTTTTACAGAAAGTTTATCCGAAATTTTAGCAGTATTTGTGGACCCTTGACTGAAACAATGAGAGGGGATAGAAAAGAGTTTAAGTGGACTAATGGGGCAGAAAAGAGTTTTCAATTGTTGAAACAAAAAGTTACAGAACAACCTGTTTTAGCACTTCCAGATTTTAATAAGGTGTTTCAAGTAGATTGTGATGCTAGTGGTACTGCAATAGGAGCTGTTATGAGCCAAGAAGGTAAACCTATTGCTTATTTCAGTGAGAAGTTGAATGATGCCAAGAGAAAATATTCTGTTTATGATCAGGAATTTTATGCTATAGTTCAAGCATTAAAGAAGTGGAGACACTATTTGCTTCCTAAGGAGTTTGTTTTGTATACTGATCATCAAGCTTTGCAATATTTGAATAGTCAAGGAAAGTTGAATCAAAGGCATTTGAAATGGGTTGAATTTTTGCAGAGTTATACATTTGTTTTGAAACACAGGAGTGGAAAGTCTAATAGGGTTGCAGATGCTCTTAGCAGAAGGCAACTACTGCTGACAGAAATGCAGATTGAAGTGGTTGGGTTCAAGGAGCTCAAGAATTTTTATCCAGAGGATCCTGATTTTGGTGAAGCTTGGAAAGCTTGTAAAGAACCTGTTACTCTAGACAGGACGAAATGGTTGGATTTCATCATCCAGGATGATATGCTATTCAGAGGGAGTCAGTTGTGCATTCCACGAAGTTCTATGAGGGAGAATCTCATCAAGGAGAAGCATAGTGGAGGATTGGCTGGACACTTTGGTCGTGATAAAACCTTTGCTTTGGTTGGTGAGAATTATTATTGGCCACAATTGCAGCAAGATGTGAAGAAGTTTGTACAGAGTTGCAGAGTATGTCAGATGGCAAAAGGAGTGAAGCAGAATACAGGGTTGTATCAGCCATTACCTGTACCAGAGAAGCCTTGGGAGGATATTAGCATGGACTTTGTTCTTGGTTTACCGAGGACTCAGCGGGGACATGATTCAATTTTTGTGGTGGTTGATAGATTTTCAAAGATGGCACATTTCATTTCCTGCAACAAGACTACTGATGCTGTTCATGTAGCAGAATTGTTTTTCAGAGAGGTAGTGAGACTACATGGTTTGCCAACGACCATAGTTTCAGATCGGGACGCGAAGTTTGCTGGATATTTCTGGCGTACATTGTGGAAGAAGCTGAAGACATATTTGAAGTTCAGTTCATCACATCATCCACAGACTGATGGACAGACAGAGGTAGTGAATAGAAGTTTGGGAAATTTGCTGAGATGTTTGGTTGGAGATAAGCCAACAGGATGGGATTTGATTTTACCACAGGCGGAATTTGCATACAATAATTCTGTCAACAGGAGCACTGGTAAATCACCATTCCAGATTGTATTTGAAAGTAGTCTGAGAAATGCATCTGAATTAAGGAAGATAGATAAAGGAGAAATAAGTAGTGCTGAAGCTGAGGATTTTGCAGGACACTTGAAGAACATCCATGGGGAGGTGAGGAAGCATATTACCAAGATGAACGCACAGTATAAGGCTAAGGCAGATGAGAAAAGGAGGTATAAGGAATTTCAGGTCGGTGATGAAGTCATGGTTCATTTGCGAAAGAAGCGGTTTCCAGTTGGTACATATAACAAGCTGAAAATGAAGAAGTTTGGGCCATGTAAGATACTGAAGAAACATGATTCAGGAAACGCATATGAGGTAGAATTGCCTACTGAGCTAAATATTTCACAAGTGTTTAACATTTCAGATCTGAAAGATTATCATGAAGGAGGTGTTGAAGATGAGATCACAGCAGCACAGTGGAGTATTCCAGCAACTAGTTCAGACAATAAGGAGATCGAAGATATACTGGACAGTCGTGTTGGCAGAAGCACAAGGAACAGGACATATGAAGAATATCTGGTCAAGTGAAAAGGATGACCTGTTGAAGATTCATCATGGCTGACAAAGGAGGAGGTTAGCCGTCTTGGTTTTCCTCTGCACACCTGAGTCGTGACAGGGTCAGTCCTCAAATTACCCCGGGAGTCTGATGCAGGAGCATCCTGGGTGTAAGAGCAATCTTGCATCACCCAAAAATATTTCTGCTTTTGTATTCAATAAAGGCTATTTTAGTGCAGAGCTGCTATTTATGGAAAGTTACTATTTTTGGTAATTTTTGTATGTGCTCAGAATGATCTGATTTCTTTCTTGCAGGTTCATTTTGGTCATATAAGTCTGCCAGTAAAGTTTCATTACCAGATCAAGTGTATATTGGAAGAGTTTTTCGGGCGATTTCCAAGATTGGGAAAAGACCTAAGATTGAGGTGTCTACATTTTCTGGAAATCTTAACCCAGAGGAATTGATCGACTGGATCAATGAATGTGAAGAATATTTTGAGTATGAAGATGTTGAGGATCCTGATAGGGTCAAATTTGCGAAGGCCAGACTGAAGGGTCATGCGAAGATATGGTGGCAAGAGATTCAGTTGGAGCGAAATAGAAGGGGAAAGGAAAAAATCACGAGATGGGATCGGATGGTGGATAAATTGAAGCGACAGTTCATTCCTGTTGATTATGAGCTTGACCTACTGAAGAAAATGCAGAGTTTGAAGCAAGCAGGAAGATCTGTTCAGGAGTATACAGAGGAGTTCTATCGACTTCTCATCAGAACAGGCCATGCAGAAGCTGATAAGGAGAAAGTTGCCCGATACCTTAATGGGTTAAGGCCAAGCATTCAGGAGGAGCTGAATCTGGTTCGAATGAACAGTATTGAAGAGGCATACCAGTTTGCCCTAAAAGTAGAGGAAAAGCTGAACAAGAAGTTTGAGAGCAGACAAAACGGAAGAGGTCGCGGTGGACGATCTGGTGGACGGTCATATGGTAGCTGAAATGAAGATCCGAAAAAGAAGGATGAGGCCAGTAGCAATCAGAATCAGCGAGGAAATAATTTCAATCGCTTCCAGGATCATAATAATAGAGATCAAAGAGGGAGAGGAAGAGGACAAGGATCTGGAAGAGGTGGCTTCCGTGGAACATGTTTTCACTGTGGAGAAGAAGGTCACAGGGCATTTGAATGTCCTCAGCGCCAAGGCAGAACAGACAGGAGAAATGAAAGCCAGGCCAGAGTTGCACATGTAGATGAAGATGCCAGATCATCAAATTCTGAAGATGCTGAAAGAGGAGAAACGTTGATTAACAGAAGAGTCCTGTTGAGTGGTGAGAATGAACTTGAGCAAAGGAAGACCTTGTTTCACACCAGGTGCAAGTGTGAAGGTAAATGTTGTGATGTGATTATCGATAGTGGAAGCACTGACAATTTGGTGTTAGAAGAGATGGTGACAAAGTTGAAGCTCAAGAGACAGAAACACCCACATCCATATCGGATTGCCTGGGTACAGGATGACCACAAGGTCATGGTCAATGAACAATGCCTGGTGAAGTTCAAGATTGGCGGATACCAAGATGAGGTATTGTGTGATATCATATCTATGGATGCATGTCATATGTTGTTGGGTAGACCATGGCAGTTTGACAGATGTGCTGTACATGATGGCCGTGCGAATACCTATTCCCTGACAAAGGATGGAGTGCGACATAAGCTAAAACCATTGAAGGAGACTGAAGAAAAGGTATGTGGTAATGCAAAGATAACTTTTGTTGATGAAAGAAATTTCCTAGATGGTATGAGGCATGAGCATGTATGTTTTGCTTTAATTCCAAAAGCTGGTAAAGAGGAAGTAGAAGATGTTCCTGTAGAAGTTGCAGATTTGTTGAATGAGTTTCAGGATATTGTATCCGATAACGTGCCTGATGGATTACCACCAGTCAGGAAGATCAGTCATCAGATGGACTTGATCCCAGGAGCGAGTTTGCCGAATAAGGCAGCACACAGAATGACACCTGCAGAAAGTGAGGAGTTGAACAGACAAGTACATGAACTGTTACAGAAAGGATTGATCCGTGAGAGTCTGAGTCCCTGTGCTCTACCAGCGGTATTAGCACCAAAGAAGAATGGAGAGTGGAGGATGTGTACAGATTCCAGAGCAATAAATAAGATCACAATCAAGTATAAGTTTCCATTGCCACGAATGGATGATATTATGGATTGTTTGAGTGGAGCTGTGTATTTTTCAAAGATAGATCTAAAAAGTGGATATCATCAGATTCGGATCAGAGAAGGAGATGAATGGAAGACTGCCTTCAAGACAAAGGAAGGACTGTATGAGTGGTTAGTCATGCCTTTTGGGCTAACCAATGCACCGAGCACTTTCATGCGGTTCATGAACGAAGTTCTGAAATAATTTTTGGGTAAGTTTGTCATTGTTTACCTAGATGATATTCTGATCTTTAGTAAGACATTGGAGGAGCATATGATGCATATTCGTATGGTATTTGAGAAGCTGAGAGAAGAGAAATTGTTGATTAATTTGAAGAAGTGCAATTTTGTGAAGAAAGAGTTAGTGTATTTGGGATTTGTAGTTTCAGGAGAAGGTCTAAAAATGGACCCAGAGAAGGTACAGGCTATCCTTGAATGGCCTACTCCAAGGAATGCTACTGAGGTAAGATCTTTTCATGGTCTAGCTAGCTTTTACAGAAATTTTATCCGAAATTTTAGCAGTATTTGTGGACCCTTGACTGAAACAATGAGAGGGGATAGAAAAGAGTTTAAGTGGACTAATGGGGCAGAAAAGAGTTTTCAATTGTTGAAACAAAAAGTTACAGAACAACCTGTTTTAGCACTTCCAGATTTTAATAAGGTGTTTCAAGTAGATTGTGATGCTAGTGGTACTGCAATAGGAGCTGTTATGAGCCAAGAAGGTAAACCTATTGCTTATTTCAGTGAGAAGTTGAATGATGCCAAGAGAAAATATTCTGTTTATGATCAGGAATTTTATGCTATAGTTCAAGCATTAAAGAAGTGGAGACACTATTTGCTTCCTAAGGAGTTTGTTTTGTATACTGATCATCAAGCTTTGCAATATTTGAATAGTCAAGGAAAGTTGAATCAAAGGCATTTGAAATGGGTTGAATTTTTGCAGAGTTATACATTTGTTTTGAAACACAGGAGTGGAAAGTCTAATAGGGTTGCAGATGCTCTTAGCAGAAGGCAACTACTGCTGACAGAAATGCAGATTGAAGTGGTTGGGTTCAAGGAGCTCAAGAATTTGTATCCAGAGGATCCTGATTTTGGTGAAGCTTGGAAAGCTTGTAAAGAACCTGTTACTCTAGACAGGACGAAATGGTTGGATTTCATCATCCAGGATGATATGCTATTCAGAGGGAGTCAGTTGTGCATTCCACGAAGTTCTATGAGGGAGAATCTCATCAAGGAGAAGCATAGTGGAGGATTGGCTGGACACTTTGGTCGTGATAAAACCCTTGCTTTGGTTGGTGAGAATTATTATTGGCCATAATTGCAGCAAGATGTGAAGAAGTTTGTACAGAGTTGCAGAGTATGTCAGATGGCAAAAGGAGTGAAGCAGAATACAGGGTTGTATCAGCCATTACCTGTACCAGAGAAGCCTTGGGAGGATATTAGCATGGACTTTGTTCTTGGTTTACCGAGGACTCAGCGGGGACATGATTCAATTTTTGTGGTGGTTGATAGATTTTCAAAGATGGCACATTTCATTCTCTGCAAGAAGACTACTGATGCTGTTCATGTAGCAGAATTGTTTTTCAGAGAGGTAGTGAGACTACATGGTTTGCCAACGACCATAGTTTCAGATCGGGACGCGAAGTTTGTTGGATATTTCTGGCGTACATTGTGGAAGAAGCTGAAGACAGAGTTGAAGTTCAGTTCATCACATCATCCACAGACTGATGGACAGACAGAGGTAGTGAATAGAAGTTTGGGAAATTTGTTGAGATGTTTGGTTGAAGATAAGCCAACAGGATGGGATTTGATTTTACCACAGGCGGAATTTTCATACAATAATTCTGTCAACAGGAGCACTGGTAAATCACCATTCCAGATTATATTTGGAAGTAGTCCGAGAAATGCATCTGAATTAAGGAAGATAGATAAAGGAGAAATAAGTAGTGCTGAAGCTGAGGATTTTGCAGAACACTTGAAGAACATCCATGGGGAGGTGAGGAACCATATTACCAAGATGAACGCACAGTATAAGGCTAAGGCAGATGAGAAAAGGAGGTATAAGGAATTTAAAGTCGGTGATGAAGTCATGGTTCATTTGCGAAAGAAGCGGTTTCCAGTTGGTACATATAACAAGCTGAAAATGAAGAAGTTTGGGCCATGTAAGATACTGAAGAAACATGATTCAGGAAACGCATATGAGGTAGAATTGCCTACTGAGCTAAATATTTCACCAGTGTTTAACATTTCAGATCTGACAGAGTATCATGAAGGAGGTGTTGAAGATGAGATCACAGCAGCACAGTGGAGTATTCCAGCAACTAGTTCAGACACTAAGGAGATCGAAGATATACTGGACAGTCGTGTTGGCAGAAGCACAAGGAACAGGACATATGAAGAATATCTGGTCAAGTGGAAAGGACGACCTGTTGAAGATTCATCATGGCTGACAAAGGAGGAGGTTAGCCGTCTTGGTTTTCCTCTGCACACCTGAGTCGTGACAGGGTCACTTCTCAAATTACCACGGGTGTCTGATGCAGGAGCATCCTGGGTGTAAGAGCAATCTTGCATCACCCAAAAATATTTCTGCTTTTGTATTCAATAAAGGCTATTTTAGTGCAGAGCTGCTATTTATGGAAAGTTACTATTTTTGGTAATTTTTGTATGTGCTCAGAATGATCTGATTTCTTTCTTGGAGGTTCATTTTGGTCATATAAGTCTGCCAATAAAGTTTCATTGCCAGATCAAGTGTATATTGGAAGATATTGAAGATTTTCGGTATTGGCAACAAGGTACAGAAACTTTGAACTCAATTTTGAAGGCTTTAGAGGCCCCGGATGAGGTCGAAAATTTGGGTGACAAGTACTTGCGCCGGTCAAGCCTGTAGAGCGCTTCATGGCGTTTCCGAAATGGGGTTATAATAGCCGATCGGGTCAACTGGTGATGACTTATGGTCTTCGGAAGTTGGACCACCCGAAATGGCGAAAAATAATTTTCTTCAAAATTTCTGTTCGGGTTTCAAAGGTTATCTTGAGCCGACTATGATGTAATAAAATGTAAAATAAAATAATTCTAAGTTTGGTCGGCCTTATTGGCTAAAAATTCTGGAACCTTCCCAGGCGGTAGAAAAATTGCCTATATAAGGAAGGCTATATTATTGTCTTAGGCAGTTCAGAATAGTTCTGGGTAGTAGATCTGGGTATTGATTCGAGGCGTTGTCCTACTTGTAAGGGAATGCCTATGTGGCTTTGCATATTGTAATTCTGAAAGTTTGTAATTTCACATTTGTGGAGATAATAAGAAGCCAATTTTCTATTCTTGCATATTGTTGTTGTTTCTCTATTTCTGTTATGTGTTTGTGGTATTAAGGGGAGCACCCTTCATCAGGTGGTATCAGAGCCAGGTTGTTCTTGAGTGTGTAAATAGATCACCGACTGTGAGGCAGTTTGCACCAGGACCGTGGCTGGGGTTTCAGCGCGCATCGCGAAAATGCCTCCACGAAGGGAACGTGGCGGAAGAGCTGGTGTCGTAACACCTGAGGTTAGAGAGCTGCAGAGACAAGTGCGAGCATTGCAAGAAGAGATTCGTAGAGGAATGAATCTTAATGTCAGAGACGAAAGCAAGGATGAAGCCGAAGAAGAATATCAAGAAGGAGAAATTGAAATTGTGAACCAGGAGGAAGAAAGACTTTTTCGGGCGATTTCCAAGATTGGGAAAAGACCTAAGATTAAGGTGCCTACATTTTCTGGAAATCTTAACCCAGAGGAATTGATCGACTGGATCAATGAATGTGAAGAATATTTTGAGTATGAAGATGTTGAGGATCCTGATAGGGTCAAATTTGCGAAGGCCAGACTGAAGGGTCATGCGAAGATATGGTGGCAAGAGATTCAGTTGGAGCGAAATAGAAGGGGAAAGGAGAAAATCACGAGATGGGATCGGATGGTGGATAAATTGAAGCGACAGTTCATTCCTGTTGATTATGAGCTTGACCTACTGAAGAAAATGTAGAGTTTGAAGCAAGCAGGAAGATCTGTTCAGGAGTATACAGAAGAGTTCTATCGACTTCTCATCAAAACAGGCCATGCAGAAGCTGATAAGGAGAAAGTTGCCCGATACCTTAATGGGTTAAGGCCAAGCATTCAAGAGGAGCTGAATCTGGTTCGAATGAACAGTATTGAAGAGGCATACCAGTTTGCCCTAAAAATAGAGGAAAAGCTGAACAAGAAGTTTGAGAGCAGACAAAACGGAAGAGGTCGCGGTGGACAATCTGGTGGACGGTCATATGGTGGCCGAAATGAAGATCCGAAAAAGAAGGATGAGGCCAGTAGCAGTCAGAATCAGCGAGGAAATAATTTCAATCGCTTCCAGGATCAGAATAATAGAGATCAAAGAGGGAGAGGAAGAGGACAAGGATCTGGAAGAGGTGGCTTCCGTGGAACATGTTTTCACTGTGGAGAAGAAGGTCACAGGGCATTTGAATGTCCTCAGCGCCAATGCAGAACAGACAGGAGAAATGAAGGCCAGGCTAGAGTTGCACATGTAGATGAAGATGCCAGATCATCAAATTCTAAAGATGCTGAAAGAGGAGAAACGTTGATTAACAGAAGAGTCCTGTTGAGTGGTGAGAATGAACCTGAGCAAAGGAGGAGCTTGTTTCGCACCAGGTGCAAGTGTGAAGGTAAATGTTGTGATGTGATTATCGATAGTGGAAGCACTGACAATTTGGTGTCAGAAGAGATGGTGACAAAGTTGAAGCTCAAGAGACAAAAACACCCACATCCATATCGGATTGCCTGGGTACAGGATGACCACAAAGTCATGGTCAATGAACAATGCTTGGTGAAGTTCAAGATTGGCGGATACCAAGATGAGGTATTGTGTGATATCATATCTATGGATGCATGTCATATGTTGTTGGGTAGACCATGACAGTTTGACAGATGTGTTGTACGTGATGGCCGTGCGAATACCTATTCCCTGACAAAGGATGGAGTGCGACATAAGCTAAAACCATTGAAGGAGACTGAAGAAAAGGTATGTGGTAATGCAAGGATAACTTTTGTTGATGGAAGAAATTTTCTAGATGGTATGAGGCATGAGCATGTATGTTTTGCTTTAATTCCAAAAGCTGGTAAAGAGGAAGTAGAAGATGTTCCTGTAGAAGTTGCAGATTTGTTGAATGATTTTCAGGATATTGTATCCGATAACGTGCCTGATGGATTACCACCAGTCAGGAAGATCAGTCATCAGATGGATTTGATCCCAGGAGCGAGTTTGCCGAATAAGGCAGCACACAGAATGACACCTGCAGAAAGTGAGGAGTTGAACAGACAAGTACATGAACTGTTACAGAAAGGATTGATCCGTGAGAGTCTAAGTCCCTGTGCTGTACTAGCGGTATTAGCACCAAAGAAGAATGGAGAGTGGAGGATGTGTACAGATTCCAGAGCAATAAACAAGATCACAATCAAGTATAGGTTTCCATTGCCACGAATGGATGATATTATGGATTGTTTGAGTGGAGTTGTGTATTTTTCAAAGATAGATCTAAAAAGTGGATATCATCAGATTCGAATCAGAGAAGGAGATGAATGGAAGACTGCCTTCAAGACAAAGGAAGGACTGTATGAGTGGTTAGTCATGCCTTTTGGGCTAACCAATGCACCGAGCACTTTCATGCGGCTCATGAACGAGGTTTTGAAAGAATTTCTGGGTAAGTTTGTCATTGTTTACCTAGATGATATTCTGATCTTTAGTAAGACATTGGAGGAGCATATGATGCATATTCGTATGGTATTTGAGAAGCTGAGAGAAGAGAAATTGTTGATTAATTTGAAGAAGTGCAGTTTTGTGAAGAAAGAGTTAGTGTATTTGGGATTTGTAGTTTCAGGAGAAGGTCTAAAAATGGACCCAGAGAAGGTACAGGCTATCCTTGAGTGGCCTACTCCAAGGAATGCTACTGAGGTAAGATCTTTTCATGGTCTAGCTAGCTTTTACAGAAAGTTTATCCAAAATTTTAGCAGTATTTGTGGACCCTTGACTGAAACAATGAGAGGGGATAGAAAAGAGTTTAAGTGGACTAATGGGGCAGAAAAGAGTTTTCAATTGTTGAAACAAAAAGTTACAGAACAACCTGTTTTAGCACTTCCAGATTTTAATAAGGTGTTTCAAGTAGATTGTGATGCTAGTGGTACTGCAATAGGAGCTGTTATGAGCCAAGAAGGTAAACCTATTGCTTATTTCAGTGAGAAGTTGAATGATGCCAAGAGAAAATATTCTGTTTATGATCAGGAATTTTATGCTATAGTTCAAGCATTAAAGAAGTGGAGACACTATTTGCTTCCTAAGGAGTTTGTTTTGTATACTGATCATCAAGCTTTGCAATATTTGAATAGTCAAGAAAAGTTGAATCAAAGGCATTTGAAATGGGTTGAATTTTTGCAGAGTTATACATTTGTTTTGAAACACAGGAGTGGAAAGTCTAATAGGGTTGCAGATGCTCTTAGCAGAAGGCAACTACTGCTGACAGAAATGCAGATTGAAGTGGTTGGGTTCAAGAAGCTCAAGAATTTGTATCCAGAGGATCCTGATTTTGGTGAAGCTTGGAAAGCTTGTAAAGAACCTGTTACTCTAGACAGGACGAAATGGTTGGATTTCATCATCCAGGATGATATGCTATTCAGAGGGAGTCAATTGTGCATTCCACGAAGTTCTATGAGGGAGAATCTCATCAAGGAGAAGCATAGTGGAGGATTGGCTGGACACTTTGGTCGTGATAAAACCCTTGCTTTGGTTGGTGAAAATTATTATTGGCCACAATTGCAGCAAGATGTGAAAAAGTTTGTACAGAGTTGCAGAGTATGTCAGATGGCAAAAGGAGTGAAGCAGAATACAGGGTTGTATCAGCCATTACCTGTACCAGAGAAGCCTTGGGAGGATATTAGCATGGACTTTGTTCTTGGTTTACCGAGGACTCAGCGGGGACATGATTCAATTTTTGTGGTGGTTGATAGATTTTCAAAGATGGCACATTTCATTCCCTGCAAGAAGACTACTGATGCTGTTCATGTAGCAGAATTGTTTTTCAGAGAGGTAGTGAGACTACATGGTTTGCCAACGACCATAGTTTCAGATCGGGACGCGAAGTTTGTTGGATATTTCTGGCGTACATTGTGGAAGAAGCTGAAGACAGATTTGAAGTTCAGTTCATCACATCATCCACAAACTGATGGACAGACAGAGGTAGTGAATAGAAGTTTGGAAAATTTGCTGAGATGTTTGGTTGGAGATAAGCCAACAAGATGGGATTTGATTTTACCACAGGCGAAATTTGCATACAATAATTCTGTCAACAGGAGCACTGGTAAATCACCATTCCAGATTGTATTTGGAAGTAGTCCGAGAAATGCATCTGAATTAAGGAAGATAGATAAAGGAGAAATAAGTAGTGCTGAAGCTGAGGATTTTGCAGAAAACTTGAAGAACATCCATGGGGAGGTGAGGAAGCATATTACCAAGATGAACGCACAGTATAAGGCTAAGGCAGATGAGAAAAGGAGGTATAAGGAATTTCAGGTCGGTGATGAAGTCATGGTTCATTTGCGAAAGGAGCGGTTTCCAGTTGGTACATATAACAAGCTGAAAATGAAGAAGTTTGGGCCATGTAAGATACTGAAGAAACATGATTCAGGAAACGCATATGAGGTAGAATTGCCTACTGAGCTAAATATTTCACCAGTGTTTAACATTTCAGATCTGACAGAGTATCATGAAGGAGGTGTTGAAGATGAGATCACAGCAGCACAGTGGAGTATTCCAGCAACTAGTTCAGACACTAAAGAGATCGAAGATATACTGGACAGTCGTGTTGGCAGAAGCACAAGGAACAGGACATATGAAGAATATTTGGTCAAGTGGAAAGGACGACCTGTTGAAGATTCATCATGGCTGACAAAGGAGGAGGTTAGCCGTCTTGGTTTTCCTCTGCACACCTGAGTCGTGACAGGGTCACTTCTCAAATTACCCCGGGTGTCTGATGCAGGAGCATCCTGGGTGTAAGAGCAATCTTGCATCACCCAAAAATATTTCTGCTTTTGTATTCAATAAAGGCTATTTTAGTGCAGAGCTGCTATTTATGGAAAGTTACTATTTTTGGTAATTTTTGTATGTGCTCAGAATGATCTGATTTCTTTCTTGGAGGTTCATTTTGGTCATATAAGTCTACCAGTAAAGTTTCATTGCCAGATCAAGTGTATATTGGAAGATATTGAAGATTTTCGGTATTGGCAGCAGGGTACAGAAACTTTGAACTCAGTTTTGAAGGCTTTAGAGGCCCCGGATGAGGTCGAAAATTTGGGTGACGGGCGCTTTCGCGGGTCAAGCCTGTAGAGCGCTTCATGGCGTTTCCGAAATGGGGTTATAATAGCCGATCGGGTCAACTGGTGATGACTTATGGTCTTCGGAAGTTGGGCCACCCGAAATGGCGGAAAATAATTTTCTTCAAAATTTCTGTTCGGGTTTCAAAGGTTATCTTGAGCCGACTATGATGTAATAAAATGTAAAATAAAATAATTCTAAGTTTGGTCGGCCTTATTGGCTAAAAATTCTGGAACCTTCCCAGGCGGTGGAAAAATTGCCTATATAAGGAAGGCTGTATTATTGTCTTAGGCAGTTCAGAATAGTTCTGGGTAGTAGATCTGGGTATTGATTCGAGGCGTTGTCCTACAGAATATTGTAAGGGAATGCCCATGTGGCTTTGCATATTGTAATTCTGAAAGTTTGTAATTCCACATTTGTGGAGATAATAAGAAGCCAATTTTCTATTCTTGCATATTGTTGTTGTTTCTCTATTTCTGTTATGTGTTTGTGGTATTAAGGGGAGCACCCTTCATCATTAAGCCAACCCAAACTATGATAGGTAATCTTATTAGTAATTAGACTATTTTATAATGGCATCCATCCAAGCTACTTGTGGCATGATTTCAACAATAGGATAGGGTTTTCAACAACTTATAAGACTCTACATTGAATCCTTCAATTATTCCATTAACTCTACCTTCAATTGATGTATTAGATTATGATTTAGGCCTATAATACATCTTACTTTGTTCTAAACTTCTTGATACCTTTGCAAATGCTCTACAACACTTGGAAAACCTTTTTATACAACCTAATATATATTGATTTTGTGAATCTTTGTTCACTGTGTCATTCTTTGATATATCACTTCTCTTTTAGCTATGACAAACATTCCATAGGCATTTTATATGTAGTGCTTTATATATGCAAAGGATAAGTTAATGTGGATTCATTTGAATTTAGTTTCCTCTTAATCAAAGTCTCTTATAAAAGTCAAAAGACTATTGTTTTACCAATTTAAATAATTGAAATAAATAATAATAAAGTTGCAACCTTTGGTTACCCATTTTAGGTATAGGTTCCAATACATATAGACATTTTTTCCTACATATTTTTTTGCAACCTTAGGTTGCCCATTATTTTAGGTATGTGTTTCAATTTCAAGTGAAACATTCTTGGCAATTTATTTCCATGCATCTGCACTGTTCATTTCAAAACAATAAAGCAATTTAAGTCACTAGCAGTAGACTTATCTCAATATTACTTATTTTTTACCATTAGGTGGGACTCCAGCTATAGCACAGCTCTTGTTTATTTTTTAATGTTAATATTTGTCATTGAAATATAAATTAAATTATATTACAACAAAAAAGAAGAGTGAAAAAATCAGAAGGACTTTTTTTTTATCTAAATAAAAATTCATGAGAAAAAAATAATCAAATTTCTATTTTTAAGATTTTGATAATCCTTGTTTATTTTTCAAATATAGATGGAAAAAATATTTTCTTGAATAACATTACTGACTTATTTTATCAAAATATTTGACAAATGAAAGAGAATGACTAAACAACAAAGAATAGAGCTCTATAGCCATATCTTTGTGAAGCAATTTGTTAAGTTTCGGCGATACAAATGGACGCTTCCATCAGATTGCTGTCAAAACAAAGTCCATCTTTTATGACTAGCATAAATTAATTCCATATTTTACGGCTAGCATTAAGAGTTGACTGGCAGATGGAGTCATGGCATCATGGCATGGCCATGCCCAGTCGGACAATGGGGTGAGAAATTTGTTTTCGGGCTAAGGATTATTTAGAATCTTTGATTGGAAAATAGGAGCTCCTACTTTTTAGATCTCTAAATTTAAGTGGTTAAAATTAGGGTGGGGCTAAAAATTGCCCCACCAACTTAGAAGAATTTTTTACCACATGCCAATTATATGTTTATTTTCTATTTAAAATAAATGACACCCACCAAAAAAATTAGAAGGATAAATTTTTGAATCCTCACTTTCAAATCTTTAATCCTCTTCCTCACCTTATACTGAAAGACTAATTTTGAGACACACAATTAAATGGGATTTGTATACAAATGTTCAACAATGCACTCATCAATTACATATTCTCCAAAGAGCAATGTCGGTCACTTTCAACAACCATCACTTCATAGAAGTATTGAGTGAAGTTTGTTCATCTGCATATTGCAAATAACCAAATATGTCTGTGAGCTTCATCTGCAACCATTGGAACTCCTCTCTAAACTTGAGCACCAACGATGCCTCATCAAATACTTGTTAAACCACAATCTCCCCAAGCTTTCCAAGCATGTCATTGGCAAATGCAAGAGAATAGAATAGAATTGATTTGTTAGAGGTTTTGGACTTAAAAGAGAATAGAATTGAAAAACAAAAGCAATTAAGATTTGGTTGAGTGTGAGTATGAAGACTTAAAACTCTCTAAATTTGGTACGTAGTTGTAGGGAGTTTCCAATTCTTCCTTGCATGGTCTTGCGGATGTCTTTTTCAATACAGAAAATCAGGTAGTTCAAGTAGCCTGTTGTTTATCGACCGCTACAATGAGAGGTTATAGGCTAGTGGATGATTCCTCACCACAAGAGGAGGGCCAAGGACGACAGTGTTGATGTTTGTCGAAGGGATTTTCCTGACATTTTTGACATTCCCTTTTATCCTCTTAGGGGCCTGGGTTTGGGAGTGGATGAACTCTTCAATAATCCTTTTATGGTGGCATCTCAGGAAAACGTAGATGTAAGGAAGTCATGGGACGTTATTGAAGTCAAAGATGCTCTGCTTTTGCAGGTGGACGTACCCAATCTTGGAAAAGATGACGTTAGGGTTTATGCGGAGGAGAATTCACTAGTGATTAAGGTTTTGGTGTCGCATGACTATTTATTTTTCCTCATTTCTTCATATTTGAAGAGTTTTGTATAAGTGACTGTGTGAAATCTCTGAATTGTGAATTGGGTGAACCCGCAATAGTGGGTTACACTTTTTTGCCTGAATGGACATTAAATTTTACATTTTGAAAAAAAAAATCAGATTCACATTGTCGTTAAATCGTTTGAAATCAAAAGATAAAGTAAATTATGTCTTTTAAGATTTTTTGTCTAGATTTTAAATATATTTTTTATTTTTATTTGAATGGTAATTTCTTCCTCCCACAAAAACTGGTATGTTGTTGAAAATGTCATTTTCAAAAAGTTACATTATTTTCATAGAGCATAACTTTTTTTCTAAAATAGATAATGTGATTATTTCGACATTAGTTTTGGGGCATGCAATTGGTTTTATGATATTATTACAATTATTTCATAGTTTATGAACGTTTGAAGTTGACTAAACTGTAATTTTGACATACCTTGACTACATAGCTTATAACTTGTTGTGTATTTGTCCAATTTCATTTTTATTCTTTTTGATAGAAAGAGAACTTAAATACCTAGGGCATAGAGATTTTTTTTTTAAAAAAATCTCTCATTTACTATTTTTCATAAGCATCAAATATAGAGGTAGACATACGTTGAAATATCTATGTTTAGTAAAACTAAAAATACAAAGTCATAATAAACTTAATATATATTAACATTATAATCATTGGAAAGATTTTTTCAATAGTACCTTACTACATAGATAGGTTTTTCAAATAGATTCATTTAATCTCCCAAAAGATAAAGTCAAAGTGATTTTTTGTTAGCATTTTAATAGGTGCGAAAGAGAGTCCATTGCAGGTATGAATGAGGAGTATAGATGTTATATCAAATTTTTTTATCTAAGAGGCTTTGAGCTAACTATTTGTAATTAATTCCTTCAAATGGAACCTCTCAAGGATTCAATAATCATATTTTATTAAAAATATGTTATTTCAACAAAAATCAACATGTCTAAAAAAGTGTAACCCACTATTGTGGGGTCACCCAATTGTGAATTGGATTAATATAAATTAATTTCCTATTTGAGAGTGGGTGTAAGAAATTGTTGAACCATTGTATTGTGTTTATTGTGTTTTGTCTTTTTGTTTACTATTTTCATTTCATTTATCTTCTTGTTTTTCATTTACACGGTAGACTCCTCTCATAGGATCATACACAAAATAGTGCAAAGCAGCATAGGAGGAAACGTTGCAGCAGGTACAAGGTAATCTATTTTACATTGGCGTGTCACTTTGCTATACGTTGCCAAATTTAGAGTTAGAAGAAGCATGATCAACCAAAGCACAAACTTAGTTTGATTTAACGTTGCCTTTTCTACTAACCAAACCAAGGAAAGTGATAAAATGAAGATAGTGCAACATGTAACAACAATGTACAACAAGGTAGTAAAATAAAAGATTTGGTCTTGAATGCTGAGGCAAAGCAATAAACTATCACCCTCACATTAAAGTCACATCACTCATTCTAACATACCTCTACAACCCTCAAATTGATTGAGATCTCTATCGTTTATCCCCATTGGAGTGCTTTTAAAGGGAGATAAAAGAGGGAGAGAGAAAGGGAGAAAGATAATAATATTATACAATTTCATTAATCATTATAATATTCTTAAAAAATTATCTGCATAAACTTATTCTCATTTCATATAAACGAGGTGGAGATCATTGATAGGAACAGGCACCAGAATTCGATGGTTTTGAGAGGTTTTTATGTTTCTAGCGACGATATTTAAGGGCACCAACACTTTTTGATTTATGATTATATGGTTAATGGAAGCTTGGATGAGCATGTTTTCAAATAGAGGGAGAAAAATAAGGCATCCCCGAATTGGGAATAGAAGAAAAACAATGCTATTGGCACTTAATTAATTTGTTAACAAATGTATTACTGAAAATGGGCAATGTTGTAATTTAGTTGTAGCAGAAGGTGCGAGACAGGGAGTTGTTGCCAAATGTATGCAAGGTATGGATAAAGCAGATGCTTTAGGAAACCAATTATTGTTGGACATTGGTTTATGGCTCTCCCAAAAACTCAAGGAAAGTTTACAAAATTCAGTTATAATGTTGTTTCAAATATTTCATCGACATCCTAATAGATTTAAACTTTCAAAGCCATTTTAAGAAACTATCATATTGATGTCTTCAGGATCATTTTGATATAGAGCACAAAGTACTAAACTTGAAGTATATTGATGTGTCTCTTTCCATCACTAAGATGCCTAGATATGATCCTTTTGTCTACATCTTTCTTCCTTAGGCAGATTTTCCTCTCATCTCTTTGCATTCGGAGAATTTTGAATGTCACTTAAACAATCGTCAAATTATAGGTTGAAAAAGTAGCTTTGGTTTGATCCAAAACCGCCTCTCAAAAAAGATAAAAAATCTTAGCAAATCTTTCAAGAAGGAGGGGGAGGAGGAGGAGGAGGAGGATAATGAAAATATTGGATAAGTCGAAAAAATATAGTCATAGTCGGTCAATTACTAAGACTAGTCAACATAAAATTATGCATTTCATTAATAAAATAATTACAAATAAATTGAGTCAAATTATCGAATAACATCAAGAATCAAGAAAAGGTACAATACAAGTAAGTCAACCATACTATCAATCTTACAAGTTTTTTCCATTTCAATACAAGTAAAAATAATTACATCAAAGATGTTGAACAATACGTCGTGCATTATACATCATGGAGATACAAAATACAAATCAAGTACATGATCAAAAGGTCGTAATGAAACAAGATATCAATATGCCATCAAACTATCTATCATCCATTTGCATGCTTCGATCTCCTAAGCCATCGAACTACTGTCCATCTACAAATCTCGAGATGAAAATATGGTCCAGGTGCTTTTTTCGCCCAACCACGGAGTGGTTAGCTCCCCTGGGACTCATTCTGAAATGAAAGCACACTGACCCTGCACAAGAAACCTAACAACTCGGCATTGATAGATAAGGAGGAATTTGGTGCAAGTTGTGAACTGTCTACTTTCCTAAGTCTAAGTAGAAGTAACACATATATGGCATAGAGAAAGAACAAATAACCAACACATTTTAATTATCATATTTCTACTAATAGGTAGAAAATGTTAGAGAGATAAATTAAATATGCATGTGTAGTCTGTCAGCACAAACTAGCTATAGGTCCACCTCCAAAGCTTAGTCTTATCTCCAACCAACTGTTGTTAATGCTGCACCTAACCTGATGACTAGCATTCATAATGTATTGATTATCCATGTTTTAACATGGTATCAAAGCCGATGGTAGATCCTTAAGAACCCATATTTGGGTTTCTCTTTGGAGTTGCAAGCCTTGCCTAGCCAGACGGGTGCTACTAAGGGTCGACTGCTAATGAATTTGCAGTCGGATCTGTCATTGGAGGCCAGTAAGGTTGGGTGCACAAACAGTCTGGAACAATTTTGAGTTAGCCGCGAGTTGGGCATTTCACAGAGATGGATTTTCGTGAGCTGCTAGTCGAATAATAGAGAGAAGGGATGATGGACTAAGTCTTAGCCAAAGATTGCAAAGTCCATGAGTTGCAGGAGTATTGACTGAGTTTGCAGACACCAATCAATAAGCATGGTGAGTCCGTGTATTGACGGAAGACAGCGCATTGGTGTTTTTTGAGAGGCTGCCAATGCACTCTCTTTTATTTATTATTCCTGATCAGCATGTGCATTGATAGGCCCGCATTCCTTTTTCACTGTCAGCCATCTACTTGACAGTCCATGATCGCACATGGGTGATGAGTCGGTGGGATCTCTTTTATCTAGCACACTAACTGAATTTTATGTGAGCTGGCACCAATATGCATGTCAATCTTTGCAGTGGGCTTTGCATCCTTGAGTGCATTATTATTGTTCGATCTCAAAATCACATTCTTAGCACTAGCATTTCTATTGGAGATTGTATGTACCACCGGTGAGTGGATCTTATCCTTGGTGGATAAGTGTATCAGTGGGTGTGCAGTGGTTGCACATGACCGCATTTATTTTTTATTCTGGTTGGCAGTAAGTGCCTATCTAATCAGCATATCCATTAATGGTGCCTTTCATATTCAGGTTGGCATCTTTATCAGCACTCTTTTCTGACACGATGAGCTGATTGTGTTGAAAAATATTGTTGTGTGAGAGATCCTTACTACTAGGAAAATCTTGATCTAATTGAGATCGTTGAATTGTTTGGATCGGAATTAGAGAGAAATTGATCAGCTGTAGCTGAAATTAAAAAAATTCTCTAGATCTATGCAGAGAAGAAAAGAAGAGGTAGAACAAAGATTCTCTGTAATATTGAGCTTAAGTAATAGAATTATATTTCTATACAAACAAATAAGAAGAGATATTTTTTAATGCTGCAGCATTCTATTATGTTTTTGAATTTGTGCAAATAGTGTATGAGATTGATGGAGCCCACAAAAGCTAGGATCCTTGAGCACTAGTAATGTGTCTCAATGGGAGAATGTTTATTGTACCTGATTTATTATAGGGGGTGCATGATCGGTTGTACTCGACACCCCAAAGTGTTTTGTCTTATCATATTGATGAACCATGTAGGTGAAAAGGATTCCTATAGAACTAGTGAGTACAGTGGTTGGGTACCCATGTACCTCGGTAGATGGATCACTTTTTATATGGACTCAATGATTGATGCAGGTACAAAAGAAGAAGCAAAAAATCAATGAAGAAAACGCAGAGTGATGATCAAGAGGTGTGCACATTATAAGTTAGTTTTCCCATCATGTGAGGTTTGTGGTAATCTGAAACCATTTGTGAAGTTTTGTGGTCAGCAATAACCACTAGTATGTGCGGTTTGTGGTTAGCCAAAACCACTCAAGTGCAACGTTTATGGTTAGCTATAAACTATTTGTGTGAAGAGTTTGTGGTCAGCAAGAAACCACTTGAGAAGCATAATGGTTAGGGATAAGCCGCAAAATCCCAAGGTGATTATCATGTGGGAAAGTAAAAAAAAATGAAACAACACACTAAAGCCCAGTTAAGAAGAACTTATATAACTATTGTAAATGAGTAGCTAATAAGGCTTTGAGCCTGGACTCATCTTTTCTAAATTATGGGGGAAATCTAAAAACAGTTAGCATAATTAATTTATGGGGGGATGTTAGAAAGATAAATTAAATATGCATGTACAGTCTGTCGGCACAGACCAGCTATAGGTCCACCTCCAAAGCTTAGTCTTATCTCCAACTAATTGTTGTTAATGTTGCACCTAACCTGATGACCAGCATTCATAATGTATTGATTATAAATTGAAAGTAAGAGTAATACAATCTTAGAACTCATGTTTGAGTTTCTCCTCTGATCCATGTTTTAACAGAAAAAAGGAAAAATCTACCCTTCTCTGTTATCCATATTAGATACCCTTTCCCAAATATTTATCCTTTGTAAAAAAATTAAAAAATAAAAAACAACCCAAACAAAAATTAAGGAAAAATAATCTTATCCTAAATCCATTTCTATTTGAATACTCAAATCATTCATATACTTTAGGGACCTTCTTCCTTAATTTTTTTTTTTAAAAAGAGTTTAATAAAATCGAGTCTGTTTCCATTTCTATTTCTATTTCAGTAAGCCATTTTCTATCCTCGGGTATATTTAGCGTCGTAGAATAGAGTACCCATCATCATTAAGAGTTGAAAACTCTAAGTTTACATTTTCTTTTAACCTATCACGCTCACATATTTCATCTAAACAAAAAGAAAAATAATTACTTTCAACATGGTACACTAGGCAAGGAAGAGAATATACAAATCACATTCTTTATCCGAGATAATAATAATTAAAAAATATTACAGTTAGTTAGTAAATTGGGGATTTATTCTACATCTACGAATTTTCTTACTAAAAGCAGTTCTCAGATTTTGATATCGGCTACTACTGTACGCTTGTAATCACCAAAAAGATCCAATTCCTAAAGCTATTGCGAGGGATCTTTTTATTTCTCAATCAGACTGTTTTCAAACCACCTAGATTTTATAAGGGCCGATAAAATAAACTATAGAACATAAATGTTTAAGCTAAAAAAAAATTTAAAATTATATGTCTAGTAGTAGCAGGAAACAACAAAAAAAAATATCATTGGTATTCGCTTCTTATCTACGTCACATCCGACTATAAACCAAGATTGGGAACCTTGAAGAATTTGTTGGCTTTGACTAACGATTCTCTTTAGCATAGATCTTCTTGTCCACCTTTTGGTACCTACCTTCTCTTTCCAGATGGTGCTTGCATGCCAAAAAGTGTCCTGCATCACTTCTTCACTTCCCCTCTTTATTAACTTTTCAGCCTAACTTAACTGCCAGTTGACGGGTCTTTTATGCCCCAATTCAAGCATGTAAGGGACACTCTTTTCCAAGTTTGTCTGCTACCATTTATTAGCCCACTCTCGTTTCCACCATTTGGTTATCATCCAACCCAAATATTTACCCCATGAGAAGTAAAGTTAAGCTAAAAGACCATTCAACCATAGTTTACCATTTGCAGAAATATTATATATATAAATAAATTAAACACTAAATTTATTCTAGAATATTTTTTTTAATATTATTTCCTTCTAATACTTCTTTAGAAATTACTCTCTTTTCGGATACAAATATACACATTTAAAAAAATAAGAAAATAAATCTTCTTGGATAATAATCTTTTAACATTAAATCAAACATAAGGACTAGCATGACTAACTCAAACCTAATGACTGGAGTAAAAAAGTACCCAACCAAGTCAACAAAAGTCATAATAATGTTACCAATATGTCCTATATATCAAGAGTCTAATAGATCTGGTTATGATAATATGTCACCTTATTATTTGAAGAATACATTTTGGGTAGAAGGTAATATCTTTTAGTTTATTTTACAAAAATCGTAAGCTAGGGCTTATGAAAAAAACTAACAAGTTCTAAAAAAAGGTTTTGACAAATTTAACTTCTCTAATTAAATTTAAAGTTCCATATTTCAAAATGCACAAAGGAAAATCAATTCTAGGTGTGAATAATAAAGGACAAAAAATCAAAGTCATTTTAACTTTCAATGTCATACATCTTTAAACTATTAATTCCAAATGCAACTTCAAACATGATAATTTAAGTTTGTTAGCAATATCTATCACAAATGACAACTTCTCAATTTTTTTTCAAAAGCCCTTGCCACTAAACACTTTGACTCACATAATTTGACATTACAACAAACCTTGTAGCACTAATGAAAGACAACATTAAACAAACCCTTGTAGAAAATGCAGAAGATGCAAGAACCCTAGCTAAGACATATAAAGACTTTAATGCCCTCTCTCTAATATGTCAAAACAAATGTGTAGAATGAGAAAAGGTGGGTGGACAAGTTGTTCAATTAATGCACATTTAATGTGCATAGGTTTTCAATTGATTGATACCCATACCAAAGCAGTCAACAATAGTTCAATATTTTAAATTTCATTGCAATTTTAGTTTCAAATATTGATTTTTTTCCTAGCTCTTTTTTGTAATAGCTAATAAGAATCCAAATAAATATATTTTTTTAGATTTTATAAATATGCAAAAAAATTTAAACTATATAATTCACTTGGAATTGAAAAATACTAATATTCTATTGATCAAAACAAATAGCATTATTGCACCTAATAGATACAATAATATATCTACCTATGACTCAACTAATAATAAAAAGACCTATATACATATATTAAAAATATTACATAAACATAAATTAATAATATTTCTTTTTTTTTTTTGGATAGGTAATAGGCCAAAGCCAAGATCAACAAGGAAGACTTGAACCCAAGACCTCCAGTAGCTCACAACTTACTGTTTCGTTATAGGATGTTCCCAAAAAATTAATAATATTTTTATTCTTGTCCAAATATTTAATTTCATAAACATCATTTAAATCTTCCATTCATTCAAATACTTTTATTTGCATCTTATTAAAATATTTAAAACAAATATATTCTTTTACTAGATGAATATCTTCTTAAAAAGTGAGCCCAACAATCCACTCCCATCCCCATAACAGAAACCCCCCATCGCCGTCGGCCTCTCTCCCTCAACAATCATACCCGATCTCCCGGGAAAGTGCTTTCTAGGCTGCCTATTTAAACCCAGAAACTGCTCTTGCCCAGCACAGAGGAGAAAATGGCTTTCAATACCAGCTACTCAGCTGAACAGCGATTTCTGGTGAATCCCTAGGATTTGAGGTTCACCCAGCCTGACATCAAGTCTATTTTCACTGATCCCACATACCCTACTGTTAGACAAACGGCTTCTTTGTTACGGGGTGGCCAGTTTAGTCCTCATGGCTTCGGTGATCTGCATGTCTCCATTGACGAACAGGGCAATGACAATAACAGACGCCTCTTTGCCTTCAGAACGGCCGGTGTTTATTCCGTACCTGTCGTTTTTTATGGTACTCGACGCCCCATAAATTCATTGAAAGGTAAGTTGAGTGATCCAGACTTCATGCCCAGGATCAGAGGCGAAGAGCTTCAAATCCCACCGCCGCCCATTTCTGGGCGGAATGGTTATCAAATGCAAATGGAGCCGGAGCATTCTCTTTCGGGCTCTGCGTCTTCTGGGTACTGGAACAGGCAGCCGTATAGCGGTCATAATGACGAAGATGAAGATGAGCTTGGGGCTATGTTCAGCCAGCTTGCAATTAAGTCTACTTCCACCGTTCTCACATACTCAACTCACAGAGAATCGGCATCTTCAAAACAATGGGGAGAAGTCAATCCTGATGTGTTCAACCAGCCTCATATTATTTCTAATTTTGATCCTCATGAGTTCGGGAACCCTAACTGCCGTTTGTATGCTCACAAAGAGGTGGAAGATGATTCTGTATCCATCAGCTGTAATGGCAATTGGCGCGGCAAGAATGCTGTTGAAAGTAAGCCAAATTATCCGGCTTCCATGCCCTGGATCAGCGGCGGAGCATCGGGGGTTCGAGTCCCACTGCCGCCCACTTCTGGGTGGAATGGGTATCAAATGGAAATGGGGTCTTCTGTGCTGGGCTCTGGTTCTCCTGGTTATTCGAAGAGGCAGCTGAATAACAGCCATGAAGACAATGAGGTCCATTACAAGTACCAGTGCCCAATCCCCTACGGGGAGGAAGGCCAAGTAGGGCACGAGTACTAGGTCTTGTGTGAAGCCAAAAATGATGATAAGTATGGGTGTGGATACCCATTTCCGTATGAGGATGAAGGTAAATATGAATACCCAATCCCTTGTGAAGCCAATGGATACCCATTTCCGTATGAAAATGAAGGCAAATATGAGTACCCAGTCCCTTGTGAAGCCAATGGGTACCCATTTCAACACCAAGAGGAAGGCGAAGTTGACTGCCATTACATTCCCACAGTTTTCTGTGAAGATGATTTCAAGTACTCAGTGCCCAATGAAGTTGAAGATGGCGCGGCGTACATTTACACAGTCTTCTCTGAAGATGATTTTAAGTACCGTCATTCCCATTACCATTATGATTAAGGTTAGTGTTTAGGGTTTGATTTGTCCTTTTTTTCATTTTTGTCCATTTCAAAGTGTTGGTAGTGTTAAGACTACTGCAGTAGCTTTGTAGTGTGTTGTTGAGGTCGAATTCAGAATTCAGTGTCAATCTGAAAAAACTGTGTGGGTTTTATTGTCAGTATGATCCATTTTGTTAAAACTGTATATGCAAAAATGTGAATTGTTGCTATTCTTCTGGAATAGCTTACTCGCAGTTGTTTATATTTTACTATGCTGGTAATGGAATTTAGTGTTGTCTCTACAGAAAGAGAATTTTCGTGGGATTAAAATGTTCAATATTCAATTCTTCATTCTTGATTTACAATTCTCGATTTCATGTTCATTTACGTATTCAAGAGTTCTGAATATGTATGAACTGAAATAGTTCTATAATGCTGCCTTAGCAATCAGATCCCTTCGAATTGATTCTATCGTGTGGAAAACAAACAGAAATTTTCATCTGGTTTCCCTCTCGTGGTAAATTTTTAATACTCCTGTGCAAATGGAAACCAGATACCACTACTCTTTTTACTCCTTTTATCTTGGCAGTGATAATTGTGCGTTGAAATGTGACAGTACAGGAATTTTTTGCATTGTTTGGAAGCCTTGAACAATTATTTGGTTTTTCACTCCTATGTTTCTAGGAGTGCCACAGTAAGGATTCCTTCTGCTCAATAGTTGTTATTTTGAATTCATTTATTATATTTTACACAACATTAAACTGATAACGCCAATACAATCCAATCTGTTGTACAAAACAAGCGATTTGTTGAGCCTAAAATGATGCATGCATGGCTGCTAAGATAATCATGTTAATAACCCACGCCCCTACAAAACTTGGTGGGTGGCGTGTGGGCAAACTTTAGGGCTGAAAAGAGCATAACTATGAGTGGCCCAATCAATGATTAAAGAGATTTTCTGTTTTAAGCTGCGGCTTCCAAGGCCACGAAAGGCCGCACTGCCACCTGTTCGCCAGCTATAGGAAAAACGAAAATCAAAATGGGAAAACAGGGAGGTTATACCTTGGTTCCCACCTATGCAGCACCCAAAGTGACTATTAGTGTAATTATTAATTCGAGAGGGATCAATTGTAATGTGGACACTTAACTAATCACAATTAAGGTTTGAAGGTGTGACTCAATTTATTAAAATAGCACGTCTAGTCAAACATGTCTAAAAAATAAGTTTTTAAAGATTGGACAAAAACTTAATCTAAAAATTGAAAAATATCATTTGTTATTAGTAAAATATTGTATTTTTATATAAAATATAACATATATGCAACTTAAATGAACCAAATACCTATTAGTAATCATACATATTTATTATATCTAACATGTTTGACTAGACATGCTATTTGAAGAAGATTTTGAAGAAGATTTTCAAAACCAAAAAGGGGGTTTAAGATGCCACTTTTTTCCTGAAATCAGCAAACTCTGAACTTCAATAACAAATTGAAGATAGTTCGGCTCAAAATTTTAAAACACAACAAGAACAAGAGTTGTAGTACTCTGAATCTAGTTTCTAAACTACTAATTTATCTGAAAAACGGTGAAGATTAAGGCCTTCAACTAGGGGGAGCACAAAAAGTGGTACTATTTTTTGTGAAAAAAATAACATAGCACCTGTTGTGCTCCCCCTAAAATGTTAACTTATTTTTTGAAATTATTTAATCGCTCCAGTGAGAAGTTAGCTAACACCACGTAGTTTACCCCGGATTTTTCTGCTATTTTTTTATGAATGTATGAATTTCTACGACTTTTTGAACTCAGACATCCCAAAACACATGAAATTTGGGCGTGCTCCCCCTAGAAATCATTCAAAATTAGTCAAAAATCAATTTTTATTTTTTTTAAAGTGTGTAGAATGGAGTCTAGTTTCTAAAAAACTAAGTTTTTGCAAATTTTGACAAACGAAGCAAAATCTATACCCAAAATACTACATGTTGGTTTTTGACAAAAAATTGACATACATTCAATGGAAATTAATGTTGATAGGCTTAAAATTATCATTTTTGAAAATAAATTATATGTTTAGATAGCTAACTCAGAGACCAATAATCTCACATTGTCTGATTTTTTCATTATCGAATCACGTGTAAACTAGATGGAGAGCACACACAAAAAGTGAAGGTTTTTTCTAATGTTTCTTCAAATTCACATCAAACTCATGGCTTATACATCCAAGCCTTTGCGTTGGATCTCCAAAGCAAATCCAAGCCTTAGGCTTGGTAAAATACAAGCCTTCAAATAGGGCGCACGCCCTATTTGGCGTGCACCCTATTTGAATCTATGCTTGAAATAGGGCGCATGCCAAATAGGGTGTGCGCCCTATGTCAAGCATAAATAGGCTCTAAAGAACCATTAGGACCCATTCTAATGCATCCTAATGATTCCATAGTGGTTTTAATTGCCTCTAAATAGTCTATTATGACCCATTATTGTCCCTTAGAACACGTTAGAACTCTCATGATCCACTACAAACCCTTAGACAACGTTACGACCTGTTAGGACACATTAGATCCTCAAAGTGTGTCCTAAGAGGTATTAATTGATTGCAGTGTTTTCTTATGGTTCTTAATAGGTGCTAAAGAGCCATAATAAAATCTAAAAAACATTAGGAACCCTCATTTAATACATTAGAAGCACCTCGAACCATAAAGTGTGTCATCCAAAATCTCTCTCTCTCTCTCTCTCTCTCTCTCTCTCTCTCTCTCTCTCTCTCTCTCTTTCTTACCTTCACTTCATCCCTCTCCCTCTACCTCTCCCTATCTCTCTATCTTCCTCGCTCTACTTTCTCTCTCTGTACTTCTCTTACCCTAGTTATCTATTTCTTACCTTCACTTCATCCCTCTCCCTCTACCTCTCCCTATCTCTCTATCTTCCCTCCCCTCGCTCTATCTCTCTCTATGTCCACGTTCTTACCCTCTCTTTCTTACCTTCTATCTCATCCCTCTCTCTCTCTCTCTCTCTCTCTCTCTCTCTCTCTCTCTCTCTCTCTCTCTCTCTCTCTCTCTCTCTCTCCCTACTTCTCTTATCCTATATCTTTCTTGTCTTGTCTCACAAACTTCTCTCTCTATCTACTTCTCTTAGGTCCTAGATCTCTTTATTACCTTCACTCTCAACCCTCTCCCCTGCCTCTCTCTCTCTCTCTCTCTCTCTCTCTCTCTATCTATCTATCCATCTACTTCTCTTAACCTAGATCTCTTTATTACCTTCACTTTCAACCCTCTCCCCTGACTCTCTCTCTCTCTCTCTCTCCCCTTCTCTCTAACCCTCTCTCTCTCTCTATCTACTTCTCTTACCTGAGATCTCTTTCTTGTAACCTTCTCTCTCAACCCTCTCTCTCTCTCTCTCTCTCTCTCTCTCTCTCTCTCTCTGCCTTCTCTCTAACCCTCTCTCTCTATCTATCTAGATCTATCTATCTACTTCTCTTACCCTAGACCACTTTCTTACCTTCTCTCTTAACCCTCTCTCTCTCTATCTATCTATCTATCTATCTATCTATCTATTTATCTAACCCTATATCTCTTTCTTACCTTCTCTTGAGAAACCCTCTCCTCCTGCCTCTCTCTCTCTCTCCCTCTCTCCCTCTCTCTCCCTCTCTACTTCTCTTACCCTAGATCTCTTTCTTACCTTCTCTCTCAACCCTCTCCCCTATTTCTCTCTCTCTCACCCCTCCTCTTCCTCTCACTGTCTCTCTATCTCCCCTCTCTCTATCCTTATCTCTATTCTTCTCTTATCCCAACTCCGTCTACCTCTCCCTTGTTACCCCTCTCCTTCTCTCTCTCTATCTACTTCTCTTACCCTTGATCTCTTTCTTACCTTCTCTCTCAACCCTCTCCCCTACCTCTCTCTCTCTCGCCCCTCTCTCCTCTCTAACTCACTCTCTCTCTATCTATCGATCTACTTCTGTTTCCCTAGATCTCTCTCTATCCTTATCTCTATTCTTCTCTTATCTCATCTCTCTCTCTCTCTCTCCTTCTCTCTCCCCTTCTCTCTAACCCTATATATCTCTCTCTAACCCTATATATATATATATATATATATATATATATATATATATATATATATATATATATATATATATCTCCCCTTCTCTCTAACCCTATATCTTTCTCTTATCTTCTCTCTCACCTCTCCCCCTTTGCATTTCTCGAGTTCTCTCTCTCTTTACGTCCCTATATATATATATATATATATATATATATATATATATATATATATATATATATATATATATATATATATATATATATATATATATATATATATATATATATATATATATATATATATATATATATATATCTTTCCTTCTCTCTTACATCTCCTTCTTTTCATCTCTCTCTCTCTCTCTCTCTCTCTCTCTCTCTCTCTCTCTCTCTATCCACTTCTCTTACCCTAGAACTCTTTTTTACCTTCTCTCTTAACCCTCTCTGTCTATCTATATATTTATCTTACCCTATATCTGTCTTACCTTCTCTTTCAACCCTCTCCCCCTGCCTCTCACTCTTGCTCTCTCTCTCTCTCTCTCTATCTACTTCTCTTACCCTAGATATATTTCTTACCTTCTCTCTTAACCCTATCTCTCTATCTATCTACTTATCTTACCCTATATCTCTTTCTTACCTTCTCTCTCAACCTTCTCCCCTGCCTCTCTCTCTCTCTCTCTCTCGCTCACTCCTCTCTCTCTCTCTATCTCTCTCTCTATTTACTTCTCTTACCCTAGATCTCTTTCTTACCTTCTCTCTTACCCCTCTCCCTTTCTGTATCTACTTATCTCACCCTATATCTCTTTGAACTTTCCTTCTCTCTCAACCCTCTCCCCTGCCTCTCTCTCTCTCTCTCTCTCTCTCTCTCTCTCTCTCTCTCTCTCTCTCTCTCTCTCTCTCTCTCTCCTCTCTCTCTCCTATCTACTTCTCTTACCCTAGATCTCTTTCTTACCTTCTCTCTCAACCCTTTCCCTCTACCTCTCTCTCTCACCCCTCCTCTTCCTCTCACTATCTCTATATCTCCCCTTTCTCTATCCTTATCTCTATTCTTCTCATAACCCATCCCCCTCTACCTCTCCCTCATTACCCCTCTCTATCTATCTATCTATTTCTCTTACCCTATATCTCTTTCTTACCTTTTCTCTTACCTCTCCCCCTTTGCATCTCTCTCTCTCTCCCTATCTATCTACTTCTCTTACCCTATATCTCTTTATTACCTTCTCTCTTAACCCTCTCCCTCTCTCTATCTACTTATCTCACCCTATATCTCTTTGAACTTACCTTCTCTCTCAACCCTCTCCCCTGCCTCTCTCTCTCTCTCTCTCTCTCTCTCTCTCTCTCTCTCTCTCTCTCTCTCTCTCTCTCTCTCCCTCGTTACTCCCCCCTCTCTCTCTCTTGTACGATTCATTATGATCCCTTAACACCTCTTTAACATTCTAGGACATATCAATGAGTCCCAAGACCCCATATGACCCTTAGGGCCCCTAAGGGTTGCATGGGGTCCTAAGAACCACTTTACACCCCTCATGACTCCTTATACCCCTTAGGACCTCTTGAGAACAACAAGATGTATTCCTATTGGTGCTATGGGGTTATAAGGGGTCATAGGATTGATTATGATCTCTTAACACCTCTTTGATATCCTAGGACATATCAATGAGTCCCAAGACCCCATATGACCCTTAGAACCCCTAAGGGTCACATGGGGTCCTAAGAACCACTTTACACCCCTTACAACTCCTTATGACCCTCTATGACCTATTAGGACCCTTTACGGACCCCTAAGGGTCACATGGGGTCCTAAGAACCACTTTACACCCCTTACAACTCCTTATGACCCTCTACGACCAATTAGGACCCTTTACAGACACCTAAGGGTCACATGAGGTCCTAAGAACCACTTTACACCCCTTACGACTCCTTATGACCCTCTACGACCAATTAGGACCCTTTACGGACACCTAAGGGTCACATGGGGTCCTAAGAACCACTTTACACCCCTTACGACTCCTTATGACCCTCTACAACCAATTAGGACCCTTTACGGACACCTAAGGGTCACATGGGGTCCTAAGAACCACTTTACACCCCTTACAACTCCTTATGACCCTCTACGACCAATTAGGACCCTTTACAAACACCTAAGGGTCACATGGGGTCCTAAGAACCACTTTACACCCCTTACAACTCCTTATGACCCTCTACGACCAATTAGGACCCTTTACAGACACCTAAGGGTCACATGGGGTCCTAAGAACCACTTTACACCCCTTACGACTCCTTATGACCCTCTATGACCAATTAGGACCCTTTAGGGACACCTAAGGGTCACATGGGGTCCTAAGAACCACTTTACACCCCTTACGACTCCTTATGACCCTCTACAACCAATTAGGACCCTTTACGGACACCTAAGGGTCACATGGGGTCCTAAGAACCACTTCACACCCCTTACGACTCCTTATGACCCTCTACGACCAATTAGGACCCTTTACAGACACCTAAGGGTCACATGGGGTCCTAAGAACCGCTTTACATGCCTTACGACTCCTTATGACCCTCTACGACCAATTAGGACCCCTAAGGACCACTTAAAACCCCTTATTCGTTAACTTTCTTACACTCTCTCTCTCTCTCTCTCAGTCTCTCAGTCACCTCTCTCTCTCTCTCTCTCTCTCTCTCTCTCTCTCTCTCCCTTTCTCCCCCCATCTATCTCTATTTTATGCATTTCTATAAAGGGCGTGCTCCAAATAGGGCGTGCGCCAAAAAGGGCATATGCTCTATTTGGCGCACGCCCTTTGTAGAAAGCCCAAAAATGGCAAAAAACCCAAGAATCCCATGAAGGAGGCCCACTTTTATTGTATTCTATTTGGAACACGTAGTTTGCACAACAAATATTCGCTTTCATGGTGTTGGAGGTCAAAAAGAAGACTATTTTATCAACTTGGACCACCTTTTGTTGCAAGGTCAACATTGTGGTGCAAAAAACAACCTTTATTTAGCAAATTTGACATATTTCAAGGTAAGTTTTGTTTGTTCTTGCATGCCAAAATGTGAATAAATCCTTTTTATTTTATTTCATATTATATGGACTTGTGGAAAGCATAAATAGACATGTATTAGACTATAGTTGTATTATAATTTGATATATATAAATTGTAATACTTTTATATTATGTTATGACTTATTATAATAGATTGATTAAAAAAACCATAATTGTTGTATTAGATTGATATTTTATAATGTGTAAATTTTAATGAATTTCAATGTATATATAGATCTTATTCATCATGCCGAGAAAATGACCTAAGATTCAAACACCCAAAGAGCATGAAATAGAGAAAGAGAAGAAAAGAGAAAGAATGAGACAACTTCGCGAACAACGACAATTGGAGCCCATACAAGAAGAATTACCTAATAGGAAAGAATTGGAATTGGAAACACAAAGGAACCGAATGAGAAAGTTGCGTGCAATAAGACAATTGAATTATGAAGGGGTGAGTATATCATCTATTGGATCGCAAGTTGAAGGGATCCCATCATCCAATGTTGGAGGTGCACATGAATTATCTAATGTTGAAGACATCGCACACTCTACACCTCAAAGTGTAGCCACACCATCGTATTATGTTGAAGGCACACCATTAGCTACATCCGAAGGAATAGACACATCATTACATCATTGTAAAGGCACCTCATTTCCAACTTCCGAAGGTGTAGGAATCACACCATTGCATCATGTTGAAGAAACACCATATTCATCTCAAGTCGGTGAAGGTCCATCTTCCACATCTCAATTTGAAGGCACATCATCTTCATTCGAAGGTACACAATTCATCCCTAACATTGTTGACGTTCCCAATGTTGAGCCTACACAACAATTGAGAACACCTCCTAGAGTTTTGCATAGAAATCCTAAATATTTGATTGATATTGACACTAATATTTTGAAACCAATGCCTAACAAGATTCCCAAGCGCACTTGTCAAAGATATACTAACCGAATTTGGAGGATATTTTTTGAGAATTTGAATGTCATAGGAATATGTCAATTGTTTGTTGAAATGATGAGAAATCTGAAATTTAGGCCTATCATGAAGATTCTTGGGTTAAGAACAGATGACACCTCCACTGAAAAAGCTATTGTAAAGAATCTAATGGATGCATATGAGACTGTGGGTTCTACATCATGCACGAAAGATAGTAATGTCACACGACGTGTGATAACATCAACAATGGTAAGAAATCAAATGAAGAAGTCTCGACTTATTAGAAAGACAAGTAAATCATTGAAAATAAGTAGAAGGTCTCTAATGAGAGCCATGGAAAGGCGTCAAAGAGTGGAAGATTCAAATAGCAATGAACTATGGGCTTTTTCCGGTAGATTGCCACGGAAAGACAAAGACATTGTTGAAGCTTTGAAATCCTTCATTGAAAATTTTTGGAAGAATAATAAACGAGTATCTCCTAATCAAAGAGATGTTGTAAGGAGGAGGATTGGTAGTCGATTGCGTGATCCACATCCAAAGCATTTTTTGGATTCAACCCAGACACAATTTTTTGCAAAATTTATAGATGCATATCCTCAAATTAAAATTAGTCAAAGATTTTTTGAAATGGCTAAACCTTTTTATGTCAAGATAAATCACACATGCACAACTTGTTGTTGTAGAGTACATATTGAATTTTCTAACCATTATACTGTCTATCGGCATATATGTGTACATTTGCATGCTAACAATGTCTTGCAGGAGTGTAACATAAAGGAGCCACCTAGATCTTCAAGGGAATTGATAGCTACCATTTTATGTCATAGACTGAATGGACCACAATTTCACAAACTATCATGTTTGAATGGTACATGTGTACATTGTGGTGGTTTGCAAGATTTACCTGTTTGTCAGCATATGGAAAGTAGTCATGCAATTGGGAATGAAATAGTAGAATTTGGAAAATATAAGACCATTGCATATGCTCTAAAAGATGGAAAAGAAGCAAAAAGATGTGATTTAGTAATTGACAGGATTCCGGTGTATCAGTTCATGGATATATTTTGCGGGAAAATTGTGTATGAATATGCAATGCAAACACATAGAGCACGATGGTTGGATACACAATTCAAGTTATGCAAGGACACTTTTCCGATTGATACAATTGTTTCAGTTGTGGACTTTGCTGAAAACTACACTTTGCAACCACAAAATGAGGTACAATCATAGTATTACAACTCTCAACAGGTTGCTATATTTTTTCATATAGCATACTTGCATGCACTTGATAGTACGGAGGAAAATAGGAAGATATTGAGGGAGTACCATTTTTATATGAGCGATGATCGCTCACATTCTACAGAGTTTGTACATGGTTGCTTTAGTTTGTTTTATGGTGATTTGGCAAATAGGAGCATACCATATCGTCGACACATCATATGGTCAGATAATTGTACATCCCAATTCAAGAATTCTCGTATGTTTTATTGGTTGAGCAGGATGCACAAGAACACTGATATTCAATATATGTGAAATTTCACTGAGGTGGGCCATGGAAAGGGAGAGCATGATGGTGCGGGAGCATGTATAAAAAGAGCTTTAGCACGTGAAGAATTAAAGTATGAGGGGGGAGCAAACTTATCAAATGCAAGATGTATTGTCAACTAGTGTAATGCCACAATGGGCCCAGGTAAGGAAGGTGAGTTAATAGTTCATAGATTTTTTTGGTTGATTGATGAAACTAACATTGCACCATATGAGGATTGTTGTACAGTAACAGGATCAAGTGAGCTACACTCTTTTAGAAGTTGTAATGCAGGTTCATGGATGGTATACACACGACATATGGCATGCTTTTGTCCATCTTGTGCAGAGGAGAATTGGGATGAGTGCAACTCAAAGGAATGGGTTGATGAATGGTCTATAAGACCTTTGAGCCCACTTGACTCCTATCGTCTGCCAACAGCATTGCAACTAGGGGACATGGCAACATCTATTGACTTTGACCGTTTGTCGGATATAGTACAACCAAGTAAATTGTCCATTTATATAGTTTGTCTAAACTATTTTGGATATTAATGTACTGAATATGTCTACATTGTTGCAGGTCATGTTTTTGCAGTTATTGCACCTGAATACAATAACGAAGGGACAAATTATTATTTATGTCATTGTGTTGAGGCCAAAAAGAAATTAGATGTCGCAGTTGTAGACGATGAAGGATTACAATACCCTATAGGAGCGGTTGTTGTAACAGGAACATGGCTTAGATGATATGGTATGAAGAACTCTAAGTTGTGGTTGTTCGAGGACTGGGAGACACACAGGAAGATTCTACATTATTCAAACCTTGTTGTTTCTTCAAATGTTACTTTGATCAGATATGGGGGCAGGCCAGTGAAAAGAACTCTTTGGAAGGTTCCCGAGTCAGAGCATGAGGCAATACTTAACACACTAAAGGTTAAGGCAGATCCAGCTGGTTCAATGGACTAAATCAGGCTGTACTAAAATGTTGTAATATGTGTTCAACTATACTATTTGTTTCTCTGACAAAGTTAGCTTCTATGGTACATACCCCGTGTGTATAGAGGGAAGTTTGTAATTGTAATGATAATACAACGCTGCATATTTTTTGGGGCAATGCCGGAGGTTTTCTCCACTCAGCTCTTTCCTACCAGCGCCTTTATTGAGCTGAGTTGTAAACATGTTTCATAATATTAATAAAAAAAGAAACATGTTTACAATAATTTCTTAGCATTTTTATGGTGTTTTATCCAATGCAAAACTATGTAATTTTTATGTGACTAATGATGGGACATAAATAAGATTTGTTCTTAGATCAAATCTCCTCAAAACATGTTAGATCAGATATAAAACTTGGTCAAATCTCCTCAAAACATGTTAGATCAGATTTCCTCTTATTTTCACTATGGATTTATGAGATCCATGCATAATATGACCTTCTAACCCTAGGGATGAATCCAATAAAATGTATATTGACAACATAACATCAAATAAGGAAGGTACAATGAGTTTTGTTACAAGAAAGTGGAGGAGAGCTTCCCTATGCATGCTTTGGGTGCACTTGGAAGGTGTGAACCATGACACAGACATGGATTTGGCTTAAGAAGACAATGACCTAAGGATGTTCACAAACTCCTTAAATGGTGTAACACAACCAAAACAAGGGTTTCCTACTCCAAAAAACTCCTTTAGAAAGTTTACAAACTCAATCAAACTTTGGTGCCTTTTGGGCTTTAGGGACACTAGGCCTAAATCTAGCCTTTAACTAGAATTCTTCACCAGTGGACTTCCTGACCACTCCCAAGCATTTAGATGGTCCTCATATGACCTAAGGATGCTAAACCAACTCTTGGTTTGGTCCCTTTACAATCGTAGCATCAAACCGTCAATTCCAACAGCTCCGAATGGCTGGGTAAATGCTAGTCGCAACCTCATTCACCATGCACAATCTTTCGAACCCCGCCGATGACTCCGTCCTAAAGTGTCCCTCAAGGTCCCTTAAGCATGAAATCAACGATCTTTGCAGGGTCATATCTGGGAGCTTGTACGATGTAGAATCATTTTTTTCAGGTGCTACAAGACCGTGTTGTCGGGGCCTACAAAATCCTCTCTCAATTTTTAGAGATTCAACTTATTTTAAATTTGGCGACACATTCTCGGTCGGTGTCAAAACTCAAAGTGTTCCTCAGCTGAAACGGTCAACGTTGCGTATCTTTCCAACCATCAGTTGTAGCATCAAACCATCAGTTCCAACAGCTCCGAATGGTTGGGTAAATGCTAGTGGCAACCTCGTTCACCACGCACAGTCATTCGAACCCCATCGATGACTCCATGCTAAAGTGTCCCTCAAGGTCCCTTAAGCATGAAATCAGTGATATTTGCGGGGTCATATCTCGGAGCTCATGTAATGTAGAATCAATTCGTTAGGTGCTACAAGACCATGTTGTTGGGGCCTACAAAATCCTCTCTCAATTTTTAGAGATTCGACTTATTTTAAATTTGGCAACACATTCTCGGTCGGTGTCAGAACTCAAAGTGTTCCTCAGTTGAAATGGTCAACGTTGTGTATCTTTCCAACCGTCAGTCGTAGCATCGAACCGTCAGTTCCAATAGCTCTGAATGGCCAGGTAAATGCTAGTCGCAACCTCATTCACCATGCACAATCATTTGAACCCCACCGATGACTTCGTGTTGAAGTGTCCCTCAAGGTCCCTTAAGCATGAAATCAGTGATCTTTGCAGGGTCATATCTAGGAGCTCGTGTGACGTAGAATTGATTCGTCAGGTGCTACAAGACCGTGTTGCCGGGGCCTACAAAATCCTCTCTCAATTTTCAGAGATTCAACTTATTTTAAATTCAGCAACACATTCTCGGTCGGTGTCAGAACTCAAAGTGTTCCTCAGCTGAAACGGTCAACGTTGCGTATCTTTCCAACCGTCAGTCATAGCATCAAAAAATCAATTCCAACAGCTCCAAATGGCTAAGTAAACGCTAGTGGCAACCTCATTCGGCACCCACAATGATTCAATCCCCGCCAACAACTCCATGCTGAAGTGTCCCTCAAGGTCCCTTAAGCATGAAATCAATGATCTTTGCAGGGTCATATCTTGGAGCTCGTGCGATGTAGAATGGATTTTTCAGGTGCTACGAGACCATGTTGCCAAGGCCTACAAAAGCCTATCTTAAATTTTAGAGATTCAACTTATTTTAAATTTGGCAACACATTCTCGGTCGATGTCAGAATTCAAAGTGTTCCTCAGTTGAAACGGTCAATGTTGCGCATCTTTCGAACCGTCGATCATAGCATCGAACCATCAGTTCCAACAGCTCTGAATGGTTGGGTAAATGCTAGTGGCAACCTCATTCACCATGCACAATTGTTTGAACCCCGCCGACGACTCCGTGCTGAAGTGTCCCTCAAGGTCCCTTAAGCATGAAATCAACAATATTTGCGGGGTCATATCTCAGAGCTCGTGCAACGTAGAATCAATTCGTCAGGTGCTACGAGACCATGTTGCCGGGGCCTATAAAATCCTCTCTCAATTTTCAGAGATTCAACTTATTTTAAATTCAGCAACACATTCTCGATCGGTGTCAGAACTTAAAGTGTTCCTCAGCTGAAATGGTCAACGTTGCATATCTTTCCAATTGTCGGTCATAGTATCAAACCATTAGTTCCAATAGCTCCGAATGGCCAGGTAAATGCTAGTGGCAACCTTTTTCACCATGCACAATCGTTCAAACCCCACCGATGACTCCATGCTAAAGTGTCCCTCAAGGTCCCTTAAGCATGAAATCAGTGATCTTTGCAGGGTCATATCTGGGAGCTCGTGCAACATAGAATTGATTTGTCAAGTGCTACGAGACTATGTTGCTGGGGCCTACAAAATCCTCTCTCAGTTTTCAAAGATTCAACTTATTTTAAATTCGGCAACACATTCTCGGTTGGTGTCAAAACTTAAAGCGTTCCTTAGCTGAAACGGTCAATGTTGTGTATCCTTCCAACCATCGGTCATAGCATCGAACAATCAGTTCCAACAGCTTCGAATGGCTAGTTAAATGCTAGTGGCAACCTCATTCGGCACCCATAATGATTCAATCCCCGCTGAAGACTCCGTGCTGAAGTGTCCCTCAAGGTCCCTTAAGCATGAAATCAGCGATCTTTGTAGGGTCATATCTTGGAGCTTGTGCAACGTAGAATTGATTCGTTAGGTGCTATAGGACCATGTTGCTGAGGCCTACAAAAGCCTGTCTCAAATTTTAGAGAGTCAACTTATTTTAAATTTGGAAACACATTCTCGGTCGGTGTCAGAACTCAAAGTGTTCCTCAGCTGAAACGGTCAATGTTGCATATCTTTCCAACCGTCGGTCGTAGCATCGAACCGTTAGTTCCAACAGCTCTGAATGGCCGGGTAAATGCTAGTGGCAACCTTGTTCACCACGTACAGTCGTTCGAACCCCGCCGACGACTCCGTGCTGAAGTGTCCCTCAAGGTCCCTTAAGCATGAAATTAGCGATATTTGCGGGGTTATATCTCAGAGCTCGTGCAACATAGAATCAATTCATTTGGTGCTACGAGACCGTGTTGCCGGGGCCTACAAAATCCTCTCTCAATTTTTAGAGATTCAACTTATTTTAAATTTGGCAACACATTCTCAGTCGGTGTCAGAACTCAAAGTGTTCCTCAGTTGAAATGGTCAACGTTGCGTATCTTTCCAACCGTTGGTCGTAGCATCGAACCGTTAGTTCCAACAGCTTTGAATGGCTGGGTAAATGCTAGTGGCAACCTTGTTCACCACGCACAATCGTTCGAACCCTGCCAATGACTCCGTGCTGAAGTGTCCCTCAAGGTCCCTTAAGCATGAAATCAGCGATCTTTGTAGGGTCATATCTAGGAGCTCATGTGATGTAGAATTGATTCGTTAGGTGCTCCAAGACCGTGTTGCGGGGGCCTACAAAATCCTCTCTCAATTTTCAAAGATTCAACTTATTTTAAATTCGGCAACACATTCTCGGTCGGTGTCAGAACTTAAAGTATTCCTCAGCTGAAACAGTCAATGTTGCATATCTTTCCAACCGTCGGTCGTAGCATCGAACAATCAGTTCCAACAACTCTGAATGGTTGGGTAAATGCTAGTGGCAACCTCGTTCGGCACCCACAATGATTTGATCCCTGTCGACGACTCCGTGTTGAAGTGTCCCTCAAGGTCCCTTAAGCATGAAATCAATGATCTTTGCAGGGTCATATCTTGGAGCTCATGCGATGTAGAATTGATTCGTTAGGTGCTACAGGACCATGTTTCCGAGGCCTACAAAAGCCTATCTCAAATTTCAGAGATTCAATTTATTTTAAATTTGGCAACACATTCTCGGTCGGTGTCAGAACTCAAAGTGTTCCTCAGCTGAAACAGTCAACGTTGCGTATCTTTCCAACCGTTGGTCGTAGCATCGAACCGTCAATTCCAACAGCTCCGAATGGCTGGGTAAATGCTAGTGGCAACCTCGTTCGACACCCACAATGATTCGATCCCCGTCGATGACTCTGTGCTGAAGTGTCCCTCAAGGTCCCTTAAGCATGAAATTGGCGATCTTTGCAGGGTCATATCTCAGAGCTCGATCGATGTAGATTCAATTCATTAGGTGTTACAGGAACGTGTTTTTGGGGCCTACAAAAGCCTATCTCAGTTTTTAGAGATTCAACTTATTTTAAATTCGGCAACACATTCTTAGTTAGTGTCAGAACTCAAAGTGTTCCTCAGCTGAAATGGTCAACATTGCATATCTTTCCAACTGTTGGTCGTAGCATCGAACCGTCAGTTCCAACAGCTCCAAATGGCAGGGTAAACACTAGTGGAAACCTTTTTCGGCACCCACAGTCATTCAAACCCCGCCGACGACTCCATGCTAAAGTGTCCCTCAAGGTCCCTTAAGCATGAAATCAGCGATCTTTGTGGGGTCATATCTCGGAGCTCGTGCAACATAAAATCAATTCATTAGCTGCTATGGGACCATGTTGCCGAGGCCTACAAAAGCCTATCTCATTTTTTAGAGATTCAACTTATTTTAAATTCGGCAACACATTCTTGGTCGGTGTCAGAACTCAAAGTGTTCCTCAGCTAAAACGGTCAACATTGCGTATCTTTCCAACCGTCGGTCGTAGCATCGAACCGTTAGTTCTAATAGCTCTGAATGGCTAGGTAAACGCTAGTGGCAACCTCGTTCACCACACACAGTCATTCGAACCCCACGGATGACTCCGTGCTGAAGTGTCCCTCAAGGTCCCTTAAGCATGAAATAAGTGATCTTTGTGGGGTCATATCTTGGAGCTCGTGCAATGTAGAATCGATTCGTTAGGTGCTACGAGACTGTGTTGTCAGGGCCTACAAAATCCTGTCTCAATTTTCAGAGATTCAACTTATTTTAAATTCGGCAACACATTCTCAGTTGGTGTCAGAACTCAAAGTGTTCCTCAGCTAAAATGGTCAATGTTGTGTATCTTTCAAACCGTCGGTCGTAGCATCGAACCGTCAGTTCCAACAACTCCGAATGGCCGGGTAAACACTAGTGGCAACCTTGTTCACCACACATAGTCGTTCAAACCCCGTCGACGACTCCGTGCTGAAGTGTCCCTCAAGGTCCCTTAAGCATGAGATCGGCGATCTTTGCAGGGTCATATCTTGGAGCTCGTGCGACATAGAATTGATTCATCAAGTGCTACAGGACCGTGTCTGAAAATGCCCTGATTTTATCAAGATACTTAGTGGTTCAAAAGTTAGAGTAGAAAACCTCTATTAGGAAGGCTACAAGGAAAAGTGGGTGCAGGTCTATATCACTATGGTACGGTCTTGATGGGAATGAACCAGTTGTTATTTCAGAGGCCTTAGGTCAAATGAAGACCATTTACATGCTTGGCAATGGTTAGGAAGTCCACTGGTGAAGAGTTTCAGCAATAAGTCACTTTTAGGCCTAGTTTCCCTAAAGCCAAAAAGACATTGAACTTTGATTAAGTGTCTAACTTTGCAAAGGGAGTTTATTGGGATAGAAACTCACTTAATTGATTGTGTTACACCATCCTAAGAGATTGTGAATACCCTTAAGTCATTACAGGTGATTGGTGAATTGTGGGAGTCAAGTGAAGGGCCCACTACTTTCCGGCTGTCACCTCTGCATTAAATTAGGTCTGTGTCCAAGGTGAGTGTTAGGTGGTGCTGGAGTGGAGTTGGAAAACAAGGCTTTGGGATCTTAAATAAATTCCAAATGGGTGTCTAAAAATATCCTGATTGTGTCAAGATACGAAGTTGTGAAGAAGTTAGAGTGGAAAATTGAGGTTGAGAAGGCTACAAGGAAATTGGCATGCAGGTCTAGTTTGCTATGGTATGGTTGTAAAGGAATCAAACCAAGAGTTGTTTCAGAGTCCTTAGGTCATATGAGGACCATCTACATGCTTGGGAGTGGTCAGGAAGTCCACTGGTGAAGAGTTCTAACTAAAGGCTAGGTTTAGGCCTAGTGTCCCTAAAGCCAAAAGGGCATTGAAGTTTGATTGAGTGTATAAACTTGCAAATGGAGTTTTTTGGGATAGAAATCTATTTTATCAATTTTTTTACACCATTGTAAGAGCTTGGGAACACCTTTAAGCCTTTGTAGTTGGTTGGTGAGTTGTGGGAGCTAAAAGAAGGGAACTCCACTTTCTTGTTGTAACCTCTGCATTAGTTCTTGTTTAGGTGACCAACTCCTTCGAGGTCCACAAATAGACCCATTAATTTCCCAAATTGGTTTGTTAGCAGGCAAAGAATTTATCGAATGTCTTGAAATTTAAATGAAGAATTTTGGTGCAGGAGCACCACTCCAAACACCTAAGTCCACCTTGGAACCAAATGGAGGTAGCGGATCTAAAGAATTCCTAAAAGTGAATTGGGTTATATTAAGGCCAATAATGGCAATATCTAATGAACAATTTAATTTAAATATTATAAGTCCTAGAAGTCCTGGCAAAGGACTTAGTTTTTCCTTGCAAAATCTTATTTTTTTGATGTTTGTTTGATTGTTTTGGGTTTGGAACAGAGTTGTGGGTGATATAATAACATCATAACATCATTTTTCATCTGTATTGAATTATTATATAATCTATTTTGCTTCAGATTTGGAAAGTTGTTGTAGGTGATCATATTGGTGCATTGAAATAACTCCATTTTGGTCTTTTTGATGATATCATGGATCATTCAATGAATGTAATTGTTGTTTCTCATTGAATGGACCCAATGTAACATATGTATGATGTTACTAACCATTTGAATGCAGGAGAAGTTGTTTTAGTGGGTGTACACCATGAGGAAGAGTGGAAAAAGGGCACAAAATTGATGCCATGAGTGTAGCAGCAAAGGATCCACCTTAACAAGGGTATAATTTTATTTGAAACAATAGAATTATATGTCAAATGAAAGGTGAATCCACAAGGAGGAGTTTTGGAAATGAGTTTTGAGTTTTTTTTAAGAAGGCCCTAGTTTTGAAGGCCTAGAGGGAGCAATTTGGGGCTTTTGGGTATAGAAAGCCTATAGGATCCAATTGACTTCAAATTTCTCTAATTAGGACCATATTAACACTCTGTGAAAAGTGGCAAGGCTGGGTGTTAAGTCTATAATAGGGTTCCTTTGTAAAAGTGACCTATTAGGTCTAGGAAGGAAAGTCGAGCAGCAGTTTTTGGGGGTTGTGCTCCAAATTAACCCTACCTAATTCTAAGATATGTTTTTTAAAACCATAAAAGGTATTTGAATATACGCAATTTCTTCCTAACAAATTACATCACTGATATACACAACTATACTGTAATGACCCACATGACCAAGGTATAGAATGCATGCAGTACAAAGAGTAAAGCCATATTTCAATAGTGCTACTACGAAAACATAAAGCAGAGATACAATCATGTGCATATGAAAACATAAACATTTTGTAGTCAATTTTGAAATTTGAAATGAATAACCAATTTACTATGAAAGCATGGACAGCAATGTAAACGCATAAGACATTGCCAATCAAGAATACAATGTACATGTGTACGTAATAACAACATGCCTGATGATATCATATAGGCCAATAAAAATTTGGTCGAATAATGCAATATAAGTGTACAAAAGATATGTCTGATAATATCATATAGGTGTACAAAATATATGTCCAGCAATGCCATATAGGTGTACAAAATGTGTGTCCAATAATGCCAAGTAGGCGTACAATAAAAGTATCCCTATTCTACTCATTTCCCGCTAGGGGAAGAAAATAGGTCTCGAGCTATTTTTGATTTTTGAGTGGATGGGGATGCAGTGGATGCTGGAGTCTTTTGAACGTGTTCACTTGTCCTCCTATCTAGACTATTCTGTAAAGAGAGCTGAAAAAATAAAAAGTATAAGCATTAATGAGTAATATGTAAATCAAAATTAAAATGTATAATGACATATGCTAGAATTTTCTCTTACCGCAAATATGTAGTCACTATGTTCATCCACTACAGAGATAGGCTGGCGATCAGGAGTGAAAAGTCCCTGGATATACAATCAAAATAGTAATTCAATTTCCATATGTGAACATTGTTACAAATTCAATTCGAACTATTAAGATGACAATGATAATTAAATTTAGTTTCATACTGCAGTAAGTGTTATGAAATCTAGATCGTCCTATAGAGAATATATGTGAGTGCTGTAGTGAAATAGATTACCATTGTGATTGATCTTTTCACCAGCCATGGATATATATTTATATCTTTTGAATAGTCACGTCTTGAAGAGTCATGACCATATAATAATATAATATGACAATTATGGTAATAACCATAATTGTCTACTATAACCATAATTAACACTAATATATACCATATTATATAATATATAAATATAAATCACAATTCTTCATTAACAATAATATATATATATATATATATATATATATATATATATATATATATATATATATATATATATATATATATATATATATATATATATATATATATATATATATATATATATATATATATATATAAAATACGAATGAAGCTATATCTTAACACTCCCTCTTAGCGAGTGAGTATTAAATACCAAAAGTCTATCATGACATCCGCCACTTCGGGACACACAAGTTAATGTAGTCTCGTCATGAAAATAGACTTGAATATCATGATCTCTGCACAATCGGGACACACAATTAAGTAGTCTATCATGATATGGTTTCGTTATTACACATCCAATAATAACAAGAGTCAAGATCTCCGCACAATTGGGACACACAATTAAATAGTCTATCTTGACACTTTGGTTAACCATTTACAAGATTGTCACCTTGAAATGTTAACCCACACACAAATGATCATTTTCAAACAATATTGCAATATAATTTTTTATATTTATTCATGAATAAAAAACTCTGGCTCATCCAGAGAGTGGAAACCAAGACTTCCACCTTAGAATTGTCTATCAGTCATGACAATTTAAAACCAACAACTCAATGTTGTCTAGCCATGATAAGGTTATTACACAAAAAGTAATAACATAGTATTCAAGATACCTTCTTTTCACCTAATAAGGTTTTATTCCTCAACATACCAAGGTTATCTGAAGGTACACAATCTTCTTTCTAGCAAGATGCTTGGTAAGAGTATCGATTGTTTGTTCTTTAGTGAGGATGTACCTCCACTGAATTACAATTGTTTGCACAATCTCATAGTCTTGGTGAATTCAAAGTATACACCATCTTGACATGTTATACTCCCTCTAAATTTGTATGACCAAGATCCTGGGGTGCCAACTTAATTTGATTTTCTAGCTTCTTTTCCTAACATATAACCTTCTCACATGGTAATAACCATAATTGTCTGCTATAATTTCTTGATTACTAGAGAACCAACAAAACATGGTCTACTCCCTTTGAATCAAGATCCTTGAATGTCACTAATGTAGATCTTTTAACTTCTCCATCTGTCACAAAGGCATACCCTGTTTATATACTCAATTCGATGTCACTGCAGGATGTCATTTCATACTTTCCTTCCTAAGAGAACCAATACGAATAATCTGAATAGTCATAAGGTTACATTGGCTAGCATAAGATGCATTTGATCTTTTCCAAGGCCACAATATTAACACTCCCTCTTGGACTTGAGAGAAGATAATAAAGACCTCTAGTATTCTATCCATGTGCATCTCATCGGTGATTCTATCCACAAGTTCCCACTATTATAATCTCAGATTTGTTTTACCTTCAATTGTGAACTCCCTCTTAATCAATATGATTGAGATTGTCACAAGTTAACTGAATTGTACATGCTCCCTCTGAAGTTCAAGCTCATCAACTTCTTGACCTCATGAAAATGTCAGACTTTCTCTGAATCTGAATTTCATATGCTTTCATTCTGAAAAATATGTCAGAGATAGACTACGAATAATTCATAAGGCTAAACTATCTCAAGCATAAAAATGATAGAATCATACAACATTTATTATTTAATCAATTACAAATTGCAAATTTAAATAAAACATGAATTACTTATCTTTTATAAAATTTCAAGTGTTTCCTTTCGTAAGGTGAGCCCATTAATATGATACTCGTACCCATCGTACTTGATATCAATGTATCTCACAAGAATTGAGGATGTGTCAACTTCTCTTCATACTTAAGTTAATACATCTTGCCAAATTCTTTCATATCCTTGTAATGTTTTGTATATATCTCCTCACAAATGCATACACTTTCCTTCACCTATATATATATATATATATATATATATATATATATATATATATATATATATATATATATATATATATATATGTACTTATAATCTCGGTGAACAGATTGTATTCCCTTTGATCTGTTCTTCTTAGTTCTACTCATTCACTTTTCTTTGCAATTCCAAATCTTCTATAAATATATACTTCCTAGTATTCAATGTTGTTCCTCCTGTAGAATAACACTAATGCTATCTGGCAAGTCTCCCTCGATCCATAAATCTTACTTGTGGACAAATAAGTTTATGGATTTGCAATGGATCATTATTTTTTACATAATGAATGCAGTATAACCTGAGGTTAAGATGTGACTTGTCATTTTTGTCTGAATTTAAATTTAATATCTATGTGTACTCCCCTAATGTATATAAATCTTGTCTGAAGGTCAAGTTCTGAAATCCATATCCATATATATATATATATATTGGATCACTGATGTAAACATTGACCTTAAATATAGTATAGGAATCTTGTATTATGCAATTCCAAAGAATGCTGCTATCTATTCCATGTATATGTCAATGGTCTTATTTTGATGTGATACCCAGGTCTATAGGTTATACACCTTACCCAACTTGGTAATGAAAAAGTTATCATGTTGGTCCTATTCAGATTTTCTAGACTAAATTATCTTTTTAATATCTTAAGAGTCAAAAGTTATTGTATGCCTTTGCTGAGTTTTAAAATCAAATCTATGTGTATCCGCTATACAATCTTTTAGTTTTAGATATCTTATTGTTTATATGATACTTCCTAGGTGTTTTCTCTATCTGTATGAGATTAGTTCCACTATGGAATAGTGGATTACTCCCACTTATATGAAACCATTCATGCCATGTTTCAATTTTCACCACGTGTTGGTTGTATCCTCTCTTATGTTGACTGGCCTGTATCATGTCTAACTCTTGAACGGTCATATCCAAAATTAGATATACATAACCTGACATCATGTAGATTCTCGTAATCATTCCATATCGGATGGTTACAAGCATTAATGTCTTTTTCTTTTCAAAAATATTATTCATTGCTGATGTAATCTCCCACTACTCCAAAAGACGATGACTGCCTATGCTTATTTTATTCACAACTGTATATAGCCATTCACTGCTCTCTGTCTCAAGACTTGTTGCGTCAAATGATGATTCCTTCCTCAGTGATTAGGATAGCTGAGCCCTCCCCTGGTATCATCAATGTATTCCCCTTTTCGATGCCTTGTATCTCCTCCTATTCATCCATTCCCTTATTTCTCTGTTTTAAGTCTCTTATAGGTTAGGCTCTGATACCATGTTATGAAATCTGGATCGTCCTATAGAGAATATATGTGAGTGTTGTAGTGAAATAGATTACCATTGTGATTGATCTTTTCACCAGCCATGGATATATATTTATATCTTTTGAATATTCACGTCTTGAAGAGTCGTGACCATATAATAATATAATATGACAATTATGGTAATAACCATAATTGTCTACTATAACCATAATTAACACTAATATATACCATATTATATAATATATAAATATAAATCACAATTCTTCATTAACAATAATATATATATATATATATATATATATATATATATATATATATATATATATATATATATATATGTATATATATAATACGAATGAAGCTATATCTTAATAGTAAGTGCCTCAGAACTAGCAACAGCAGCAGCAACTCCATGATCCAAAGACTCTCGAACACCAAGAGGAGTTTCTGATGTCATCATCTGAAAATGAATCAAGCAGATTATTATGCATCTATTAAGAATATTTATAATTATTTGCAAAATGACACACATTAATGGTACCTCCGTGAAAGTGCCACCGCGTGCAATTGGATACGGTGTAGATGTGGAAGTTGTGGCAACAGTGGCCTAGAGAACATGCAAGATAATTTAGAAGACAATTATTCATATAAGAATATACTGGTAATGTGTTGGTTATAGTATTTTATTACATATATACTTGTGGACTCCATGATGTCATATGAAAGCCGGGAGAAGGAATGTGCTCACTTCCAACAGTGCTTTGAGTCTGGATTTTGATAATAGTTTTTTTCATAAATTATTTGCTCATTCATTTTTTTAATATAATTTGATCAAAGTAAATGTAATTAACAATAAATATAGATACCTCTCCAAATGCACAGTGTCGCCCCTCACTATCTACTATGAATGTAGAAGGTCCAGCAATGAACTAATACACAGTACAATAAGTTATCAGATAAAATCATGTATAATAACTTAATGTATTAATTCAATTTTTTTTTTGATAAATACCTATGGAGATTTATTAGTGTTGAAAGTGGCAGTGGGGACATGCTCGGTTCCACTAACACTTTGACCCTACATATACATCATATACTAGTTTAGTTATTCATTTGGTTATAAATGGAATATATGACCAAAATAAATATAACTAGAATTGCAAATATTTACCTATGTGTCGATGCCAAATGTTGTGTTCAGGAAGTCACTAGTCATCATACCATCATCATCACCAGCCCTACCATGAGGAGTACCATATGTGCATAAGGACCCACATGACTGGCATAAGTGGCCCCTCGAAGATTGCTCATCCTCCCTCTGGACTAATGGGCTAACAACATCAATGAGAGTTTGGGTGAGGGCATTAATGGTGCCTAGTGTGTCCACCTCCACATGTTCCTTCACTACAGAAGGAACACTAGCATGCTCAATATGGGGCTTGCGAAGGGGTGCCCTGGGTGCATTGGGGTCAACATGTGCCCCTGGTCTATTAAATGACGATCCCCCACCTCTACCTTGAGAATCTAAAAAGTCAAAATAATTGTGCACCTCACCAAGGATGAACTTGCAATAGAGTTTCCTCAAAAAATATATGGGAACCTCATGATTGTTGCAAGGAGGGTTATCAAAGACCATCCACCATCTATCCCAAAAGTTATTTTTAATATCTTCATTAATGCACCAGTGAATTGGGAACCTCCTCAATGTAGTTCTGACAGTTTCATTTTGCCCAGGCTTTTTGAAGAGTTTACAAATGTCATCTTTTGTGATTTTTTTCTTTTTAATGCCCTCATATGACAACTTATCAGCATAATATTGTTTATGTTCTTCTCTTTTATTATGTCAGATATTCAATTGCCCACTAACTGATCCTATGTGGGTAAGAATCGATTCTAAGGAGGAAGCAAGTGTTGCTCTTCCGGGATTTCTATTTACAGATACTTTTAATCTATTGATTAAATTTTCTAATTCCCTTTTCCCATATTCTATTTTTTCAAACAAAGTTTGTGATGCTCCAGGAAGAGGTTTTTCGATTGGTGGAGGTTGTGGTAGTGGGTTTTCAATATTTTCTTCTTCTACATGAGGAGGCAGTTGGTTTTCTTCGTTAATTGGAGGGTTTGAATGAGGGTTTTCTTCGGGTGCATCATTATTGCCCGTAGTTTAAACAAAATTGTTTTTTTTTAATTCTATTTGTAAATAAAATTACAAATAACAACAAAACAAAATGTAAATTGAAAAACAAATAAAAAATAAACATTTACACATAAAAAACTCAAGAATCATTAAAAAAAAACCTACCTCTTCTGCTTCTTCTTGATCTATGTTGACGAGGAGGCATTGCATACAAATTCGTGGGCAAAAAAATGCCTCTTCTAGACCGCGTGCGCACTAAAGGGCGACCTTGTTGCTGCTAATGGCGTTTTGAAGCTCGAAATTGTGAGCTTCAAATGAGTAGTGAGTGGTTTTATAATAAAACCACAAAAGGTGCACGCAATGGGGCCAAAAAAAACTTTGGCATCTTTTTGGTACCCCATTTTTGTATATACATATATATATATATATACATATATATATATATGTATATATATATACAAATACATATATATATATATATATATATACATATATATATATATATACATATATATATATATATATATATATATATATCTATATACATATATATATATATGTATATACATATATATACATGTATATATAGATATATACATGTATATATAGATATATACATATATATACATATATACATATATATATATATATATACATATATATACATATATATAAATATATATACATATATATATATATACATATATATATATATATACATATATATGTATATACATATATATATATATATATATGTATATATGTATATATATGTATATATATATATATATATATATATATATACATTATTTAATTGAGATCACACATATGAATATGGTCGAACCTTATATTGTTATTGACTGATGACAGAACATGATTGTCATATAACCAAGTGTATGCAAGTGTGCATGATACCTTTCCATAGTGCTTACCGTATCCATTATACGTTAAGATCAAACCACTATATATATATATATATATATATATTGGTATTGGTAATCAAACCTGATAATATGGTATCTATCGCTATGTATTGTTATCAAGAATCAAGCCCGATAACAATACATAGCAACTGATACATTATCGGATGCTATGTATTGTTATCGGTAATCAATAATATATCGTATGTATTGTCATCGACAACCAATATCATTTGGTATGTTATCATAAATTAAGATTAGTTGATTGTTATGTTATGTAGGGTAATTATATACCACATCAAGCATTCAATATCTTCTACAATAATTTACTTGTAAATTTTATGCATTAATATATCTAGTATCTAGACTTAGATACAATCTGAAATATGTAAAATTGGACTATTATTATTCTAGATATAACTGATCCACATTCCTTAACATGGTATCAGAGCCTAACCAATAGAGAGTAATAAAGATAGTTAAAAAAATTAGAATATCAGACATATATTTAAATTGAAGGAATGACAATCATGATGAATGGTATTAGAGTGGAGGATAGACTCGAAGGTGCCTCCAACTTCGTCTCATGGAAAATTTGTATAATTGTAATCCTTCAAGAACTTGAATTGGATTCATATATAGAAGAAGACAAAAGTATGCTTGAAGATGAACCAAAGAAAATAACATGGAAAAGATGCAATAACAAGGCTAAGAAAATAATCATTAACATTGTTAAAGATCACATTCTTCCAACCATATCTAGATTATCAACAACATATGAAGTATTCAAAACCATTCAAACTACATATGAGATAAAAAAAATGCAAGCAGATTGTTGACCTTAAAAAAGTAACTCATGAACATCAAAATGAATAAAGGAGAAACAATTACTTCATATTTTTTGAGAATCTTTGAATTAAGAGACCAACTTTCTACTATTGGAAATAATGTAGATGATCTAGAACTATCCCTAATTTCCCTAAGAGCATTACCAATCTCTTGGGAATCTTTTATCCAATGCATCAGTAATCAACCATCACTACCTAAATTTGATCAACTCAAGAATGATTGCACTCAAGAAGAATCTTGACTAATCTCAAGAGGGATATAAGGTCTGAATAAATAGGGAGATATGCAAGCACTTCATGCTACAACAAACAACAAAAGGAAAAATAATTTCAAACGAAATAGAGGAAATAATAATCAACATCACAAAAATAGAGATCTCTCAAAGGTCCAATGCTACAAGTGTGATAAGTTTGGACACACTCACTGATTCTGTCCAGAAAGAAAGAAAACTCAAGCAACCATAGCTGAAGTCAAAGAAGTGGAAAATCCTCTATTTTTTTTATCCTTCTCAAGTGAACTAAACTCAAGTAAAAGCACTTGGATAATTGATAGCAGAGCATCAAGACACATAACCAACTTTAGAGATCAATTTGAAACTTTTGAATCTAACACTCAACTGAAGATGTCACAATTGGTGACAACACCACCTACCCTGTGAAAGGAATTGGGACCTGTTCAATTAAATTAAGAACTGGAGTTACATTACAATTAAAAGATGTTCTATTTGTACCAGGAATCAAAAGAAATTTGGTCTCTATTTCAGGTCTAGCTGATCAAGGATATCGCATCACCTTTCATGAAGATAAAGTTCTACTAATATGGCCTAAAAATTCCAACATTAAGAATGTTATTTCCATAGGAACAAGAGATGGTAGCTTATACAAACTTTGTAATGATCAAAAACATTCTCTAAATCATGAAGTATCAAATTGTAATGACATTTGGCATATAAGATTAGGTCATCTTCGGTATAGTGCCCTACCTACCATAGGGAAGATCACCACAGGTCTACCTCACAAACAAGAGATGGTAGCTTATACAAACTTTGTAATGATCAAAAACATTCTCTAAATCATGAAGTATCAAATTGTAATGACATTTGGTATATAAGATTAGGTCATCTTCGGTATAATGTAATTTTTAAAGGTTGTGCTCTAGGGAAGAACTCAAAAGGGCCTTTTCCTTCAAGCAAACATAAATCAAAATTTGTACTAGAACTTTTCCACACTAATTTGTGTGGTCCAATGTCAACACCGTCATTAGGGGGATTCTTGTATTACATGATCTTTTTTGATGATTACTCTAGGAAAACCTGGATATATTTCCTAAAAGTATTATTTAAATTCAAAGAATTTAAATCCCTATTAGAAAATCAAACCGAAAAGAAAATAAAGACTTTAAGGTCAGATAATGGGGGTGAATATATCTCTGAAAACTTTAAAGAATTTTTCATTTTTGTTGGGATTAAGAGGGAGTGTATTGTACCTTATAATCCTCAACTGAATGGAGTTGCAGAAAGGAAAAATAGGACCATCATTGAAGCTGCCAAAGCCATGATGCATGATCAGAATATACATATGTCATTTTGGGTTGAAGCCTCAAACACAACCATATACATTTAAAATAGATGCCCTCATTCAATTTTAGAGAATATAACACCTGAAGAAGATTTTATAGGAAATAAACCAGACCTAAGTCATCTAAGAATATTTGGTTTTCTCGTATACATTCATGTTCCTAAAGAAAAAAGGACCAAGCTAGAGCCCTCCGGGAAGAAAGGCATGTTTGTTGGCTATTGTGAAACCACTAAAGGATATAGATTCTATATCCCAAGAGAATGATCTATTGAAATCAGTAGAGATGTAAAATTTGAAGAAAATGTTGCATATAAACTATCTCTAAATACAGAAGACGGTTCAATCATAGAATTAGATGAAAATCATACAATTGAGAATCAGATGGAGAATGTCATAGAAGATAATGAACCTCCAGCAACTAATTCTAAAAATACTGAAGTTCCTAATAACAAGAAAAGGCCACTATGGGTAAGAAAGATGGTTGAAGAAAACAACATAGAACCTAATGAATTTTTTAGAGAGAATAAGAAAACAAGAAATCAAACATGCTATGTTGCACTCCTTACTGAACTAACAAAATATGAACCTTCAAATGTTGAAGAGGCCTTATCATGTCAAGCTTGGAAAGATGCAATGATTAAAGAATACCAATCTATATTAAAAAAATGATGGTTGGGATGTTGTGCCTAGACCTAAAGACAAATTAGTTGTCTCTTCAAAGTGGTTATTCAAAATGAAATATGCATCAGATGGTAGTATTGAAAAACACAAAGCCAGATTTGTTGCTAGAGGATTCTCCCAAAAGGTTGGAATTGATTATTAAGAGACATTTTCTCCAGTAGCCCGATATACTTTTGTTAGAACTGTTATTGCCATTGCAGCATCTAAAGGATAGAAGATACATTAAATGGACATAAAAATAGCATTCCTAAATGGTGTAATTGAGGAAGAAGTATATATAGAACAACCTAAAGGTTTTTCTACTCATGATAGGAATCAAGTCATGTGTGCAAACTAAAGGAATCTCTCTACTACCTTAAACAAGCTCCTAGGGCATGGTATGAAAGGATAGACAATTATCTCTCCAAGCTAGGATATTCCAAAAATAAAGCAGATCCTAACATATACTTCAAAATATCAGATGGTGATGTGTTGATTCTAGTTCTCTATGTTGATAACTTTTTAATAATAGGTGAGGATCATCTTATTGCAAAATGCAAACGAGATCTTGTAGCTGAATTTGATATGAAAGTTCTAGGCCTTCTACACTACTTCCTAGGTCTAGAAGTATAGCAAAAGAAGAACTATATTTTTCTAAATCAAGGAAAATATACCACTAATATCTTGACCAAATTTGGAATGATGGATTGTAAACCATTATCTACTCCAATGGAAACAAATCTTCATAAGCTTAAAAGTGATGCAGAAGATTTAGAATCCACAGATCCTACATATTATAGATAAATTATTGGATCTCTCATGTACTTGGTGAATGCTCGCCCTGATATTTGTTATGCTACGAATGTGTTAAGTCATTTCATGTGTGATCCTAAGAAGATTCACCTAATGGTTTCCAAGCATATTATGAGATACCTACATGGCACCATTGGACTTGGCCTGAAGTATGAGAATGTTAAAACCAAACTACAAGGGTATTTTGATTCTGATTGGGCAGGCAGTTCTATTGATCATAAGAGTACTACGGGATGTTCTTTTAGTCTTGGATCAACTATGATATCTTGGCTCAACAGGAAATAGTCTACAGTTGCTCAAAGTTCCACTGAAGCTAAATAAATGGATGCTTCCATGGGAGCTTGTGAAGTAGTATGGCTGAGGAAGTTACTGGTTGAACTATTTGGAAAACCATTGAATCCCATAGTGATTCACTGTGATAATCAAAGTTGCATCAAACTTTCAGTCAATCCATTTTTTCATAACCGATCCAAACATATAGAGATATTGTACCATTATATAAGAGATATGGTTGACAGAGATGTTATCAAGTTGGTGTATATCAGCACTGAAGAGAAAAATGTCAACATTATCACCAAGCCTCTAGCCAAGTTGAAAATAGAATACTTCAAAGGTAAACTTGGTATATGACTAAATTGTAGTTGAATCTTTCTGAGATTTAATCTTAGCCATATGTACTTGAATATATTCATGAATATTTTAATATTTTATTATAATAATTATGTTTGTGTGTTATGAAAGGCGATGGTCTTTCATATGTGTAAGGTTACTATTGTTAGGTGACGAACTCAACAATAGTCTGACCTATTATCAAGATTGACTACATTAATTTGTTGTCCCAGAATGTGTCGGATATCTTGATACCAAAATTGTGATCACTGGGTGTTGTGATAACAATCATATCATAGTTGATTCCATTAAGTTGTTGTCCCAGACTGTGTCGGATATCATGATATTGAGATTCTTGATTTATCATCAAGACATACTACATTAAATTGTTATCCCAAAATGTGTTGGAGGTCATGATGATTGGTGTGTCAAGATGGACTATGTATGTTTGAAATTATACCTGTGATATTGGAGACTTCATTGTCATCCTAGGATCAAGCTTGTTATCTAATAGACTACATTTAGTTGTTGTCCCGAAGTGTCAGAGATCAGATAATTTTCATTTCTCTGAAATTCATGTGTAATCAATAAAAATGGGTGTTGTTCAAATCCTCTCTTGCTAAGAGGGAGTGTTGAGAAATAGCTTCATTCGGACTAAAGCATACAAGTGATTAACACATGCATATGCCAGATATATATATATATATACACACACACACATTATTTAATTGAGATCGCACATATAAATATGGTCAAACCTTATGTTATTATTGACTGATGACAAAATGTGACTGTCATATAACCGAGTGTATGCAAGTGTGCACGATACCTCTCCATAGTTCTTAATGTATCCATGATACGTTAAGATCAAACCGCTATTATATTAACCTATTGGCAGTCAAACCCGATAATATGGTATCAGTTTCTAGGTATTGTTATCGGCAATCAAGCCCAATAACAATACATAGCAACTAATACATTATCGACTACTATGTATTGTTATCGGCAATCAATAATATATCATATGTATTGTTATCAGCAACCAATATCATTTGGTATGTTATCAACAATTAAGATTAGTTAATTGTTATGTTACGTAGGGTCATGACCCTACGTGGCATAAGCCACCTATCCACCTATGGTCATAACTCCACATAGACATGACTCTACGCAAATATATATATATATATATATATATATATATATATATATATATATATATATATATATATATATATATATATATATATATATATATATATATATATATATATATATATATTGATGCTTGTTGTGGGTAATAATCAATCACAACGGTAATTATATACCACAACAAGCATTTTATATCTTCTACAATAATTTACTTGTAAATTTTCTGCATTAATATATCTAGTATTTAGACTTAGATACAATCTGAAATATATAAAATTGGACTATTATTATTGTCACGTTCCTTAACAGTAAGAAATTAGGATTATGGTTTGATTAATTGGAATAGATTCATTTTGAGTTTGGCTAGGTTTAGAGTAAATAACGATAAATATATGTTTAGGATTACTATTAAGGATCAAAATAAAACATAGATTCAATTAGAGTTTAGAGTTAGAGTTAGATTACAATTAGACTTACGAATAATTTAGGTTAGAGTTCAGTAAAGGTAAGACTTAAAATTAAATTTGGTTACAATTGAGACACTTGATTATAATAATAATAAACTAGAATAGCTAACCACCCACCTCAACAAAGGAATATAAAATCTCAATGAATTAGCGAAAAGAATTGAGAAATATGCTAGTAATATCATAGTAGCATGGAGGCATGACTTCTTATGTTGACACAAACTTCATGCACTAAAATTAGACTTATCCAATTTTAGTGTCATAGATAATGCGCAATTTGAAGGATTTGTAACCCACTTACAATAACTAAAATCTTTGAATTCAATTGTGAAAAACCTATGTTGTATAGTAACTAGAATTGTGTTCTTGGACTAAAAGAAAAAATGATAAAAGATTGTAAATTAAGAGCCATAACACATTAGTCTATAAAGGAAGAAAGTAATTACGAATTTAACAACTTAGCTACTAACATAATTAAGATGATTAAGGATGAGAAATATCATTATCTAATAATATATCCTTACATAATTAAAAGTATCTCCTAAAATGAAACATCCCTAACCCTAAAAATAAAAGTCATCTCACGTGTCATTTAAGTCCAGAAGATTTTCAACATCAAATACTACAACAAATACAACAATTTGTGCAAGACTACAATTATGAGGAATGGGAATTTTTTAAATATAGTTGCATGGGGATAAAGGAAGGTATAGAAATCAATTAAATTATAACACTTATAAGAAAAAGGCTAATCATCAAACAACAAATCAAAATGCCATATAAACTTTTCTCAATATAGATTCACGAATAAAGCTTTAGTTTTTTAAAAAATACTATTGAAGTAGCTAACTGATAACCTACAACTGATTGAATATCTTAAAGGAAAGTTTGACAAGTGAGAGACAGTGATTGATGATCACCGAGCTACTAAAGTATATGTAAGATAATTAAATCAGTTAAAGTATTTTCATTGATGTCAACTAGTATTGACTGTACTTATCATGATAGTTACAAACCTCTAGAGAAGGAAAATGGTAAACGAATGAGATATCTACATGAACATGATATGGATATGAAAGGTATGGCTATGGTATACATTGGGTAACTTATTGATGAGTCTATGGCATCATGTTGTTGACTTGATTTCATTACATGATTCTATTATGTATTGAAGATCAGAATTGAACAAGTTTATGTGGTCAGTAAATGAAGATTTCAGTATACACCGAGCAAGTGTTGTGTATACCGAGTATAGTATTAACCGAGCAAGTAATCATTGACACATTCTGGTATTGACTGAGTGAAAGGAATAAATAAAGTTTATAACAACCGACTGAATTGATGAGTTGGATAATTGCTTATGATTCTGAGGTATGAGATAATGTTTGTTGTGATGATCTAACGACTGACAAAATTCAAGATTGATCGAATGAAGGAGAATGAAATGCGTTAATGACACAACTACTGAGGAAGGTTAAAGAGAAAAAATAAACAGTGAAGATTAAGAGGCAAAATCTATGGATGAAAAGAAAATAGTTTATGAATTTGTAAGGAAACTCAGGTGCGGAAACAACTTCCTACACTAATCTGTAAAGGAAAGTATTGTGCAAATTCTTTTAAATCCTTACAATTTCAGATTCGTTAACTACTTTAACAATGATATTGCAGTCATATACCATGCATACAGAAAATAGAGAATGACACAATGATTTACCTTGGGGCAAGCGACAGTATGACATGAGAAGCAACTAAGATTACAAAGACAAAGGCAAGAAAGCATGTTACTTTCTTGAAAATGATGATGATGACACTGACACTAATGAAGACTTTGAGGTGGTATTCATAGCTTTGAAATAAGATTCAGAAGAAGAAGAAAGGTATGTTGAAACAAAACTTATTTCTAAAGTTAGCAAGAATTATACTTGGATTATTGATAGTGGTTGTACACATCATATGACTAGTGATGAAGACAAATTTGAATACCTTGAACACTATAATGGTGGATCTGTTAAAATGGGAAATGATACACCTTGTCTAGTAAAAGGAAAAAGGATCTATCTTGTTGAAAAATAAGATCATATGTGAGAATGCATATTGGGTGAAGGGACTTAATTATGATTTGTTGAATGTAGTACAATTGAATAACAAAGGTCACCGAGTTGCATTTGAGAATAGAAAGGTGAAAATCTTTGATGAGACTAGAAATTTGGTCGGTACTAGTGAACAATCTAAAGGTAATCTATTTTATCTTGATAATGTTGAAGCTTCTTATTTTTGGCTAGAACTGAAGATGTGTGGTTATGACACAAAAGGTTATGTCATGTGAATTTTGATAACATGGTTAAAATCAGTAAGAAAAGGAGAGTTAGAGGCTTACCAAGCTTATCTAAACCTAACCATGTCATGTGTAAATAATGTCAAATGTGAAAATGTAAAAATCTAGTTTTAAGAGAAAAAACTATTCATCTAATGATATTTTGGAGTTGGTTCATACTGATTTGTGTGATCCTATGAGAACTCAAAGTTATCATGGAGACAAATATTTCATTTTGTTTGTTGATGACTACTCTAGGATGATGATTGTTATGTTCCTAAAAGAAAAATTAGAAATTTTTAAGATGTTCAAATGGTTTATTTAGCTAAAGTAGAAAGAGAAAGTGGTAAAAAGTTAAAATGCTTGAGATCAGATAGAGGTGGTGAGTTTATTTCTGATGAGTTCACTAACTTTTGTAATGAGCATGGAATTAAAATATAGGTTTCTACACCAAGGACACCACAACAGAATGTGATTGGCGAAAGGACGAACATATCTATTGTTGATTGTGCTAGAACACTAATGATTAAAAAAGATGTTGTGCATGTATATTGGAGAGAAGTTATTAGTACTATTGTATACACACTGAATCAAGTACAACTGAAGAAAGATTCAAACAAGATAACTTATGAGTTATGGTATGGTTACACACCAAATGTAAGTTATTTCAGAATATTTGGAAGTAGATGTTACATTTTGAAAGATGATAGAAATGGGAAATTTGATTCAAAAGGTGATGAAAGAATATTCTTAAGATATTCTACTAAAAGCAAAGCTTACAAATGTTTGAATAAGGCTACTAACAAAATCATTGAATTTGCAAATGTGAGGGTTGATGAGTTTGTTGAGCAAAATGATGAAGAAAACAAAAAGGAACCAGAAGACTATGGTAGATTTGCATACATTGAGCAACCTAACACTCTACCTGAGCAACAGCCTGGCATTACCGAGCAATAGGATAATGATACTGAGCATCAGCCTATACAGACCGAGAATCAAGAAATAGTTACCGAGGAAGATCATGATCCTACACCTAATGAAGGACACAATGAAGAACAAAGAATTGAGCATGTACTCACAAAATTTGTGAGGAGACACCATCCGTAGAATCAGATTATTGGAGATAAGAAATTTGGCATGATGACACGAAGCAAGTTGAGAAACAACACATGTTTAGTTTATGAATTTTAACCTAAAAATGTTAGAGATGCACTTGAAAATGATGAATGGATTAAAGCCATGAATGAAGAAATGGAGAAGATACTAAAAAACAAGACATGGACATTGGTACCGAGACTGAATGATAGGAATATAATTGGAACCAAATGGACATTTAGAAATAATTTGAATGAAAATGGTGAAGTCGCTAGGAATAAGGCAAGACTTGTATGCAAAGGATATGCACAAGAAGGTATTGATTATGGTGAGACCTTTGCACCAATTGCTAGACTTGAAGGAGTTAGAATATTACTTGCATATGCTACTTGAAAAGGATTTAAAGTTTATCAAATAGATGTCAAATTTGCATTTCTAAATGGAATACTTGAGGAAGAGGTATATGTATGCACCCTAAAATGGTCGCCTAGACTTTTGGCCCCCATTCATCAATTTATCATTTCCTGAATCAATGTTTTGCAATATTTTTAATTTAAATCAATTTCCTTGATCAAAGCATAATTAATTTAATTATTTTAATATTTTTTAAGATTTGATCATTTTAATTAAGTTTTATTTAATTAAGAGAACATGCTCCCTTTTAATTAAATAAAGATCCCTTTTAATTAAATAATAAAATATTTTAATTAAATAATAAAATCACTTTATCCTAAGCCACATTTAATTAAAAGAAAAAAGCTCTTTTAAATAAATTAAAAATCTTTTAATTAAATATTGGAAACCACTTTTCTAAAAATAATAAATAAATAATAAAATAAAAAGAAAAAGAAAAAGACTTTTTGTCTACACATTGAATGCACACTTTCCAAGATGAGTGGAATCTCCTTTTGCCTCTTAATCTCTTCCACACATCTTTTTGCCTCTTAACCATGTCCATTGATTTTGCCTCTTGAGAATCTTGAGAACATGGATCAACCAAGATTTAATCTCCACCATTGTTCTTTTTTTTTTGCCTCTTAATCTTGACCGTCCATTCATTTTTTAATCTTTTATAAGGAGCCCTCTTCTTCTCATTTATGCATGGAGATTTTAGAGATCTAGATTTTATGTTATTGTTATGCAGGTTTGGAGAGCGATTTTGGAGGAGAATTTGAGCACTTGAGCTTGGATATTGCAACTTCTCTTTTCTTGTTTTCTTCTTTCATGGCTCCATGACAATCCATTTAGATTAATCTTGCATTTTCATATTAGATTAGATTCATATTTCCTTTCATAGAATAATCTTGCATAAGCATTTCCTTTCATAGATTCATTTTCTTTCATGAATTGTTATCATATAGAATAGCTTTCATTTTCATTTGCATGCATATTTGATGATCATGGAGACTAGCATTTTTGTTTTTCCTCTTTGAATATCTCATTTTATGGTGTACTTGCATGGGCACAAACTAGGTCTAATTTGAGGGCCTCCATTACAAACCCTTGCACTCCATGAATAGAGAGCTATGAGTCACCATTTGAGACCTCATTCTTGAGAAATCTTAGATTTAATGACTCATAGAAGTGTGTCAACATTTTAGCACACATTTTAGATGATTATAAACGTAAATACTATAAGAATCTCTCCTCTAAGAACTCTCATGTTGAAAATAAAGATTACACTCTCGAGAAAGATTATGTTAATGATGGACCTTTGTCTTGTGATGGTTTACATCCATCCCCTACTTCTAATGCCCATACATTTCCTAAAGCTTCCAAGTCTTTCAAATCTTTCACAAATCCTTCATCCAACAAAGGTCCTAATACTTTTCATGTGGTTCCCTATAGTTTTCCTCAAGGGCCACCTCTTAAAGAAACTCAAGCTAACCTTCACTTGGCTACAAATACTTTCAATAATGCTAAACCTAAAGAGCCTAAGCCTTTATACGTTATAATGTTTACTTCAGCTAGTCCTTCACCATCTCTTCCAAAGTCTTCCATATAATTCCAACATGCTTCCTTATCCTTAGAAGCAGCTCCATGTCAAGAGGACTCTAAAAATAATAAAGAAAAAAACATAAAGAAAGATCAAGATCAAGAACCCTCCATGTCATCCAATCCTTTTCATGATGTCTCTTATCCATTTCATGGTTCTTTTGATCCAGCACGCCTTTTTTCATTCATTCCACCATGTCTTAAGTCTTCTCCTAAGAAAGATCAAGCTACTACTTACACTATTGAGCTTATTGACAATCAAAATAACCTTACTACACTTGCACTTTCCAAAGATGATACTTCTATTAAGGTTATTAAAAATACTGTTGTTACTTCCAATGAAAAGACTATTGAAAATCAAGAGAAAAATTATACGCTTACGCTATCCAAAGATCCTTGTCAAGATCAAAGTCTGTCATCTTCTTGTTCTACCACTCCATGTTTGCTTCCACTTTCTACTCTTCCTAAGTCTTTTCAAGCTCTGAACAATCCTATCAAAGAACTTTCTCCTATTCAAGATGTTCATGATCCTATTGCAAATCCTAATGCTCACTCTAAAGATGCTGATGTCCTTGGTTGTCATATAGATGTTGATGAACTTATTGATTATCCTTTTGTATCTTCCATGTCCATCCTTGGACCTCCTCCACCAATACTAAGGGATTCACATCTTCCTTCCATCTTGGGCCCTTATGTCCCTTCTCTTTCCCCTCCTAACTCTCCTAATTCATCATCCATCTTGGGTCCTTACATCCCTCCATCTCCTATCTTTCTTCAAAATCAACATAGATGCATACCCTTGAATCCTTTTCATCCACTCACCCATCTAAACTAGTCATATCCTCCTTCTTCCACAAGTCCCAAGTCTTTTGGAAGTAACTTGAATGTTCAATACAAGAAAAAGAGGCAATACAAGAATCCATAAAAAAAAAAAAAAGATCACCATGTCACCTCTAATCGACATGGAGGCATAAAGTCAAAAGAGATATCTAAGAAGAAAACTACAAGACAAGTATGGGTTTCAAAATCCATCATTGAAGATATTCTCTCTAAATCATCCAAAAAAAATGAAAAGCCTATGACTATATGGATTCCAAAGTCTCTCTTGAAAGAGTCTGATTTTGAACAACAAGTGAAGTTGACATTCAAGCTTCCAAAGGCTTCCACTTCATCTTCTTCCAAAAATATTCTTCCATTCCATGCGCCTAAACCGCAACCTCTTCTATCCATTCACCATATTCCTTCACGTTTCCTCCATCCTCTCGCCACCCTTCAAGGTGTGTGTTGATGTTGATCTTTCCTTCCTTTTCATTTACCCTTTCACAATCCTTCCATTCATTATCCTTCTACCTTCTATCCTTTTTTTCTCATTTGCCTATTCCTCTTACCTTCCAACCTCACTCGCTTTACATAAAACCTTATTCTCCATTTTTCTCTTCCATCTTCATTTCTCTATCAACATCTTTGAGCATATCATTTTGAATCCTTGGCATATCATGGTTTATCTTTTTAAGGAGAATTATCTAAAAGCTTGCCTTCTTCCAAAAAAAATAAAAAAATATTCAAAAAGAAAATTAAAAAAATGAAAAAATTGAAAATGTGCCTTGGTGGAAAATTGGAAACAGACACCTTGGTAGAAAAAGTAAAGAGAAATACATTCATCCTATGGTGAAAACCACTCCCTTGTGGTGCCTTGGATAAGTACCATGATGAAAACCTGGCAATCAAGCATTATGCGTAGTTCTTCTACATATTTCATCCATTCCATCTTCTCTCTTTGATCTTGACAATGTTGACCTATACACGAACATTTGGCTATCTTGTGAGCTATCTTACGATGATCTTACTTTCATTCCATTCATGTTTAGCTTTCATATTTATTTTCCTCCATTCATTCTAGCCTTTCGCTATCTTTTTCCCCTTTGGTCTTGATCTAATAAAAAAGAGTAAAACACGATGCTATGAAGCCTCTTGACATGTCTACTCCTTTGGACTACATCCTTTCCTTCTTTTGCATTACGTTTTTTTGACTTATCCTATGCTGGCCTTTTATTGCTTATCCAAATGTGTTTTACATGACAATCTTTCCCTAGCTTGGGTACTCTTGAGGAGTTTGCCCTTGAGGATTTCTTCCCTTCATTCGCCTTCATTCTCTTGTCTTTCATCTCTTCCACCAACTTGCTAATCCTTCTTTTTCTCCACCTTGCTAGACATTGGGACTACACAATGTGATCTTTCTTGGGAGTTTGATGCCCATTCTATCTAGGGGTATCCTTTATACATACTTATTGATCTTAAAAAAATCCAAAAAAATGATATATTGTCAAAAATTTTAAAAATCTAAAAATGCCTTGAAAAAATGATCATCTTAGTGAAAACCTAGCAATAGGTGCTTTGATGTATCTTAAAAAAATTATATATTCTAAAAATACAAAAAAATCAGAAAAATTCAAAAATTCAAAAAAAAAAGAAAAAGTGCCTTGGTGAAAACTTGGAAACGGGCGCCTTGGTAGAAAAAATACAAAAAAATTATAAAAAGTCCTATAAAAAATTTGCAATAAAATTCAAGTGGTGAAAACCTCGAAACGGGTGCTACTTGAGGCCTTTGCACCCATGTTTCTTAGCACGCATCCTCGACACTTAGCTTTTCTCCATCATGTCTTGTCCTTGTTGCCTTGGTTTGGAATTGGTCTTTGTCCTTGTCTAGGGGGCATATCTATGTTAGCTTTGGTCTCTTGGATGCGTTAATCTTTAGGACACTTTGCAAACGGTGTTTTTCAACACAACCCCTGGCGTCAAGTGTTTTTAACACTTATCGGATTGGTCTTACCCAGTTTTTTCATGTGATCTTACCTTCTTGCAAGCATTGGATCCTTATCCTTAGAACTTAGTATCAATTAACACACTTAAATTTTTAAACGCAACACTTAATGCTTGAGCTATGTCATGATCTTTTCTTTGTGTGCTGACTGTTATTAATTTTCGTTGAGTGTCCTTGTCTAATAAGTCTCTCTAGGATGCATAGCTAGAGGACTTGGGGGCATGGGGCATGTTTTTATTTATTTTCTGCTTGTGGGTGTGGTCTTGAAACTCTTGATTGTCTCTTGTTGTTCCCTTGAAATACTTAGGAGATTTGAGGCATCATCCTTGACTATTTTTGCACAACCGTCCTTATGGTCATCCTGACATCTGTGCCTTGATGCGAGTGTGGTTTTGCTACATTAAATTGGGTAAGCTAACATCGAAGTCATCTTGACCTTTATGTCTTTGATGCTTATGCTAGAATCTTTCCACATTCCAATCCGATATAAATCACATTCATATCTTCATAGTTTCGCTTGTGACTAGTGATGATTGTGTGATTTTCTGATGTCCGTTAATAATGGCCCAATGATGAAAATAAGTTCTTTTACATTCTCTAATGAATGATGAACACAATATCCTATGTTACAGTTGCTTTATTGCAAGTACACCTTTGCATTTTCATGTAGCTTGCATTGTTAGACTTCATGTTAATTTGCATTTTTAGGTTGCATTATGAGTTTGAGAGTTTCTTTTGGACTTTTAATCAACTATGGTCATGTTTTGATCTTCATTTTCTTATCTTCTTTCATGATCTCAATCAAAATTTCCTATCTTAAACAGTTGATTGATTTTGAGGCATTCTCTTTCTTCTCTCCATTTATTTTCACCTCTTCCAAACTTCGCTCTTCCATTCGCTTTCACCCCACTTGTTTTCTTCTAATTCAACCTTGGGGCATAATCTTTCATGTTTGATGATCTACCTTGGTTTTGTGATCCTTTTATCTTTCATCTTACATCAAGAACCTTATTTTTAGTTCGATTTGATCAAATTTATCAATTTACTATTTCTCCTCTATCTTATTTTGATTTCGATCATGAGGGGGTAGTACCTATCAAACTTCAATCCTTGATTCAGCTTTATCAATCCTATCAATTGCTTCACTTGGGGCAACCTTGCTTGAGACTTGACAATTACCTATTTACAAGGGTGTTGGCTTTGTCTTTTTCAATCAACTTATCTTTGTCCTGATGTGTTCCCGTCCGTCGATCACATGTTTGGGTTGTTTTGTGATCCCAAATCGATCTCACATTTCAACTTCATTCTTTGACTACATGTGTTCCCATGAATATCGTGCATTAATCAAAGAGAGGGAAATGTATGCACCCTAAAATGGTCGCCTAGACTTTGGGCCCTCATTCATCAATTTATCATTTCCTGAATCAATGTTTGTAATATTTTTAATTTAAATCAATTTCCTTGATCAAATCGTAATTAATTCAATTATTTTAATATTTCCTAAAGTTTGATCATTTTATCTTAAGTTTTATTTAATTAAAAGAATGTGCTCTCTTTTAATTAAATAAAGATCCCTTTTAATTAAATAAAAAAATATTTTAATTAAATAATAAATTCACTTTATCCTAAGCCACATTTAATTAAAAGAAAAAAGCTCTTTTAAATAAATTAAAAATCTTTTAATTAAATATTGGAAACCACTTTTCTAAATAATAAATAAATAATAAAATAAAAATAAAAAGAAAAAGACTTTTTGTCTACACATTGAATGCACACTTTCCAAGATGAGTGGAATCTTCTTTTTCCTCTTAATCTCTTCCACACATCTTTTTGCCTCTTAACCATGTCTATTGATTTTGCCTCTTGAGAATCTTGAGCACATGGATCAACCAAGATTTAATCTCCACCATTGCTCATTTCTTTTTGCCTCTTAATCTTGACCGTCCATTCATTTTTTAATCATTTATAAGGAACCCTCTCCTTCTCATTTATGCATGGAGATTTTAGAGATCTAGATTTTATGTTATTGTTATGCAGGTTTGGAGAGCAATTTTGGAGGAGAATTTGAACACTTGAGCTTGGATATTGCAACTTCTATTTTATTGTCTTCTTCTCTCATGCCTCCATGAAAATCCATTTAGATTAATCTTGCATTTTCATATTAGATTAGATTCATATTTTCTTTCATAGAATAATCTTGCATAAGCATTTCCTTTCATAGATTCATTTTCTTTCATACATTGTTATCATATAGAATAGCTTTCATTTTCATTTGCATGCATATTTGATGATCATGGAGACTAGCATTCTTGCTTTTCTCTTTGAATCTCTCATTTTATGGTGTACTTGCATGGGCACAAACTAGGTCTAATCTAAGGGCCTCCATTACAAACCCTTGCACTCCATAAATAAAGAGTTATGAGTCACCATTTGAGACCTCATTCTTGAGAAATCTTGGATTTAATGACTCATAGAAGTGTGTCAACATTTTAACACACAGTATACACTAAACAACCTGAAGGTTTTGTTGATCCAAATCAGAAAAAATTGGTATGTAAGTTGCACAAAGCCCTATATGGATTGAAATAAGCACCGAGAGCATGGTATGAAAGAATGCATTCCTATCTTATTGGTATTGGATTTGTTAGAACAAGTGACAACAACAATTTATACTTGAAAGGTGAAACTGATGATAAGATTCTTATTGCTGAAATTTGTGTTGATGATATCATATTTGAAGGACATAATAATCTATGCAAATCATTTGTTGATGAAATGAGAAAAGAATTTGAAATGTCAATGTTTGGAGAGATTAAATTTTTTCTTGGTTTGCAAATTTTACAACAAAAGGAAGACATATTCATTACACAATCAAAGTACATAAAAGAAGTGTTGAAGAACTTTGGTATGGAAGATTCAAAACCGGTCATTACACCTATGATCATAGGATGAAAATTAACAAAAGATGATCAGTCAACCAAGGTAAATCAAACATTATACAGATCAATGATTGGAAAATTGATGTATGTTGTGCATAGTAGTTTAATACCCCAAAATTGGCACCTTACAATTTTAATCAATTTTGGTGCATTCCTTCGAATTTCTACATCATCAAAGTCCTATTGTACTAGGAAATTTTGTCTCCTAATTGACTTTATTTGACTTGGTGTCAAATGCAAAAAATCCTCAATTTGCATTAATCATACACTAATTTTAATTCCTAAATATTCAACTTTATTGGATAAATAATCCCTGTGATTAATTAATTTAATTCTAAAGTCCTAGTGCTTTTAAATTAAATTAATTTCACCCTCTTTAGCTAATACACATCATGGAATTAAATAATATTTGGTTATTTGAATGGACATCTTTATTTGGATTTATTAATTTAAAATTACTCGAAAAGCCACCCATGTGGCAATATTCATTCATTTAATTAAATAATTCTTTCATATTTGTCTCATCTTCCTCCATGGAGATGAAGAGTCGGTCATTTCTTTTCAAGAAACTCTTCATCCTCTCTCCCGACTTTTCTATACTATGAGCTCTTTTTCTTCATTTTGAGGAGGCAATTTTAAAAGTATCAAAAGTATAGTCAATTTGTGTCTCAATTCTCTCATGCTTTTAAGATTTTCATTGCATAATTAGTATAATTTCATGTTAGTGGTATAATTGCATTCTCATCTTAATATAGTTGCTTATTTGTTAGTAGCTCAATTCTCATGTTCATTTCAAGCTCTTTAGATTAAAATCTGCATTCTCATATTTCTTTCAAGTTCTTAGTTTAATTTGCACAATCATCTTTAGTTTAATTCATTGCAATTCAATCATTTTCAAGCATTTTTAAAATCCTCCATCTTAACTTGGTCTATGGTTTTTGGCTCTCCAATCTGAGAGTAATTCAAACACCCCAACTAATTAGGAGGTAACAGGTCGATTCACTATGAATTCGCGAAATGGGTAATTCATACTCATCTTCATAATTCACTTTGTGAGCAATGACTATGTTGTGTCTATGGGTGGATTAGAGGTCCATGTTTAGCTATAAATATTTTGGCACCCATCGTGGGGTAGAAGATTGATTTCTAGCCTCACTCTTGAAAACTTTCTAACAAGAATTTCAAACCCTGTCATACGTTCGTACATCACTATGTACGAAATCTCACGTGAGCTTTTTGACCGTGTCGCGCAAAGATTTTCTTTTTGGGTACTTCCTCATGAGAAGATTTGTTGTTAGTAGCACTTTCTCATGCACAACATAGTACTTTCTCATGTGCAGAACTGTACTCCCTCACGCAAGTTTTGGGCATCAATTTTTAAGAATTTTTTAGTTTCTATGTCTTTCTGTTACAGATTTCTAACATTTGTTGTTTGATGTGATTTTATATCTCTATTTTTCTGACAGCATAATAGTGGTCTATAGGGCGTGTGATGAAGACAAAACTTGCTAATGATTTTCTTGCAGGACGATTGTTGAAGACATTCAAAAATTTATTTCTTTCATCACATAGTATAACTAGGGCCTTGTGAAGATTTCTTAAGGGTCTTGATAGTGAGCTAGGGTAATAGGCTCTTCATTACCTGGAAGTGATGCCCATGGATGAACCCGAGACCCAAATCTTTCTAGCATGATAGATACCTAGGGAAGCAAGGAAAGGTAGTGAATCTTTAGCATGTCTACTTGTTAGGGGATTATGCTCTTCTCTCTTTGAGAGAATCAGAAACCCAAAAGCTTGTGGATTGGTTAAGGAGGAACTAGCTCGGTGATGAATATGTCTTGCATGTTTGGGTAAGGTGAAGAGGTAGAGAAGTATGCTCTTCTCTCTTTGAGAGAATCAGAAAATTTGACCCTCGAATCTAAGCCAAGTTGTGTCACCTTTAGAGGGCCTACCGGAAGTTGAACCTCTGGGAATGACCCAAGTGAGTACACACCTATTGCCAGTGATTCCACCTCACTATAATAAAGAATGCTTTGTTGAGTCTAAAGACTCCAAAGCCATGTTAGCTTCTTTCTCTTGATTTTGACTATCATCTTGAGAAATCTCCATCTGTTGTACTAAGCGGCACCACTCCTAGCCCTTCTTGCGGGTGTGTATGACTTTCAGGTGTTGGTGTAGCTGCAAGGCCTCAACCCTGTATCAGGGGCACTGAAAGTTAGTGTGAATGGAAGCCCACTAAAAAAAATTTTAGTTAGTTGCCTACCCAGATCACCTCCGAAAGGAGACATAATCTTTGCGCAGGGAGGGGCAAGAATCTCTCCCCTAGATTCTCACCATAGGCATGCACCTGGATGTTTGAAGGTGGTATATGACACTGGCCCCTGCTTCAAGGGTAACCTTTGAACATATACTATTGAGTCCTTGGAAACACCAAAAACACAGGTGCCCTCTAGGGGGTGACACGGCTGTGTGAGGTGAATGCATGCACGTAAGCTGTGAGGCATGGATTTTGTCTTCTCTACCATTTTTTTGTAGGGATAACTAAGTGATTCTTTCAAGTCTTAAACTATCCATCATGATTAAACAAAGACTCCCATGATTCTGCCAAGTTGCTTTGTCCATGGTAGAACTGTTTGCGACTACTTCTTGCGTCACTATTGCTTGATCTAAAACTTCATGCTTGTAAATGAATGCTTGAAACCTTCAAAATTGAGATTGTTGATTCAAGCTATCTTAAAACTATCCAAAAACTAGAAATTCTATCAGAGAATAGTTCAGCCTGTGTCTCAAAACTTGACTTTTTACCTCAAAAACTATGTCGAGCTGTCAAACTTTGGTTCTTTCCCACACGAAATTTCACTATCCAGAGCACTTCCTCGTGTGAGACTTCATTCTCTCACATGAAGTTTGACACTTTCTCGCATGGCCCAACACTTTCTCACATGAACCTATACCCTAGTTTTCAAAATAGCGAGTTATTTCCTGTTGACTGGTGAACTTTTTGCCTGATCTAATTTTTGTCTGAGGTCTGTTTGCCTATTTTCCTATCATCCACTATCTAAAACTGAATGTCTCAAGCTGTGAACTGAATGATTACCGCTTAAAATCATATTGTCTCCCTATTATTTGTCTCATCTTTTTGTGCTTTTGTACCTTGTGACATGATAGTCACATCTCAGCTGTTCTAGCCATTCTCTTGACAATTCATGTCAAGTGCATCTCACATCTTGGTTGTTCTAGCCTTTATCTTCTTTTCACTTTTCCTAGAGATAGAGTTCTAGCATAATCCCATGTCCTCTCTAGTTACATTTTCATCTATGACTATTACAACTAGAAGTGGCAATACTTTCCCCATTCATGGTACTGGACAAGGTAGGGGTAAACCTTGTAATCAAGAAATAGGTTGTTCCGAACCCATTATCCAATCTGAGTGTTGTGGGATCCACAAGCTCTTCTTTGTTGAGTACTTTGAAAGACAACACATCACAATCATCACCTCTAGTGTTTTAGGAGTGTTATAATCTATTGTTTCAAGCACAACTTGACTTATCATTTCAAGAATATGACAACTCATTCTTCCAAAACAACTCATTGTTTCATAACCTTGGAAGGCCACTTCCTCGAACTGGTCCTATTATTGAACATATCGACCCTGCTGATGATATCAACTCATTTGAACCTATCGACCATCTCAATCTTGTTAAAGCACAAAAGGTTACCTTAGTCACGCCCTTTCGGCATCGTTCATATCATTTTACTGAGTCTACATTTGCTGCCCAATCCTACAAGATGGGAGATCCATTCAATTTACAACCAGGCAAATATAGCCAAACTCATGAGCAATCTCAAAACAACCAGCATCCTGATCATGCTCGAAATGATCAATGTCATGATCAATCCCAAAATGATCAGAATCAAGACCAATCTCAAAAAAAACCTCAAGGCGATCGACAGCCATATCACTATCGCCCTCCTCAATATGACCAAAATCAATCCTAGAATGATCAATCCTGAAAAAAATCTCAAGGTGACCGGCAGCCATATCACTATCATCCTCCTCCACATGACCAAGACCAAGATGATCACCAACAAGATCAAGTCCCAAGTATTTATGAGTTTCTTGGTAACGAAGATGAGGTAATAACCCAAAATGACATAGATGCAGTGAAAGCCAACAAAGGTCTTATTAAGATGATGGAGATCCTCCTTCTAGAGGAGAAGGAGAAATATTTTTTAGAACTAGCCAAACAAGGCCCCAAGTTACCCCAAGACTACCAAGTCAAAATGCTTGTGGCCAAAGAAGAAGAAACTGAGACCGCAAAGTTGCAAAAGATGATTCGAGATATGCAAGACTAGATTAGCTAGCTTGTGAAAGATAAGGATAAACTTGTACAACAAATCACAATGGAAAGCATTTGTCATTTCCCATTTGATAAGAGTCTTCACATGCCACCTTTTCCCAAAGGTGTAGAGCTACCTAAATATGATAAATACTTGGGTACTGCCGATCCCCAAGATCACTTGAGGGAGTTCGGTGCTTTATCCATGAAATTCATACATGATTAGATATATCTTATGCACCTCTTTCCTCGTAATTTGGGTGGGTCAGCTATGGAATGGTTTTCTCGGTTACCCACTGGAATCAAATCTTTTGACGAGATCGCTAATCTATTTATCCAGCATTATGCCCACAACATTTAGCATCCAGTCAATATTCAAAACCTTTGTAATTTGAAACAGTGACAAGGGGAGCCTTTCTTGGCATTTCTCCAAAGATGGAGACAACTCTATATGAAATATCCCCTCAAACTGCATGAGTCTGAAAAACTCAACATCTTTTTGGACAATCTTGTCCTAGATTTTGGATATCAAGTATAATTACAAGGTCCCCTAACTTTCAATGGTATGATTAAGCAAGTTGTGTGCATAGAAGAATTTATGATCAAGAAAGGAGAGTTAATTTTGCAAAAGGATAACAAACAAGGGTCTTCCTCCTCAAACAAAGATAAAGGGAATTTTGTCAACAAGAATAGAGATGTTGTAAATGATGGAGTGGTTGACAATGTGACCCTGAAGCCTACGAAATTGGTTTTCAATCTTTCCTCTAGTATATAGGCGGTCAAGGCTATTGAAAAGGATGCAACGGAGACTCAACAGCTTTCAAAATTTGCTAAAACCAAACCTTGGGCATCTCAACCCAAGTGTGAGTTCACGTCCTTAGGAGAACTACTTGATGTGGTTTATAAGACTCTCATGCAAAACCAGATACTCACTCCTTTGGAAAAGTGTCTTTATGATCCACAACCATGACCTCATTGGTGGAATGACAACGCATACTATGACTATCACCAAAATAAGGGTCATAAGATTTCTACTTATCTCTAGCTGCGCCATAAAGTCCAAGATTTGATTGACAATGGTGACATTGTTGTGGATGACCATAACAATAATTCAGATCATTAGGCTTTTAAAGATCCCTTTCCTCCTCACGAGAAAGGTGAATCTTCTAAGACTAAGAACACCAATGCTAAGGTCAACTACACGTACACTACTAATGACAATGTCATTGGTATAATTGAACCTGTTGAGGTTGAGTATTGTGATGTGATTACTATTAGAGGGAGTGAAGATACTCCTAATACTAAGACTCCCTTTGTCTTATGAGGCCTTGGGTCTCATTCTTCCAAACCTGAATCATCTCAGGATTGCACATATGTTGTTACTCGCTCTTGTGCAAAAATCACCATTAAGGGTCCCAACCCTTCTACGTCTTCTCCAAAGCAACCTATGGATAAAACTGATGTTGGTCATAACAACAAGAACTTGAAATTGGTCCCTACACCTAGCATGGCTAATTATAGCATTCTAGACCAGCTGTAATGTACCAACTCTTAGATCACTATCTTTGAGCTGTTGAAGATCTCACCTACTCATAGGGAGATTCTAGATAAAGCCCTCACCAAGGTGAACATCCCAAAAGATTTGGATCTTGATCGGTTTCAATCCATGGTGGATCACCTAACCTCACCCCACTATTTTTCCCTTTCTAAAGAAGATGACCACTTGTTGAGCCATTCTCACAATGCTCCTTTGCATATAGAAGTCATGATAGGTCCAAAGCACGTCCATCATGTCCTCATTAACAATGGTGCTAGCCTCAATATTTGCTCTGCTAAGCTGCTCACCCAACTAGGCTATGATGAAGATTGCATAGATGTCCATAAGAAAATTACTATTAAGGCATATGATGAAGAGGAATGCAAATCCAAAGGTCTGGTTGTGCTGCCAATCCGAGTTGGGCCTATGGAAAGAGATGTCATTTGTCAAGTTCTAGATATTCCTCTGGCATATAATATACTATTGGGTAGACCATGGATCCATGAAATGCAGGCAGTTCCATCTACATATCATAAATATATCAAGTTCTCGTTCCATGGTGCAGAAGTGACAGTTCCTGCCAATACCAATTACTCTTGAAACACACTCGCACAATCTACAAATAGTCTTGTTTGAACTAATAGAGAGTCCATTGAATTCTATGATGCCAAGCTCAAAGAAATGGAACAGACTCTGAACCTATGTTATCATTAGCGGCTTTACCTCCATCTCTGCGTTCCTACAGGAGACCCTCAAAGAACAACAAATCTTCTGCTTGTTCTCCCCAAATAATCTATGATGGTGTTGTTGTCATATTTTTACACATTTTGGAAACCTAATTACTAGATGAGCTCTGTACCCTAGTTTGCATTATTATGTGATCTGGATTAAGATTTGTGTTCATTTCCATTGCAAAGTACATGAAAAGAAAGGAAGTATTACTGCATCTAAGATTACATGTCATATACTGATATGTTGTATAGAAAGAAGAAAAGAACTGAAAGGAACATCTATCTGAGCTCACACATGTCGTGAGCATAGAAAATGCAAGAATTGCATAAATGAGTGCAAGTATACATAAACTAATGGAGCTAGATGAAGGGGTACCAGACATTGCCTGGTACGAGTTGATCTTTTGTGTGTCTGTTGTGCTCCTGTGACCCCAAACCTACAAAGAGAGAAAACATAGAGGAGTTAGATCTATATGCACCCTAAAATGGTCGCTTAGACTTTGGGCCCCATTTATTCAATTTATCAACCCTGAATCATTTTTATCAATAATCAATATTTTCAAACAAAATCAATTTCTTGATCAAATCTTAAATTCGATCATATATTGGATTTTTATCCTTGGACTAACCATTTATCCTAAGTCTTTATTTGATTAAAAGGAATATTTCCTCCCCTTTTAATAAATAAAAAGCCCCCACTTTTCCTCTTATCCTAAGTTGCACAAATAAAACATTATTCCTATTTTATAAAAAGGGAAAAAGCATTTTTTGTCTCACATGAGGCTCAAAAGTCAACACTTCACTTTCATTGGAGGATGTTTGTGCACATGGATTGCTCCTCTTTCAAGCTCCACCGCTGATTAAGACTTTTTGCCTCTTAATCTCCATGGTCCATTTCTCCTCATTTCTTATAAAAGGAGAGCTCTCTCCTTCATTTGCATATCCATGTTTTATGCTATTGTTATGCTGCAGGTTTTCTAGGTACATTTGGAGCTTTTGAAGACATTGAAGACTTGTTGCTTTCATCATTTTTAGTTGCATTTCATAATAGTTTTGCTTTCATAGTTACATTCATGGCATTCTTAGTATAGATTTCCTTTTATGCAATCTCACATAGTCTAAATAGGAAGAATTTGTAATCCATTGTTATTTCCTTTCATAGATTAGTTGCATTGTACTTTCCTTTCATAGTTTAAATTGCATCCTCATTCTAGTTTGCATTTCATATTAGATTCTTGGAGATATTGGCATTGTTGCCCTTGTCTTCACTTGAATCTCTCATTGTATGGTTGACTAGCAAGGTCACCTTCTTGTAGTTCTAGCTGAGAGCAAAACTCATAGTCCCTTGCAACTCCATGCATAGAGAGCTATGAGCCGCTTTGTGAGGCCTCACTCTTGAGTAACCTTGCATGTAATGGTTCATAGAAGTGCATATTTTAGTGTGTACATTTCTGGCGCCCACCGTGGGGCTGAGTAGATTAGCTTTGTCCCTTTAATTCTGCATTTTCCGTCAAAATTTTTATCAATTTTCGGCTTGATTTTCAGTCTCTGGTTTTTTGTCTTAGAGTATCGCACGATACTTCTCAGAAATATCGCGCGATATACCTTTGTATAGTGGTGCGATACTTCGTGCTTGCTAGAAATATCGCCTTCTTTGAAGAGAAATATCGTGCGATAGTTCGCCCCTGATGGACTATCGCCCGACCCGCCTGGAGTATATCGCCCACCAGTACTGAGGTATATCGCTTGGCATAAGGTGAAATATCGCGCGGACTGAGAAGTATCGCCTGGTGTCGGGCGATGTATCGCGCGATACTGTGTCTGTACCTGGCAGTGACCTATTTTTGAGTTATTTTATCTATCTTGCAAGTTTCAGGTTCTTAGCTATCTTTTTGAAATTTTCTAAAATTTCCAGCGTTTTCAAATCCGTGCACTGTGGAAAACGGGTGCCCATTTTTTTTGAAATTTTGCAAATAGTATCAAAAGTTTAAGTGTGATATATCATTGGAAAGGTTTTTCTGAGCCTAATCCAACCATGATGGTTTCATTTTTAGATTTTATCATTTGATCGGTTATTTTTGCAGATTATCTAATTTTTCATGTACTAATCATTGGTAGATTTTGGATTTTGATTCTCTTAACTCTTGTTGGTCTAACAAGTTGTGGTTGTAGGTGCTCTCATTACTTGAAATTTGTCAAAAGAACGCATGTCAAAGAGGGCTACTAATGGTTTTTGTAGGGCTGCCCAAGCATAAAAACAAAAAAAAAATTTCATTTCTTGCTTGTTGTTATTTTCCTTTCATTTGTGGCATTCACTAATTGTATTAGGAATCTTAATACCTTGTGAAAGGGATCTTGAGGTGGTAGGAGAAGTATGCTCTTCACCTTTAGGTGAATCAGAAAATCTTGACCCATCTTAAGGTTTTGGAAGCAAGGGGGTAATTGAACTCTTTGCTTGGTGTGTTTGGGAGAGATTCTTGAGATAGGGGAGTATGCTCTTCACCCTTGTGGTGAATCAAAAACTTTGAACCTCAAGATTTGATCCATTTTTGTTTAGTTTAGGAATCCTTTAGCGGGCCTGCTCTTGAGCAATCAAGAGGAACGACCCAAGTGGGGACAACCTTGTCATCATTTTCCTTGGTGGCAAGTGATTCCAACTCACTATAATCTCAAGGCTATCGAGGACACAAAACCTTGGTAGACATAACACTTGTCTTCGCTTGATGTAAGTACTTGTGGGATTGTGACCATGAGGAAAACATTGAGCAAGAATGCTTAAGGTACTCTTGAGGCCGCGAGGTCCTAGTCCTTTACGAGGAGCAAGAGGGGTGTTGTGAACGGAAACCCTTATTAAGAACCATAGATTAGAAATCACCTTTTTCAGCCGCTTATCTTCTTAGTGCAAGGATTGATCCAAGTGGAATAACCCGGATCACCCCAAGATACTCACCATATGTGTCCCTTTGGTTGTGTTGTTTGACACTTCCATGACAAAGCCAATATCTCTTGTGGGCAACCACTTGGTGTGAGGCAAGGGGGCATCAAGTTGTGGGCTAAGTTGGTAAGTATTGAGCCTTGTCTTGTAGGTAGATATTGCTTGAAGTGTCTTCGATTATGTGATACCAGTGTAAACGTTCTTAACATACAAACAATCGGTAGCATTCATAGGGTGCTTTTTTTTAATTTTGATATCATAGGTGTTTGTCTTGGCAAGGTTGCTTTTGCCCTTATTTCAAGTGTTTGAAGACATGTTTGATCCTCTACTGTTTGCAAACCTATCCAAATGCTATTAAAATTGTGATTGAAATCAAACATTTTCACCCTCATATTTGAAAACTTGAAATCGGACCTTAAAAAAATCAAAATTTTGCACAAATTGGTCAAAATCAACATCAGTATCACATTAGCCAAAGAGAAATATCGCATTAGAAGGTTGTTCTTGGTGAGAAAGTTTATCTCTAGAATTGTGAGCTACATTCTTGGGAAATTCTCGTACTCTTATTGTCCAAATAATTTTCATTTAATCTCAATTTCAATTATATTTTGGCCTAGTCCAACCTCCTGATTCAAAAGTGCAAGGATATTCATCCTTTGATTTGAAGCACTTCTTTGACAGTGTTGGTAAAGCCCCTTCTTCTATCTTTTCATTTCTCTTTGGACAATAGAGAACTTTGATTATCCTAGTTTGGTGTTGATATTTTGTGAGGTCATCCTATTACCAAGGGTCTTCTATTTTCAGTCTTCCTTGGTCAGTCTAGATCTTAGATCCTAGGTGTTGTCATGTTGCTTAACATCTCAATGAACATTATGGTATTAATTTAACAAGATGGCTCTTAGTCTTCTTCTTTCTTCTCCATTTCCCATGTTCTTCTAAAGTCTTCCATTCCCATGGGAAATTCTTCTTCTTCTTCTTGATTCTTTTCCTCTTATTATCTAGTCTACTTTCTTCTACTCATCTATTCATTTCTTCCATGCTTGATTCCTCCTCTTCTAGAACCATGAATTTCAACTATCTGGTTTTGGAACCTTTATTAAGAATAGATGATCTTGAGCTCATTGACATATTCGAAAAGTGTTGTTCTTCCAAAATTCTCATGAGTGATGAATTTATAGCAAAAATAAAAGAAAAGATGATTAAATCAGATGCCTTTGCTAGAATCATAAACATGATCATATCACGATCTTCTTCTTCCAAACATTCTTCATATTCTAAGTCTTATCATGATTCTTCTAGACATCATTCTCATTCTTCATCTTCTAAATCTTCTCATCATTCTTCATCTTCCAAATCTTATCATGACTCTTCTAAACATCATTCGAATTCCTCATTATCCAAGTATTCTTCTTCCACTAGGTCTTCATTTTCCTCTTCTTCAAGATCTCATTCTTCTTCTACTTCTCCCAAGAGTCTTACTCCTCATATCAAAACATACCATAATGAGCAACACGATGATGACACCTCTGTTCCTAAGAGTCCTCCTCGTCGTGTGCTTAGACTTACTAAAGGGTCATCCTATTGGGTAGATTGTGATGGGGATCCATATGATTCTGAATTTGAAGAATTCTTTGATGATTTTTGTGAACAATACAATATTCCTGCTAAGGAGAAGAAAACCTACCGCGCTGATTTCAAACGTCAAAAGGATATCTCCTCTAAAAATTCTCATGCTGAAAATAGAGATTACGCTCTCAAGAAAGATCATATTAATGTTGAACCTTTGTCTTGTGATGGTTCCATTCCATCCTCTACTTCCTCCAATACCCTCACACTTCCTAAAGCTTCTGAGTCATCCAAATCTTTCACAAAGCCTTCAAGGAGCCTTAAGAGCACAAATCCTTCATCCAACAAAGATCCTAATGCTTTCCATGCGGTTCCGTATAGTTATCCTCAAGGGCCACCTCTTAAAGATACTCAAGATAACCTTCACTTGGCTGCAAATACTTTCAATAATGTCGAACCTAAAGAGCCTAAGCCTTCATCCGCTATAATGCCTAATTTAGCTACTCCTTCACCACCTCTTCCAAAGTCTTCCATACAATCCCAACATGCTTCCTTGTCCTTAGAAGTGGCTCCATGTCAAGAGGACTCTAAAAATGATAAAGAAAAGAACATAAAAAAAGATCAAGATCAAGAACCCTCCATGTCATCCAATCCTTTTCATGATGTCTCTGATCCGCTTCATGGTTCTTTTGATCCTCTACGCTCTTTCGCATTCATTCCACCATCTCCTAAGCAAGATCAAGCTACTACTTACACTGTTGAGCTTATTGATAATCAAAATAACCTTACCACACTTGCACTTTCCAAAGATGATACTTCCATTAAGGTTATTAAAAATGGTGTCATTACTTATGATGTAAAACCTATTGAAAATCTAGAAAAAGTTGATACACTTATGCTACCCAACAATCATTGTCAAGATCAAAGTCTTCCATCTTCTTGTTCTACCACTCCATTTTCACTTCCACTTTCTACTCTTCCTAAGTCTTTGCAAGATTTGAATGATTCTATCAAAGAAACTGCTCCTATTCAAGATGTCCAGGATCCTCTTGAAAATTATAATGCTCACTCTAAAAATGCTAATGTCCTTGGTTGTCATATAGATGCTGATGAACTTATTGATTATCCTTTTGCATCTTCCACTTCCATCCTTAGACCTCCTCCATCAATGCTAAGGGCTTCACGTCTTCCTTCCATCTTGGGCCCTTATGTCCCTTCACTTTCCCCTCCTAATTCTCCTAATTCATCATCCATCTTGGGTCCTTACATCCCTTCATCTCCTATCTTTCCTCAAGATCAACATAGGTACATACCCTTGAATCCTTTTCATCCACCCACCCATCTAAACCAGTCGTATCGTCCTTCTTCTTCCACAAGTCCTAAGTCTTTTGGAAGTAACTTGAATGTTCAATACAAGAAAAAGAAACAATATAAGAATCCATCTAAAAAAGAAGATCACCATGTCTCCTCTAATCGACATGGGGGCATAAATTCAAAAGAGATATCTAAGAAGAAAACTACAAGACAAGTATGGGTTCCAAAACCCATCATTGAAGATATTCTCTCTAAATCATCAAAAGGAAATGAAAAGCCTAAGGCTATATGGATTCCAAAATCTCTCTTGAAAGAGTCTCATAATGAACAAAAAGTGAAGTTGACATTCAAGCTTCCAAAGGCTTCCACTTCATCTTTTTCCAAAAACATTCTTTCATTCCATGCGTCTGAACCACAACCTCTGCTAAACATTTTCCATATTCCTTCTCGTATTCCTCCATTCACATTTGAGAATTATAACAGGCACATCAATCCTCTCTTCGAAGAGTCAGATAGCAATAATGAACCAAAATATGGTTCACACTTGGACTAGAATATGGTTCATGTTTCCTCCATCCTCTCGCCACCCTTCAAGGTGTGTATTGATGTTGATCTTACCTTTCTTTCCATCTACCTTTTCACATTCCTTCCATTCATTATCCTTCTACCTTCTATCATTTTTTTTTCTCATTTGCCTATTCCTCGTGCGTCTTCCTTTCCCCTTAGCATCTTTGAGCATATCATTTTGAATCCTTGACACATCATGGTTTATTCTTTCAAGGAGCATTATCTAAAAAGCTTGCCTTCTTCCAAAAAATAGAAAAATTCAAAAAATAGCAAAAAATTGAAAAAAAAAAATTGAAAATGTGCCATGGTGAAAACCTGGAAACAGGCACCTTGGTAGCAAAAGTAAAGAGAAATAAATTCGTCCTATGGTGAAAACCACTCCCTTGTGGCGCCTTGGATAAGTACCATGATGAAAACTTGGCAATCAGGCATCATGCGTAGTTCCTCTACATGTTTCATCCATTCCATCTTCTCTCTTTGATCTTGACAATGTTGATCTATACACGAACATTTGGCTATTTTGTGAGCTATCTTACGATGATCTTGCTTTCATTCCATTCATGTTTAGCCTTCATATTCATTTTCCTTCATTCATTCTAGCCTTTCGCTATCCTTTTCCCCCTTGGTCTTGATCTAATAAAAAGAGTAAAATACGATGTTATGAAGTCTCTTGACATGTCTACTCCTTTGGACTGCATTCCTTCCTTCTTTTTCATTACACTTTTGAGGCTTGTCCTATGCTGGTCTTTCATTGCTTATCCAAATGTGCTTTACATGACCAATTTTTCCCTAGCTTGGGTACTCTTGAGGAGTTTGACCTTGAGGATTTCTTCCCTCCGTTCGCTTTCATTCTCCTTTCCTCCATCTCATTCACCAGCTTGCTTATCCATCTTGTCCCTCACCTTCCTGGATATTGGGACTGCATGATGTGATCTTGCTTAAAGAGTTTGATGCCTATTCTGTCTGGGGCATCTTTTGTACATATTTATTGATCCTGAAAAAATACCAAAAAAAAAAATTCATATATGATGCTGAAAAAAATCCTAAAAAGCATAAAAAGTCCTGAAAAAAATATAAAAAAATCAAAATATTCAAAAAATCCAAAAAAAATGAAAAAATGAAAAAAAGAATCCAAGTGGTGAAAACCTGGAAACAGGCGCTACTTGAGGCCTTTGCACCCCTATTTGTTAGCATGCGTCCTCGACACTTAACCACTTCCCATCATGCCTTGACCTTATTTGGCCTAGTCTGGAATTGGTCTTTGTCTTTGTCTAGGGGGCATAACTGTTAGCATAGGTCCTTTTGGTGCGTTTGTCTCTTGGGGCATTTCACAACAAGTGTTTTTCAACACCACCCCAAATAGTATTTTTCAACACTACCCTTGCGTCGAGTGTTTCTCAACACTTATCAGGTGTCTTACCCAAACAGTCTTGTATGGCGCGATATTTCTCATTTGCAGATATGATACTCAGAATTTGACTCTATGACCAACACACACGCACTTAAACAATCAACTCGCTGACGATATGATGACTTTATTTTTCTTTGTGTGCTGTCTATGAGGATTTCTTTGATGAGTGATCTCTCCCTGAGAAGTTTTCGATGATGCATAGCTAGAAGACTGAGGGAATGAGAACATGTTTTCTTTCTTTATCTGCTTGTGGGTATATTTTGTTGATCCTAACTGTCATGAGCATTTATGCTAGTCCTACTTGACACTATGGATTGACAAGGTATTATCCTTGACTGTTTTGCGAGTGCATGCTTTTAGCTATCCTGACTTTCATGTGTCTTGATACAAGCATAATCTCGCCATATCAAACTTAGGTAATCTTACTGCATTAGTCATCTTGACCTATATGTCTTTGATGCCTAGGTAAGATTTCTACATTTCTATCTGATAAAGATCATATTCATATCCACATAGTAATGCTAGTGTGCATTGTATGATCTTACGACGCTACCAATAACGCTCGATGATGATAATTAGATGTCTATAAGCATTGTGACCTTGCAAGTCAACCACTTTCATAGTAGCTTGCATTTTTTTTTAGGTTCATGATAGTTTAGTTTTGCACTTTGCATATGAAGAGAGCTCTCCTTTTCATCTTTCATGGACCTATCAGTCGATTGTGCTCACCTTTCACTTCTTCTTGATCATATCTTTCATTTCTGGTCTTTCATATCACATCATTTTCTATCCATTTTCGGACTCGAAATCGAAATCTGAGGTCATCTTCATAGTCAAAATCGCATTTCAAATTCTTCCCCCCCTTCTGCGCAGTTGGCTGATCTTTTGAGGCCTAATCTTTTAATCTTTGTTGGGGCATCGTCATCTTTCCATGTCTTCCAAACTTCTACTCTTTCATTCGTATTCATTCCACTCCCTCATTTCTCACGTTGATTACATCTTTCCAGTCAGGCTGGGGCATGTTTCACCGCCTAATGGTTACCCTATTTGACCCTTACATTTGATTATGATTTGATCAATCTTTATCCATTTGCTATCTCTCCTCTACCTGATTTCGATTTCGATTCCGAGGGGGCAGAACCTATGGGATTCTCATCCCCAATCACTTGATTCTCTTGATTCAGACATCTTTTGTGAGCTTTTGCTCAAAATTTGAGATTCTTATCTCCCATTTTTTAGACATTGATTATTGCCTAGCAGCAACGGTGATAGTTTTGTCTAAAGCTTGATTTGCACCTAGCAGCGACGGTGTTGGTCTAAGCTTTTGTTTGTGTTTGTCCAGATGTGATCCCGAATCAACCTCATATCTGAGTTGTTTTGTGATCCCAAATCGATCTCACATTTCAATTCTTCTTTGACTGCATGTGTTCCCAAATCGATCACACATTAGTCAAAGAGGGGCAAATGTATGCACCCTAAAATGGTCGCTTAGACTTTGGGCCCCATTTATTCAATTTATCAACCCTGAATCATTTTTATCAATAATCAATATTTTCAAACAAAATCAATTTCTTGATCAAATCTTAAATTCGATCATATATTAGATTTTTATCCTTGGACTAACCATTTATCCTAAGTCTTTATTTGATTAAAAGGAATATTTCCTCCCCTTTTAATAAATAAAAAGCCCCCACTTTTCCTCTTATCCTAAGTTGCACAAATAAAACATTATTCCTATTTTATAAAAAGGGAAAAAGCACTTTTTGTCTCACATGAGGCTCAAAAGTCAACACTTCACTTTCATTGGAGGATGTTTGTGCACATGGATTGCTCCTCTTTCAAGCTCCACCGCTGATTAAGACTTTTTGCCTCTTAATCTCCATGGTCCATTTCTCCTCATTTCTTATAAAAGGAGAGCTCTCTCCTTCATTTGCATATCCATGTTTTATGCTATTGTTATGCTGCAGGTTTTCTAGGTACATTTGGAGCTTTTGAAGACATCGAAGACTTGTTGCTTTCATCATTTTTAGTTGCATTTCATAATAGTTTTGCTTTCATAGTTACATTCATGGCATTCTTAGTATAGATTTCCTTTTATGCAATCTCACATAGTCTAAATAGGAAGGATTTGTAATCCATTGTTATTTCCTTTCATAGATTAGTTGCATTGTACTTTCCTTTCATAGTTTAAATTGCATCCTCATTCTAGTTTGCATTTCATATTAGATTCTTGGAGATATTGGCATTGTTTCCCTTGTCTTCACTTGAATCTCTCATTGTATGGTTGACTAGCAAGGTCACCTTCTTGTAGCTCTAGCTGAGAGCAAAACTCATAGTCCCTTGCAACTCCATGCATAGAGAGCTATGAGCCGCTTTGTGAGGCCTCACTCTTGAGTAACCTTGCATGTAATGGTTCATAAAAGTGCATATTTTAGTGTGTACAAGATCCAATGGATCTAAGCAATGAATGGTGCCACAACATCTACAAACATGCATACGTGCACTCAGTCATGCACCTCTGGCATAGGTTGTGCTCAGGGCATGTGCATCAAGGAGCCTCTGGAAATAAAAGAAATACCATTGTTTTTACTAATGTGTGTGTTCCATGTGTAGATGAAGACCTTGACCTATGATGCAGGCTATCTCAGGGAAACCTCATTTTTCCTAACAGTGACTACATCACAGGCCAAGAACATCATAATCAACAATGTGTACAAATAGGGAACATTCAGATGATCCAACATCAGTCAAGCTATGATAAACAAAGGGCAACATGGAAACAAATTTTGAACAGAGCTAATGGCAAAGTGCATAGACCTATGAGGAAGATAGGGCACTTTGTTGCTTAGATGTTCACATGGCATATATCATCAACATGCTGAGGGCACACAATCCACTTGTTCAGAGAAGGTACAACAAATGATGTTTCAGAAATAAAACTCAATGCATTACATTATGGCATATATGTGTTCCAAATCTACATTTAGTACTTTAAGTGCTATAGTATGAATGTGATAAATCTACAGTATGAGCCAATAGAAAGGGACTCAATATGTCATAATATCCCAAGTGATAAGCATTTGATGCATGATAATACACTAGATGTCACACAAAGGATGCACATTCTGCATGGTATTATCATTGCTATGGATCAAATTTGTAGGCATACAGTGGGGAGGCATCAACCTTAAACAACAATGCCAATTGAAGGAGCAAATGTTCATAAACAACATGGCATGATGCCAGAATGACAGAAATCCACAAGGACCTAAAAGAGAAATAGAACTAATAGCATGGCATATCATATATGTGGTGGGCATAAGGCAAAATACCAACTCAATGATAACATTATTGTACATGAGTATCTCTACATGTATCATAAGAGTCCTACACATGAGTGTCTATAAAATTCAAGCAAAACATGAGAATGAATCTTTGCAATTTGAGCATGATGGCATAGTATCATAGGTGTGGTACATGCATCGATAGCAGTAAGCATGCATGGTCAAGTGTTCACGGGCTTGCATCTAACAAATAAATAGCAAATACAAGGGAGGCCACAGTATTCTTAGTTCACAGGCCACTCATGGGCTCCAACAAATTTACAAGCAATGTTATGCCATAGCTCACGGGACACACAAACTGAACACATATGCAAAGGAAAGACACAGTCTCAACAATCAAAGTCATGCCCTCAAGAATCTAGAGGAGGGGAGGACAGAGATATACTATAAGCAAAACCACAACATTTATTTTCCATGCTATCATGTGCCCTATTTTTGCAAAGGTACACCAGCAAATACAAATCTCAACGCCCTAGCCTGCGGGCCATACAATCAATATGAATGGAAAATGCAAAGAATTAAAGGTTTTTGATGCCCTAGTTTTTATACAGAGCCAAATCAAGTGCCATAACAGAGAACAAAGGAGTCACAATGCATGATACAATGCCCTATGTTCTCAGGTTGTATGTATTGAAATATCAACAGCAAACAAATAATGAAGCAATAGATGTCAACAAATATGATACATGGTGCCCTCATTTTTTTCCAACACAAAAACAATATCAAATGTCTTTAGAAAATGTAAAAAGAAAATATGAAATCAAATGCAAAGATATATGTCGTGCCCTAGCTGTTAAAAGGAATGAACAAGATGCTCGGGCTGCAAGCAACATTGCTACAACAAGCCTCAATTTCTTCAATGCCCTAGTACATTCAAAAATAATGCCCTAATGTGCTCGGGCTATGTACTAAATAGAGAACAACAAATCCAATAGTGCCATGAAATATAGATGCATATCTAATCTATGCCCTCATTTTTCAGAGGAAGTAATGTAATGAATAATGAAATCAATTGAAGTGCCTACCTTGATCAACATGCTAAAAGAGGGGTTTGATGTTTCTAAATAGAGCTTGAGTCCAGTCCAGTAGCTACAGACAAAATTAGAAACTTGCCATTTTTTGAGGGTTGAACTTCACATTGCCACAGCCGACAAATGATTGCCAATTCACATCTTTTCTTCTTCCCTTTTGTTAGGGTTGAGTTACATTAACCTTATTTTAAATACTATCCTTCAAGTTTAATATATTTAAAATGTCTGTTGGAGCTATGTTGTGAATATTTGAAAGGGGCTTAATTTTAATTTTGAGATAGGCTATTAATGTGTTCCTCCCCTTTTTATATTGGGTAGAGGTCATTATGGCTTTATTTTACATACTAGGTGTCCTTTAGGAGATATGGATTTGGTCAAAATGTAAATATTTTGGATATTCTCCTCTTTTTTTTTTGAGTTGAGATTATCTTTAAAATATATTTAGAATCCACTTTATTTGGTAGAGAGGGGAATATTTTAATTGTAAAAGTCATTGCAAAACCTTGTTGTAAATATTGACAAGTGGCATTTTATAAGCCATTGTCAGTTTTTCTTTATGATGCATGACTTAGTGGTGGGACAGTCTTCCTTTGACCATCCATGTTTAGGGCCCCCACTTTTTCCATCCCCTAGATTCTTGAGAATTGGGCATCTGAATTTCAGAATGGCATGATCATGGTCCTAGTGGCAGGTTTTTCCTTTTCTTGGTGAAGTAGTGGACTTCAATGCAGATTCTACAGATTTCCTATATATGCCTCTCACCTTTGGTGATTGAAGGCTAGTTCTTCCTTCCCTCATTTTCAAGAGGTGAATGTTGTAGCTCCAGGAGAAGCAAATTAATGTTTTGACCCCTTTTATTCCAGTTAATAGAAATTGTCCTTGTTTTCCTACAGCTTTGTGAGTTGATTTGATGGATTTGATGTCATGTATTGTGATTGAAATTTGATCCTTTACTTGATATTTAGTTCATTTTGATGTTTACAAGCATTGATTTTTCTTAAAGTTTCAATTTGTGTGCATTTATATGTGTTTGAGTTGTGGAATCTATTTTCCCTTCTCATTTACAACCAACACCTAATTATTTTCAAAGGGAAGAATCAGATTTGGGAAGAGTTGTGATGTTCAGGTTATATGCTGGATTACATTGTGAGTCTATTTTCAGTTTGTGGATCTATCCAGTTTGGTGAATCACCTAAGTTAAATTTTAGTTATTTTAATTTCATGCAAGCTCTCTCCCTTTCCCTTCAAATTTAGTTTAGTTTTGGATGATACAAATGGGGAAGCCGACCCTTAATCCAGAGGTTTATTCTCAGTGAAGCAATCCCACATCCTGAGAGTATTCCCATGTTTCATGGGATTGCTAGGTTTTATACTTAGCCATCATGGGTGCAATCCCTAGTGACAATAGGTGCCTTTTTCAATTTCACAGCACCATTAGAGGATGAACTAGATGAGGAAAGAGCTATTACAGGTTGGCTTTACAAAGGAAAAGAAACATCTGAATAGATCACTCCTGCTCATGAATTAGAATGAGAACCATACAGTGAAGCCTTCAAAATCATGAAGCACTTCGATTATAAAGGGAGTGGGCCCTTAGGGGTGAATGACATTAGTTTTCTTAAACCAATTGAAGCCACGGGTCGTCACACCAAGGACACCTCTGGTCTAGGCTTCAAGAAAATCCCATTTCATCTAGGGATTAACAAGTTTGTACTAGAGCCAGAGCCAGAACCAGAACCAGAATTTTGGCCAAAATTTGAGGACATTACCATAGCTGATAAATCAGAGAATAGCTCTGATGAGGATACTTTTCCATATCCTATTCCTCTAGAATTTGCTGCACTCTTTGCAGAACTAGATGAACCTATTATACCTGTCCACCTAGTAGAGACTGATAGTGATTTCAATGGCACCACTTCAGTGCATCGACTCACGTATGACCAATGGAGAGAAATACAAATGGTTGATCCTAATTTTCAAGATGAATAGTACATACCACTGCATTTCCAAGAGTGGTTTGAACAAGATCAACTTTAGAAAACCATTAATACTACAAGAAATGAAGATGAGTTGGATGGTACAGCTAGTGTTGATGGAATTCCCATATCAAGCATCACTGATTCACATGAATATGAGTGTGACTCTCTGTCTGATGCTCTTTTGATAAAGATATAGATGTTGTTCATGTGTATGAAAACCTTCTTGAAGTAGGTGAAGGGTCTAGTGTTAGGTCGACCGAGTGTGAATTTACTAACACTGACATTCCCTCTACTTCTGTTGTGAGGACTCAAAAAGAATCGAACACACCTTTGGATGAGATCACTCTAGGTCTTGACTTACTCATCCACACTTTCAATGGCTTTACTATGAATGCACTTAAACCCGCCACTACTCTTTCACTCTGCCATCCTGAACTTATCAACTGTAACTCTCCCTCTCCAGCTAGCAAAGTCCTTATGTTCCAGAATGACTACACCCTTGCCTATTATCTTAACACTGTCGAACCTGTAATGTTCTCCACCAGTGAAGATAGTATCAACATGACTGAAGCTGATATCAAGTATCTTAGTCATAAAATTAAAAGAAAAAAGAATAAATGCTCTGATGGTGAAAACCACATTGTGGCAGTGTCAAAGCCGAAAAAAGTAAAAATAAAAGATGTATCCAAGGGTGAAAACCTCTCTAAGGTGCCCAAGGATGAGATACTTGATACACTTCCCAGTCATTTTCAAGAGAGATCATCAGTGCTGATTGAGTTGACACAACCAGTGAATTTGGGTACAGAGGCTGCACCTCAGATTATTCATCTAGCACAGTCATTATCTGCAGAAGAAAAGGAAGAGTTCACCAAATTCTTTCGAAGCAAGAAAATTAATTTTGCATGGACTTACTTTGATATGCCTAGATTAGATCCCAATCTAATCATGCATCATCTATCTATTGCACCAGGCGTCAAGCCTGTCAAACAAAAGCTGGTTTCATCAGAGCTACTGACTATGCAGAGTGGATCTCTAATATTGTTCCAGTTACAAAACATGATAAATCTATCTGTGTGTGCAAAGACTTTAGAGACCTGAATAAAGCATGTCCTAAAGATGATTTCCCATTGCCTAATATTGACATGATAGTGGACATGACAGCTGGTTACCAAATGTATTCCCTAATGGATGGCTTTTCTGGTTATAATCAAATAAAAATTTTGCTAGAAGACCAAGAAAAGACAACCTTCACATGTGCTTGAACATTATGTTGGAATGTCATGCCCTTCGGACTAAAAAATGTCGAAGCTACCTATCAAAGAGCTGTCACTAGTATTTTTCATGACATGATGCACAAAACAATGGAAGACTATGTAGATGACACTTTGGCTAAAAGCATGCAGTGGAAAACACATCTTGTAGATCTAGGTCCCATACTAGATCAGATGGAACAATTCAGTTTGAGACTCCATTTAAAAAAGTGTGCATTCGGTGTCACTTCTGGCAAGCTATTGGGTTATATCATTGTAGACTATGATTTTGAACCTGTTACCTGTCTTGAAAGGCTGAAACATTCAAACATTAGACTAATCTAACATGTTCATGAACTAAAAAATAGCATAAGACATGAAAACAAAACCAAAGCCACCTCAAGATTGTTGCTAAAAAAACAAGTGCTATAGAGCAAATGTTTGATTCGCTTTAATTAGAGGGATGTGGGTGTGCTCTCTAAGCACTTGGAGCATATTCTAATTCATACTAAGATTGATTTTAGACCAAATATAGGTGTGATATAATGCTATATGCTATGCTAAACAATGAAAGAAACTATATTAATCCATTATTGCTAAGCTATGATGTTCTTTAAGAAAGCTTGAAGATGATAAAAAGAAACTAACAATTAGTATTGCTTATGCTAAGTCTAGAGCTAAATGGACATGATAACAATGCATAAAATGAAAGGTGAATGGATATTTTTCTCTTGGAAATGAGGACTATTTATAGACTTTTGGTAGGATGAATGAGTGGCTAGGATCAAAATCCTTAAGAGAGGCCAAGATTCATTCAAAGGGGAGCACATGGATTGTGCTAGTTCAAGGCCACCTCCTTGTGACAAGTGTCACAAGGGCATTGGGTTGAAAGATAGGAGGAATGTGCACAATTTGGGAAATGTGCCTAAGGTCAAAGGGTGTAAGAAAGGGGTGAGGGGCTTCTTAAATGCATCATAAATGCATGTAAGAGGGATAAGGAGGCTTTAAATGCATCATAAATGCATGTAAGAGAAGCCTCTAGAAGTTTGTTGACTTTGGTTAAAGTTTAGGAGTTGGCTAATCTTGGTTAGGGAATGTGACAAGGTTAGGGAGATGATTAGGATTAGGATTAGGATTAGGACTTTCTAGAAGAGTCTAGCACTTCCTTAGGATAAATAAGAATTTTTAGGAAATAGATAAAGATTTATTTATTTCCATAGGTTTAGGTTTGAGAAAATTTATTAAAATAAATTTAATAAACATAAGGATTAAATATTTAATCTTAATTAAATATTTTGAGTTGGGGTTAGGGTTAGAAAATGATGGGATTAGCCTTTAATCGTAATTAAAGAGGGTTTTAGAAGATTTTGGAAGAGGTTAGTGGTTTTAGGAAAAAAGGTCAACTTTTGGTCAAAAAATAAATTAATTGTTTTTTGGAGGATTTTTGGTCAATTTATTAATTAAAATAATTAATAAATAGGGGATTAATTTTTAAATAAGATTTAAACATTTTTGGGAGGGATTTCTTAATTAAATATTTTTAATTAAGAAAAAAAGATTTAATGACATAAAAATAAATTAATTAATTAAATAAATAATTAATTAATAAATGATGATGTCATCAGGAATTTTTTAAAAAATAAAAATACTTTATTTTCTAAAGAATTTTTAGGTGTCTACATTTTGCCCCTCTTTGATGAGATGCCGCAAGTGGCATGGCTTCAAAGACAAGAAAATAAGATGCCCAGGGCTAAAATTTAGAGGAATAAGGGATTGTGCCCCCTCGAGAAAATAACGCAAGGAGTAAACATTGTGGAATTTTCTCGAAAGGAAACAGAGAAGGAAGGACCTAGGAAGAAGGGGAGATAAATAACCAAGCTTCCAAGAGCAAAGATGAGTGAATGCAAGATGAGATGGAATGCAAAATGCAGGATGCAGCTACATGAGGATGCAAGATTAATCTATATGATATAGGATGCAGGGGAGATGGGGAAGCTCCAAGTGCAAATGTGGAGAGCACAACCTAGTTTAATATAGCAATGCTAGAGACCTGCCAAGGATACTGGGATCACGAGGCCTTGTCACCAGCATTGCATAGGACTAACACGAAAAAGACACGCAGGGTTGCCCCAGCATCGCACATGAAACCCGAAGGAGGCATGGTGGAAATGATGCTGAAGAAACCACAAACACACGACTGACTCACAGGCAGAACCAAAAGATCAAAAGACCTTGCCTCAGATTATCCTCATTCACAGCACACCATGATATAAAGGATCGTGGTGACGTTGAGTAGAGAACAATGAGAAGCTGTAAAAGATTAACAAGACCCAAAGGACAAAATCCAAGGTCAAAATGAAAACTCCAAAAAGACATCCTTTGCCAAGGAGAGAGATTTGATTTGATTGATGGCAGGAAGATTAGATCGGACAGGAGGAAGGATACATCCTCAAGGACCTGCTGATTGATGAGAGAATGAGTGGTGTTGTTCGCTGGCAAATGATGAAGTCAAAGAATAATCACGGTGATCAAGAATAGTCGACAATTGAGGTTGTTGAAGTACAAGGCTGGGTAGGACAAAGTGTGCTGATCAAAATGCTGCTGCAGGACTGACAAGGACTGATGTACAATGAACGGGAAAAGATATACAATGGATATGTACAAAAGCTCAGGATTGGGGATAGGAAGATCTCGCTATACAGGATAGAGTACAAGATATATGCAAGATATGGTACAAGATATGTGCAAGAGGGATTGTGGTGTTGCTGAAGGTTGATGGAAAAAGGAATGCTAGGGGATGGTGGATGGGGATGGGAATGGGAGAAAAAGGACTGAGATGGTGGGATGGGGGATGGGAGTTTGATAGATAATGACTCGGTCTACTATGTATGGTGCCTGAGTGCCAGGTTTTCACCAACATACTTGTCCAAGGCGCCTGAATTGCCAAGTTTTCACCATTGGACGATTTTTTTCTTTTCTTTTTTCCTTTTTTGCTTTTTTTTGCTTTTTTTGATTTTTTTTATTTTTTTGACTTTTTGCTGCTTTTTCCAATTTTTATGGATTTTTTGAATATGTAGGATCTGGTTCAGGCATAGAACCTCTTCAGATGTATGATGTTGATTGGATCATTCAAAGGCTCTCCTTCTGGTGTAGATAGTTGATAAGCTCCGAAGCCGAAGCATGAGGTGACCACATAGGGGCCCAGCCAAGTAGGCTCAAACTTGCCTTTCTTTTCACAATTTTCTTGGACCTTTTGATTTTCTTTGAGAACCATGTCACCGACTTGGAACTGTCTAGGATGGACCTTCTTGTTATAACTCCTTTTGAGTCGATTCTGGTATGCAACCAGGTGATCGTAGGCTTGCTGTCTCTTTTCATCTAGCAGATCTAGCTGTGTGAGCCGGGCCACACGATAATCTTCATCAGTTGTATAGTTCTTCATGGAGACTCACAATGATGGGAGCTCGACCTCGATCGGCAGAACAGCTTCTGCACCATATACAAGGGAATATGGGGTGGTGCCTGTGGGAGTGCGATAGGAAGTGCGGTAGGCCCAAAGGGTAGGATTGATTTGGAGGTGCCAGTCATGACCAGAATCATTGACAACCTTCTTGAAGATTTTCAAGATAGTTTTGTTGGTTGCCTCAACTTGGCCATTTCCTTGAGGGAAATATGGACTGGAGAAACAGTGATGGATGTGGAGTCTGGCACACAGATCATCCACATGCTAGTTTTCAAAAGGTGTGCCATGGTCTGTGAAAATGGTAGATGGTATGCCAAAGTGGAAAATGATATGGTAGAGGATGAACTTGGATATTTGGATGCCAGTAGTAAGGGTGAGTGGAATCGCTTCAACCCATTTGGTAAAGTACTCTGTGGTTGTTATGATATACTTATGTCCATCCGAAGAGAGGGGGGTGATCAAGCCAATGAGGTCAAGGCCCCAACATGAAAAAGGCCACGGTGGTGCAATAGGCTGTAGATCCTGTGCTGGTGCATGTATCAAATTGGCATGTTGTTGACATGGGAGACATTTCTTGACAAATTCACACGCATCATGTTCCATTGTTGGCCAATAATATCCAACTCTAAGCAGCTGCTTTGCTAGAACCATGCCACTCGTGTGGGCACCGCAAATTCCAGCGTGAACTTCTTGTAAGGCCAGGACGGCCTCGTTTGAATCTAAACATCTAGATAGGACATTGTGATACCCGCGACGATAAAGAGTGTTGGCTACAAGAGTGTAGCGGGAAGCTCTACGAATAAGGTTTTGGCATTGGTTATTGGTGAGATGGGGAGATATGATACCATTCTTTAGATATGCGTGGATGTCGTGGTACCATGGGGACTGAGGACCAACCAAGACACACACCATTTCTACCTCAGCGTTCTCATAAGCTAGCATATGTAGCTGCTCGACTAGGAATTCATACTGTGATGCGTCACGTGGGATTTCTAACAAGGATCCAATGGTTGCCATTGCATCTGCTGCTTTGTTCTGAAGTCTTGGGATCTGTGTGAACTGTAGATGTAGGAAATGCTCTTTCAGTTTGTTCACCAGCTCTTTGTAAGGTAGCAACTTGTCATCCTTTGTCTGATATTCATCTAGGACTTGTTTGATAATCAGCTGTGAATCTCCAAACACTTGTAAGTCTATGATATTCCACTGAATGGCTGTTCTGAGACCTGAGATGAGTGCCTCATATTCTGCAATGTTGTTGGTACATGGGAATCCCAATTTAAATGATTTTGGGATGTAGTCACCTTGAGGTGTGACGAATAGGATTCCTGCCCCTGATCCATGTGATGTGTAGGAGCCATCAAAGTATAGTTTCCACATGGGTTGTTCTTTGATCACACATAAGTGTTCATCAGGGAATTCCATGATTAGTGGATAGGCATCCACCAGTGGTGCTTCTGCTAGCTGATCGGCAATGACTTGCCCTTTGATTGCTTTGCGATCAATATACTGGATGTCAAACTCACTGAGTATCATGACCCATTTTTCCATATGGCCTGTGAGAGTTGTCTTTGATAGTAGATATTTGAGGGGGTCCACCTTTGAAATGAGCTTGATTGTGTGACTGAGCATGTAATGTCTAAGCTTTTGAGTGGTAAAGACCACTGCAAGGCATGCTTTTTCCATAGGTGAATAATTAAGCTCAGATCCGACAAGAGTGCGACTGATGTAATAGATGGCTCTCTCCTTGTTGTCATCATCATGCTGAGCTAAGAGTGCCCCCAGTGCTGTAGTGGTTGCTGAGATGTAGAGTATGAGAGGGCATCCTGGAATTGGTGGTACTAGGATTGGAGAATTGGCAAGATACTCCTTGAGCTTATCAAAGCTTCTTTGACATATGGGATCCCATTTGAAGCTTGTGTCTTTGCATAGGAGATGCGTAAAAGGTTGGCACTTGTCTGCTAACTGAGAAATGAACCGACGCACTGATTGAAGCTTTCCTTGTAGGCTTCTGAGCTGTTTGAGTGTTCTTGGTGGAGGCATCTCTGTTATTGCTTTGACCTTCTTGGGGTCTATCTCTATGCCTCGTCGCGATACTATGAAACCTAGGAGCTTTCCAGATGTAACACCAAAAACACATTTCTTTGGATTAAGCTTTAAGACATAATGATTCAGACGATCAAACACACGCTCTAAGATGTTGAGGTGTTCATCCCTTGTTTTAGATTTTGCAAGGATATCATCCACATAGTCTTCAAGGATCTTGTGGATCATGTCATGGAAGATCGCTGTCATTGCTTGCTGATATGTTGCTCCTGCATTCTTTAGCCCAAAGGGCATCATATTGTAGCAGAAGGTACCCCATGGGGTTGTGAATGTTGTTTTATGTTGATCTGCTTCTGCTATATGAATCTGGTTGTAGCCGGAAAAGCCATCCATGAGTGACAACATTTCATGGCCCGCTGTAAGGTCTACGATCATGTCTATGTTTGGCAATGGGAAATCATCCTTAGGGCATGCTTTGTTCAAGTCCCTGAAATCAGTATAGATTCTGATGTCGCCAGAAGGCTTTGTGACTGGCACCATGTTAGAGATCCATTCTGAGTAGTCAATTGCTCTGATGATTTTTTCTTGAAGGAGCTTCTCAAGCTCTGCTTTAACTAGTAATGCTACCTTTGGATGCATTTTCCTTAGCTTCTGCTTCACTGGCTTGACGTTTGGATCTACTGATAGATGATGAACAACAAGGTTTGGATCAAGCCCAGGCATGTGGGCGTATGACCATGCAAAGTTGATAATTGATTCCTTGAGCAAGGTGCTAAGAGCCATTTCTTCTTCTTCTGTTAGGTTGACTGCAATGTAGGTGATCCTTGGACATTCTTCTGTTCCCAAGTTGATTGGCTTGGTTTCCTCTATGATGATCGGCGACTGCTCTGGTTTATAATCTTGGATAGGGGGAAGAGGCAAGGCTTCATCTTCTAGCACCTGAATTGCTAGGTTTTCGCTAGAAGATACGCCCTTTATTTTTACTATTTTGGAATTAGAATGTGCCCCAGAAGGGTTTTCACATAAAGACTCATGATGTTCTTTTGCTTTATCATTTTTGTGACTAAAGCTTGCCTCTTCCCCAAAATATCCTTTTGGGTGAAGCGTATAAATAGATGTCGATGTTGGATCCTGGTTGACTGCTGGATCTGATGCCCCCATGAATTCTAGGAGTGCTTGTGCGCTTTGGAACTCGTCGATGTGTGCGATGCTTGGTTGGTCCCAAGTTATGAGTTCAGGGTGTGTGAGGGGAAGGTCTATGGGGTTGATGGATAGTTGTTGGAGGATAGAAGTCCCCAGGAGGGTGTCGTCGGCAAAGATATCATTGTAGGATGGGATGTCTTTCTCTTCGGGGGTGTCTTCGATTTCCATGAGGTCATCCTGGCTATTCGAGAAGTTAACGCTAGTCATGTTGGTGCCCTCAGTTGCGGTATTGGGATCTTGTTCGAGCAGGTGAGGGATATTAAAGCCAAGTCCTCGATGTTCAAGATTTTGTGATGGTGTGATAGGAAACAAATTTCCGTCCTCTTGTGGTCCTAGACCACCACCTTGATAGTTATAGTGTTCTGTGACATTTTTGTAGGGGATTGGGTATTTCTCTTTGAAGTACTCAAGAAGTTGTGTGTCACGTGATGGGGGGTCTTTGTATAACCATTTGTTAATATCTGGATCCATTTCTTTGCTGTTGATGGTACCATGAGACTCAAAAGTCACGTTTTCGATTTGCTTGAGCTTATAATGTTCCTCAACAGGCTTGTTTTGACAACTTGGGCGCCCTTGAGTATGTGGATCACGTGGAAGAGCCCCTACAGCAAATGCATCACTAAGGCTGTATTCACCACAACCCTGGTTGTTGATCTTGACGGATGAGAGGGTGGAGGTGAGAATGGTTTCTAGATCGCAATGGGATCGGGATGAGCTGGCAATAGAAGTACCAATGTGAGTTCTAGGACAATGAGTGGAGTGAGGGAATGATGCTTCCATCGCACGATAGTATGCGAAGGGTTTAGGATCAGCGTGGATGGTAACCTCAGTGCCTTGATGTGGAAACTTGATGCACTGATGGTAAGTAGATGGTACAGCCTTAATGGAATGGATCCATGGGCAGTCGAGAAGAATATTAAATGGTAGGTCAAGATCAACAACGTGGCAGACAGTATCTTGCATTGCTGGGCCTAGCTAGATAGGCAAGGTGATAGTACCTTCGGAGGTACGCTCTAAGTTGTCATATGCTTTGATAGTGATCATCTCATGTTGTATGTCGGCCTCTGTGAACCCAATCTACTGAATGAATTTTAATGTGCACAAGTTGAGGGCTGAGCCATTATCCACCAAAACTCGTTTGATGGTGAAATCTCTGACCATGACAGCAATGCGGAGAGGGAGAGTATGGTCAGGAGCGACATCTGGTATATCAAATTCTTTGAAGGATAAGGCACATGCTACTGATAGGTGTCCCACAAGAGTTTCAAACTGAGTTGTGTTAATGTCCGTGGGGACATGGCCTTCTTTTAGAGCTTTGTCCAGGATCTCCTGATGGATGGGTGATCTGCGGAGCAAATCCAAGATAGATATTTGGGCTGGCATGTTCCCAAGATGCTCTATGATATTGTATTGTGCACTTGGTGCATTATGCTGTGTTGCGCGTGCATTTGATGCTGGCCTGGTGTTAGACTGTGCTGTGGATGCAGTAGATGTTGGCCTTGGAGGAGCAGCTGATCTCGGAGGAGCACCAGCAACAGTTATCCTACTACTGCGGGTAGTTGCAGCATATTGTTGATCCGGCCCTCTGACGTGGATGGTATTGATGGTGGGCTCATCTTGGATGGGCTCAACTTGAGTTATGCATCTGACATACTTGTCATAGTTGATGTAGGCCGCTGTGTGATCTTCTTGTTTGCCTTTGCCACGATTTTGGGGTTGATTGGCGTTGGCTTGATTCTTCCCGGTATCGTGTTGAGGGAACACATTTTGATATATTTGCAAACTGGCGTTGGGTGAAGTTTGAGCTGGTGCATCGACCTGGATCTCCTTGCGATCAATGAGATCTTGGATGTAGTTCTTAAGCCGCATGCACTTCAATGTTGTGTGCCCCTTCACATGATGGTAATCACAGTATTCATGTTCTTTATACCAATCAGACTTTGGTGCGTTGTCATCCTTCTGTGGGATGGGCGGATATGTGATCATATTTGCCTTGGCTAGCCGATAAAAGATCTGATCCAGAGGCTCACCCAAAGGTGTGAAAGTCCTCTTTGGATTGTTCTGATTGTTGGGCTTGTTCTGCCTTGGGGCAACGTTAACTGCATTAACAAGATTGTCTTGACGTGCTGGCTGTTGCTGTTGGTATTGCTGCTGATACTGTTGCACAGGTGGTTGATGAGCTTGAGGAGGCTACTGATAAATAGGTGCTTGATATGTGGGAGCTGGTGGTTGCTGATAGATGGGCGCTTGTGGCGGTTGGTATGTTTGATCTGGTGTAGGACTAGCCACAATGAATTGTACATTTTTAGTGTCAGTGGCTCCATCTGTAACAACATTCTTGTTACGATTCTAGTAACGGGATTTATCATTGTTGGGTTTGTTCTTGGAATCATCCTTGAAGTGACGAATAGTGCCTTCGTCTAGGAGAGCTTTCTCGATGCCTATGCCTTTGCTCTTGATGTCTTGGTATGTCTGGAGATAGTTCATTCGCATGTGATGGGATAGCTTTGGATGCAGGTTATCAATGAAGATCTTTGTTAGATGCTTCTCTAGCGGCTGATATGATAACCTGGTTGTAAGATTCTGCCATCTTTACAAGTATTCTGCAAGGCTTTCTCCATCTTTCTACTTTGAGTTGCATAGGTCTAGCAAGGACAACTCATTCTCCATATTATGGGCATAGTGTGTGATGAACTTATCAGAGAGTTCAGCAAAGGTTTTTATTGTCCCATGTGGTATTTTGTAAAACCACTCAATAGCAGTTCCTCCCAAGCTTTTGGGAAACAGGCGCAGGAGATAGTTATCACTGTAAGCTACTTCTTGGCACGCCATGTAGAACTCTTTGATATGGTTTACTGGATCTCCTTTCCCCCGATACTTGTCAAACTTGGGCATCTCAAAATACTTGGGGAAAGGGATAGTTGCTATGGACCGATCGAAGGGATATGAGCACACCTCTTCAAACTTGTATGTTTTATTCTCTGTTCCACTTTGTAGCTCCTTTAGAGCATTTTTCATTGCTTCCCACTCAGCATTGAGTGGTGAGGGAACTGAGACTTCTGCTTGTGATGGAAGCTGTGGAACTGGATATGGCGCTTGCTCTGGATAAATGGGTTGGAACTGATTTTGGGGCAATGGTTACTGGGGATATTGCTGGTGTGGCATAGGGGGATATTGTGGTAAATGATATGGAACTGCTTGATGTTGTTGGGCTGCTTGATGTTGTTGAACTAGCGGTTGTTGTGGGACTGCTTGCTGATATTGGACATTTGGAACTTGTTGTTGTAACTGATGGGTGGGAACTTGTTGTTGCTAGGGGATGATAGGGATTTGTTGCTGGGGCTGATAGCAAGGGACTTGCTATTGTTGAGGAATGATGGGTGTTTGTTGAAAGGGGACATGTGGTTTCTGTAGGGGAGGCTGTTGGAACGATGCTGCTTGCGGGTATGATGGTGGTAGTTGCTGAGGTTGGCTTTGAGTTTGGCTGATATAAGCTGGGTGCATGCCTGCGTTACTTAGAGGTGGAACAGATGTGGGGAAGCTAGAAGCAAAGGGTGATGGGGTAAGATAGCTGGGGAAAGTTGGCTGTTGAGGTGGTGGAACTTGCTGAAAGGTATTTGGGATTTGGGACGAATAGCTTGAAGTCGACGGTGGTTGGGGTAGTTGCTGCTGTGCTGCTTGGGTGAAGGCAGTTTGTTGACTTGCAACCATAGATATAGGGGATTGAGATGGGATCTCCCATGCCTTCATTTCTTCTTATGTAAGGCCCCACTGAGAGCTTGTGTTAGGGTGCACTGCAGCGGATGATGGAATGGTAGGAGCAATGGGAGCTTGGGACACGAATGATGGTTGAGAGAAAGGAGCTTGTTGAGGTTGTGGTTGAGCGGATGTTTGTGAGGAGGAAAATGAAGGAAACACCCAAGAGAAAGATGAGGTTGGAATGGGAAGCGATTGTGCTAACCCCAAAGAAGAAGGTATGGGTGCTTGGGGGGTGAAGGGTGACGGTGCTCCTTTGATGGTGAAAGGCGTTGCTTGACTTGTGGATGGTGGCGAAGCTTTTGGTGTAAAAGCTTGCGTGAGAGGTGGAAGCTAACTTTGGGTTAAGCGTTGGATTTGGGCTTGGGCAGCCATAGCAGATGATGAAGCAAAAGGGGTAGGAGATGGAGCGGATGGCGCTGCAGCTTGTGTTGCGGGACTGGCGAGGCTTCCTTGCAAGAAAAGGGGAATGGTGGAAAGCTCTTGGGGTGTTTGCATGATAGGATCGGGGAATGATTGGACAAACGAAGAATATGCTTGTGCTGGAACTTGGATAGTATTGATGGGGATGCGTGGATAGAGAGATGGTGGGATGGAGGTACTTTCTGGCAGATAGTGGGCAAACGTGCTTTGCTGATGTTGCGGTACAAGGGCATTGGTCGCTGGTGGGCTTTCTGGAGGATTTGCAAATGCTTGGATTGCCAACGGGGATGAAGGTATGTTTGGATCTTCACATGGGTTACTGGCTTGGATCTAGGGATTGTAGGTCATCATGGCGTTGGTGAAAAGGTTGGGATCGGATGAGGTTGTTGGTGGATAAGGATTCATGCTTCTTCTTTTCCGAGATCTGGTCTCAACAGGCATGGAGATGCAAGTGCTAAATGGATGCAAGATGTTTGGCTAAAAGATGTTGATGGATGCAAAGTTGATGAACTTCTAAAGATGATGACTTTCTAGAATGCAATGCAAGGATGGATGAACTGCTCGGATTTGGATCAAGGATGGTTGAAGATTGGTGGGAGATGGTGGCAAATTGGTAAAAAAGCTTGGTGATGATGGAGGATTGGTGGGATGCTCTGATTTGGGTCAAGATTAGGTGGAGGATTGGTGGGATGCTAGTGGAAGATTACTAAGTGTCAACAATGAGTTGTTATTTTTCCCTGATGGAGGATCAGTGATAGGACTTGGGCCAACCTAAGATAGACTGATGATCTTCGGTTAACTGGATGCTTATATATACAAGCCAATCTCTTACTCGAGATGATGAGGTTGTGCAAGGACAAGTTGGATTTCCTTTAGACAATGCTCTGTCAAAAAGGGGATGCTTTCTGATTTAGGATAAGGGATGGAAACAACTCAAAGGTTTTGAACACTAAGTGTTTGTGGATTTTGGATCTCTGGATTTTGGTACAAAAGATGGTGGGTTCTGATTTAGATGATGGATGCTGGATTTGGATGAAGGATATGGGATTTTGATGGTGGATTGCTGATGAAAAGATGGTGGAGGATAATGGAACAATGCTCTTTCTAAGAGGATGATGCAGATGCGACTGGGATGGATGATCTATGATGCTGCTAGGAGGATGATGGTGCATGCAACTAAGAAGGATTTCTAGGATGTAACTAAGGTTTGGTGATGATGCAAGGATGAAACTAGGATGAAGCTAGGATAAAGGACTGCAGAGATAAGATTGTGAGATCTGAAGGTAGAATGGACATGTTATGAATCCAGCTAATCTTCTCTTTCAAGGTTGATGTAGTGATGGTTTACTCGGAAATGGTAGGCAAACTGTTTGACTCTTGCATTATAGCCAATATTATCAAGTCTTTCTTGATATTTTTCTTTTGCTTGGGTTGCTTGGACAAAGGATTGATGGCTTTTAAGGTTCCTTTCTGCAACTTTCTTCTCTTGATAATCTTTGGATTTGGGCAACTTAGCTTTTGGATGTTTGATCAAATTGGGCATATCTTTGGAAAATTCTGATAGGTTTGGTCCGAGAACAAAAGGCTCTTTGGATATCTGATTTCTGCAAGATTTTCTCAATATCAATTTTGTTGATTGGTTTGATTTTCTCAAGTGGCAAAGGATAAATTAAAAAGACTTCTGACAAAGCAATCTCCGCAAAGGGCAAAGCAACCTTGCGGGATACAAACAGGATGACTGACTCTGATAAAGCTTTGAAAGTGTATGTTTCAACAAGTGTTTTCACGGAGTCTTTGACTGTCAAGCACTTCAAACAGATCTACCTAAGGAAGGTGAGTATCAAAATCGCTTGCCCACAGCTTGGTATCCCCCAGAAGGGAATACAAATGGTGAGTAATCTTGAGGCAACCTGGTAAACCCCTTGGAATCGATCCTTGCACAAGGATTTTGATACTTTCGGATGTAGATAGGGTAGCCTCTATTTTATCAAGTTTTTAATAGTTCCGTGGAGTCTCCATACCCGGTTATGCTGACCACCTGTGACTCACCTAAGAGCCTAGCCAACAATGCTAGGGGAGGAATATTTACCTTTCCCTAGATATTTGTATTTGGCACAAGACGCCCGGCGATTAGGAGATGTAAGTGAGTACTTTTTGCCTTCACTTTATTTATATACTGGCCGGGGGGGATACTGGTTTGAGGTCATTCTCCGAGGAGGAAGTGCTTTTCTCCCCAGACAGGTCTCGTTAAAAGTAGAACAAGTGAACTTGTCTGAGTCCAAATGTTCTACGTTGCTTACTTTAACAAGGATTTACAGAAAATGAAAGCTCCTAGATGCACATCAAGCAAGTTTGTTCATTTTTCCAATTTGATTAAGTTTGTCTGAACTTTAAAAAATGAAGACACACATGTTTAGATTTTGATTTGTTCTTTTCCTAAAAAATGTAAATGATTTGAGCGTTTGCAAGTTCTTTCCTTTTGGGCATTCAAGATTGATATTTGCGAGTTGATTTAGGAACTTTGAAAATGTGCCTTTTATCCTTAGATCATTCAAGATTGTGTTCATTTACTTGCTTTGAAATCTGAAACAAGAGAGGGAATAGAGTTGTTTGTTCCTTTTAGTGCATTCAAGATTTGGTTTGATTTTCAAATTGACAATGACACTTAGGACTTAGCTTCATTCTTTTAGTTTCATTCAAGATTTGGTTTGGTCCATTTTAGACTTAAAAACAAAATTGCCTAGATTTAGTTTGATGCATGAATTTTAAAAGGCATTCAAGATTTTGCAATAAGAGACTTGTTCACATCAATAACAAAGCTTTAGGACTGATTTAGGAAAATTTTGAAACCTTTAGGAAAGTTTAGGAACCAAATTTGAAAAGTTTTAGCAAAGCTTTTTGATGATTTTGTTCCTAGTTTGCTTTGAGATTTTTAACAAAACTTTGAAGACATTGCAAATGAAGTTCTTTTTTAGCTCTCTTTGATGCTTTTTAATTTTGATTTAGGACCATTTAGGATCATTTTTTAGTTGATTAGGGACCACTTAGCTTTCCAATGCAAACTTGATGTTCTTTTTATGCTCCCAAATCATAAAATGTTCCTACTTTGCATGAATGCATTTAAAACCTTGATGTTGCAAGGATGCAAATATTTTGATTGATTTTTTCTTGTTTGTTAGAATAAATTTTGCAAGTTTTAGTTCTTAATGCATTTAAGAATGATTTGGGGGTTCATTTTAAGCACTAAAATAAGGTTTGTATGATTTTTCTTCCTTATGGATTTTTTTTTGAAAAAAAAAAATGGCCATGACCTTGCTAGAAGAAGAAGAAGTAGATGGAATAGAAGAATATAGACAAGAAGAGGAAGAAGAATTTGAAGAGCTCCATCCACCTATAAGCTTGAAAAATCTGAAAACACTCCAAAATCTATCAGAATGTTTGCAAAGAACCCGTGAAGTGGGTCCCACCGGGCGTGCCAGAATGTAGACTATGATTTTGAACGTGTTACCTGTCTTGAAAGGCTGAAACATTCAAACATTAGACTAATCTAACATGTTCATGAACTAAAAAATAGCATAAGACATGAAAACAAAACCAAAGCCACCTCAAGATTGTTGCTAAAAAAAAAGTGCTATAGAGCAAATGTTTGATTCGCTTTAATTAGAGGGATGTGGGTGTGCTCTCTAAGCACTTGGAGCATATTCTAATGCATACTAAGATTGATTTTAGACCAAATATAGGTGTGATATGATGCTATATGCTATGCTAAACAATGAAAGAAACTATATTAATCCATTATTGCTAAGCTATGATGTTCTTTAAGAAAGCTTGAAGATGATAAAAAGAAACTAACAATTAGTATTGCTTATGCTAAGTCTAGAGCTAAATGGACATGATAACAATGCATAAAATGAAAGGTGAATGGATATTTTTCTCTTGAAAATGAGGACTATTTATAAACTTTTGGGAGGATGAATGAGTGGCTAGGATCAAAATCCTTAAGAGAGGCCAAGATTCATTCAAAGGGGAGCACATGGATTGTGCTAGTTCAAGGCCACCTCCTTGTGACAAGTGTCACAAGGGCATTGGGTTGAAAGATGGGAGGAATGTGCACAATTTGGGAAATGTGCCTAAGGTCAAAGGGTGTAAGAAAGGGGTGAGGGGCTTCTTAAATGCATCATAAATGCATGTAAGAGGGATAAGGAGGCTTTAAATGCATCATAAATGCATGTAAGAGAAGCCTCTAGAAGTTTGTTGACTTTGGTTAAAGTTTAGGAGTTGGCTAATCTTGGTTAGGGAATGTGACAAGGTTAGGGAGATGATTAGGATTAGGATTAGGATTAGGACTTTCTAGAAGAGTCTAGCACTTCCTTAGGATAAATAAGGATTTTTAGGAAATAGATAAAGATTTATTTATTTCCATAGGTTTAGGTTTGAGAAAATTTATTAAAATAAATTTAATAAACATAAGGATTAAATATTTAATCTTAATTAAATATTTTGAGTTGGGGTTAGGGTTAGAAAATGATGGGATTAGCCTTTAATCGTAATTAAAGAGGGTTTTAGAAGATTTTGGAAGAGGTTAGTGGTTCTAGGAAAAAAGGCCAACTTTTGGTCAAAAAATAAATTAATTATTTTTTGGGGGATTTTTGGTCAATTTATTAATTAAAATAATTAATAAATAGGGGATTAATATTTAAATAAGATTTAAACATTTTTGGGAGGGATTTCTTAATTAAATATTTTTAATTAAGAAAAAGGGATTTAATGACATAAAAATTAATTAATTAATTAATTAAATAATTAATTAATAAATGATGATGTCATCAGGGATTTTTCAGAAAATAAAAATACTTTATTTTCTAAAGGATTTTTAGGTGTCTACAATCATATCTACTAAAGGCATAGATGTGGATCCCAAGAAAGTTCAAGCTATCGTGGAAATGCCTCCACCAAAGAACATCAGTCAAATGAGAGGACTTCAAGGGAGACTGCAATCCATTCAATGCTTCATTGTACAACTGGTCAATAAGTCACAACCATTCACCAAAACTCTACATAAAGGTGTGACTTATGAATGGAATAAATAATGTGAGAAAGGGCTCACTCAAATCAAACAATATCTTGCAAATCCACCAATCTTGATGCCTCCTATTCATGGGAAGCCACTGATCCTTTATATTTCAGCTACCAACACATCTCTGGGTGCTCTTTTGGCTCAAGAAGACCAAAATAACAAGGAAAGGGCCATTTCTTACATCAACAGAACTTTGGTCTCTTATGAGATGAACTATTCAGTCATTGAAAAGACTTGTCTAGCAATGGTGTTTGCTTCACAAAAATTATGACACTATATGCTAGCTCACACTACAAGATTTATTACTAAAACTGATCTGTTAAAGTACTTAATCAGTAAAGTGGCTCTCACAGGTAGACTAGAAAAATGGGTCATGATACTCAATGAGTTTGACATTGAGTATGTAGAGAGAAAAGCTATTAAAGGACAAGCTATTGAGGATCAATTGGCAGAAGCTCCTCTCAAGGATATGTTGCCCTAATTTTCCTTCCATTCAAATTTGGCCCTAGATTTTATGTTAGACCTCCATCTCCTTAGTCCTATGAGAACTCCAAAAAATTTCATAGCTTTATCTACTTCCCTCTGGTCTCTGTAACTATTTCTAGGTCCCTGGCTAGGTGAAAAGTCCTTAAAAAAATTCATAAAACTAGCCGTTATAGGCCAAACCCTTAAAAAATCCCTAAGCCTTGTTATAATTCTTTGTTACTTTATCAGTCACTTAAAACTCCCCAAAATGCATGTGCACCTTATATTTCTCCTCAGTCGCTAATTCTCCAAGTTCCCAGTGGCATGCCCTTTTTATTTAGCGAACTAGCGAAAGACCTTTGTTCGCGTATTCTCTAAGTTTAACTGTGGTTCATTGAAGTATTTAGCAAACAAGAGAAAGCCTTTGGTTACTAAATCACCAGGTCAAAGTGGGGTTAGTTATGCAGGTAGTGGTAAGATTCTGCATCAGACGATTGTCTTATAATCTAAAGGAATATTCCAGGGTCATAAGGAGATGAGACTAGCCATAGATTTGGTATCAGGGTAATGTGTCAGAGTGGGGTCCCGATTAGGAAGATCTAACGGCTGGCATATCTTCGTATAGGCCATTGTCAAAGCATGAGATCTTCAGATGACCATTGATTCTTCCAAGTGTGAAGCACTTCAAAGCTTTAGTGGGTCCATTGCCACGTCGTCCTATGTGGAAGCTCCAGAGTGGCCAAAGGTTGTGATGTGTAGCCTTGTCAGAGTGGGCCCAGCAGACTGTGTTCCTTTTAATCCTACGGCTGGCACATGATCTCATGGATTGTGTCAAAGCCATGAGATTATGCACCGACCGTCAATTTCACTTTATTATCAGAGCCTTGTGGGTGGGTCCTTGTTTGTTGATGTGCTCATCTTCTATTGGTCCACATAGCGATGACTAGGATTTGTCAGTGGGACCATGTTGAGGGTTTGCAGGGCTGTCAAAAAGATGAAGATCTACGGTGGTCATATGATCTCATAGAATCTTCTGACCCTATGAGATCATGTGACAACCGTCTGATAAGAATCTCAGTGGGTCGTGGGTCCGGCGTGCTACCTGGCATTGATGTGCTCACATGTGATTGGTTGTTGTGTGTTAACGGAGATTTTCAGGTGGACCTGATATGTTAGAGGGGTCCTAGTTCTAAAAGGATCTATAGCTAGCGCATGATTAGAAGGAATATTTGGAGGCTATGAGATCATGCACCCGCTGTTAGATTGGAATTAGGGTTGTAGTGGGTCCGTGTCAGAAGGCCTACCGAGGTGTTTGCTGATGAGGCAGTCGGGGGGAATGGAAGATTGACAAGTGGCTAATGGGCCCAGGATTAATAAGGTATTTCATGAATCAGTGACTAAGGACTTATCTTTTGGTCACCAGACTTAACCAAGGTCAGTTCAAACATGTAGTGATTCTGCGACCAAAGGAAAAAAGTGACCTGAGGTTAACTTGAGGTCAATTCTGCAGTCAAACGGTGCCCGGGTAAAAAGAGAAGATCTGACGGTCATGTTTTAAAGTAATATTGAGATTTAAACATCGGCCGTCGATGGAGGAAAAGTATGGTGCCACCTGCTAGCCATTAATATTTAAATTCGAATATATTTCTCTGCAAGGTTTTGCTAGGTTTTGATCCAGTAGTCGATTGCGACAGAATGGGTAGCTAAAATTTATGTCTCCAGGATGTTTGCAGTTGGGGAAAATGATATGAAGACTTGTGCAGCCATCATAAGTCATTTCTTGCTTTCTGAGAGTACCAATTTGAGCATTCATGATAGGTTTGAGTTGCAGAGAAGTAGATGGATTGTGTTCGCTTGTCTGTAGGTTGATTTTAGTACAGGGATGGGCACTCAAAGAAATATCTGATTGGCTATGATTTTGTAGAGATATATTTATGGTCAAATGTGACAGATTTAGGGTTTGTTACTTTTATGTAAAATCTTTGTAACCCTAGTTAGGTTAATTTCTTACTCCTACCTACATGCAGTGAGAGGTATATAGTTCTTTTTTGGATCTTTAGTGCTCAGAGTTAGACAATTGTAAAAGAAATTCATCTTTCTTAAGGGTCATCTGTGGCATTTTCTCTACCCTATGGCTTCTACAGTTGTATTTCTTTCATTGGTAATTCAAACATTGTAGAGGTATTTTGTGACAATTCTTCATGTCCCTATGCTTCCTTGTTTGGATCATCTCTTAATGAATTGAAGTCTATGCATGTTTTCAATGACAACTTAGGGTTCTTGATCCCTCTTACTTTCTATAATTGTGTGTGTTATTGTGTTTGATCTAATTTAGATGTTTTGTGGGTATACTTCAGCCCCCTAACAGTCTTGTCTCAATCCTACATCGAGTTGCAGAAGTGAATGCCTGCTTGCAGGTCATAGGTTGTGTCTTATGTCCAGGCCCTCCTATGAAACACTTATGCAAGCCTATTCAGTAAGTTATGACCTACTAGACCTAAGCCTTTAATTGATTCTATCCCTCTATGCTGCAATTCATACCCCTAATTTTGGTGTATCACCTAGTAGGTAGTTTGCTTTCAGTCATTTCCCTTTCAAAGCATTCCTTCTATCCCTTTCCCTCAAAAGTTTTACTTTTCATGTCAAGAAGAAAATTAAGGTGATTATCCAAGAGGAACCATCCTAGACCTAGAGGTCTCATCTTAGTTAGCATAGGTCTCACAACCTGGAGATGATTCCCATGTTATACTAGGTTATCAAGACTACAAGAGCTTGAAACAAGGGTGCAAACTTAGTGTAAAACAATTCTGGCACGCCCGGTGGGACTACAAAAGAAGTTAATTCATGTTCAAGTTATGTTATCTCTGATATGCTGATAGCATAATATAGACTTGAAGAAGTTGTTTCATCAAGTATATCTAGTGACTCCATTGGTTTCAAATATTTAGGCCAAATTTGTTTAAGGTTTATGAGAAAGATTGAGACTAGTAGCTCGAAGCCTACTCAATTTTTAGAGTTGCCCTACAAAAAAAGTTACAAAGGTTAGTCAACTCAAAGAACATCTCCTGCAAGGAGAGTTCAATAAACACCTCCTGATACTTTAGAAAGGAGACCTTTTCCCTTTTAGTTTAGAAGAAGAGGAAGATCTCTAACCAGAGATCTAGAAGAGGATTCAAATCCAGCAGTAAATACAGCTCACATAGTTGTTAATCTTTAGATTCCAACTCCTACAATGGCCAGACAGTTTGCCTTTGCACCTTTCAACTAGGGAAGTCCATTGACTTTTGTTGTACATCATGATGTGCCCCTGGTGGCATTAAAGAGCTTGCCTGATTTCACAGGTGAAGGGCAAACAATTGCTTTTGAGCACATAAGAGATGTGACCACCATCTGCAGCATACACAATATAACTCAAGAAGATGTAGCCACAAAATTATTAGCAACCTCTCTAAAAGGTAAGGCTCTTGAATGGTTTAGAACTTTAACTGTTGGTTCCATTACTTCATGGGATGAGTTAGGGGATGCATTGAGTAAGCATTTTGAGGATAAATCAGATAACTTGTCTCTGGTAGAACAGTTAACAACCATTAAAAGAGACCCTCAAGAGCAAATGATAGATTACAATAGTAGATTCCTCAAAACATGGAATAGAATCCTAGTCTCTGTAAGACCATTAGCTGACCATGCTTTTCTATACTACTTGCAAAGCTTGAATGGTCAAATTTCTATCGTGACCCAATCTATAGGTGGTACTTCTTTACCCCAAGCTTTTGACATAGTTTTTAGGGTTGAAAATTATTTAATCCAAGTAGACATGATTGCTAGAAGACCACCTATGCCCATCTTCCCTAGCCTTCAACCCATTGCACCTACACAAGTACCTCCATTTACCCCTATTCCCACCATATTAGCACCTCAAGCTAGTACTAGTGGTCAAGAGCTGAGAACAAGTTTCTCTCAAGAGTTACAAGAGATGAAGAATAGCCAACAAAGTAGCTAGCAAGAAATGACAAATTTGTTGCAGACCTTGACTAAAGAAATTAAAAATCTAAAGAGGCAAGGGAAAGGAATTAGACCACCCTTTCAGCCACAAGGCCAAGGTCCTAATCAGCAATATCAAAATCAAGGACAGCGTTATCAACAAAATAGGCCATCATACCAAGGAGGTTATCAAGGACAAAGGCAAAATTTTAATCAAAGACCATTCCAACCATATAACCCTGCACCTCTTAATTTTGCAAATCCAGTAAGGGATATGGTTCCTAGTCAAAATAATATGGCTATGGATAATGAATGGTGCTTTCCTTGTAATCAGCCTCATAATCAGGCTACATGTTCAAATGGATGGATGAACCAAGCATTAATGGTTCAAAATGCCTCACAAGCTCAATCAGAGGCTTCATCCAATGGATCAATTCCTCAACAAGAACCACAAGAGAATGAGACTGCTCTTTTCAATTGGGAGTAGCTAGACTTTAATGGAGTCAATGATGAAGTTTCTTTTGTTTCCTATACAAGAGAAAAAAGGAGAGCTCAAGACATGGAGAGAGTAGATTCTAGTACTAAAGCCACTACATCTGCAGAGCCACGGCAGCAAGCTAATCCCATCACACCTAAGGAGGTTCCTGTCATCACAAGCAAGGAGGGTCAGACTCTCAAAGAAATGGAGCCCATCATGGTGAAGGCAGAACAAAGAGTACACACAATGACACCTTTCAATATCATAGACAACATGAAGAAGGTGAATGTCACCATGTCTATGTGGGACTCTTTGGCTATTCTGGGACAACCTAAGATTTTAAGGAAGGCTATGTCAGAAGTGACAACTCCTCAGCCTACAAAAGAAACTACAAAGCCAGTGTTGGTTAACACTGATCAACAAAAGGAGGCTCCAAGTAGCAACTTCAAAGCCAACACCATGCAAGGTAGGAACTCAAAACCACCTCCCTTTTATGTATCTTTAATCATTGGAAAATATTTAGTGCATAATTGTATGGTAGATAGTGAAGCTACCAGCACTGTAATGCCCAAAAAGGTAGCTGACCAATTAGGACTAAAATATGAACCCTTCCAAAAGAAGGGCACACAACTTGATGGATCCTCAGTCAATACTATAGGTGTAGCTAGGGATACCAGTCCGATCCTACATGCTAGTCCTAATTTTTCCATCCTCCTTGATATATACATCTTAGATCTCCCTGCATTATTTGCTATATGTCTTTCAAGGGAGTTTACAGCCAAGCTAGGAGGCTACCTATCTTCTAACTGGTCTCACATACTTTTTCATACAAGATATGGGACCAAAGTCACCATTAAATTAGAACCATTGGCAGCACACCATATAGAGCCATATGTATCCAATGCCATCAATGTAAACTACCCTATGTTTGATAACAATGACTTCCAAACCATTAGTGAAGCAAGCACAAATATAGAGAGTGTCCTTGATATTCTTCTAGATGAAAGAGCTTCAGAGGCCCAAGAAAATCTTATTTTGGATTTCGGTTTGGGAAGTTATTTAATACAAGAAAGTTGAGTCATAGAGCCAAGCCTTCTCAAAGAAGATACTAATTTAGAGGATCAAAGCAATCGGGTTTGGGAACTATTTTTTGATGGAGCAAGAAGTAGACATGGGTTTGGTGGTGGTGCTATGTTAGTGTCCCCAAAAGGAGAAAGGTATTATACTACCTTTAGATTTAGTTTCTCCTGCACTAGCAACATTACAGAGTATGAAAGCTTAGTTAATGGACTAGAATGGGCTAGAAAAAGAGGGCTTAAGGCCCTAAAAGTTTATGGTGATAGTGAATTAGTTGTCATCCAAGTAAAAGGGATAAGTGCAACCAAAAATGACACCTTGAAAGCATACAAGCATAGAGTTTGGGATGCAATTGAATATTTTTGTGCTTTCAATATTGTTGCTATCCCTAGGAAGCTAAATCAAAATGCAGATAGATTAGCTACTATTGGATCTCAGTATGATATTCCAAACAGTGTTTCAAAAGAAGTAGATCAATAGCATATCAAAGTGATTGTCAGACCTTCTATTCCTGATAATGAAGTCAATTGGCAAGTGTTTGACAGTGATGAACAAATTTTGCAATTCTTGTTTGAAGAAGATGTTTTTTCAGAGCATAATCAAGATAGGCTATCATAGAGCTATGGTGATCAAGTGATACAACTTAAGTCTAATAAGATGCCAAGAGGTCTTGTCACCTTAGAAACTATCTTCAACAAGGATGATCAAGTCAAGAAAAGTAAAGTTGGCCTAGTAATTCAACAGGAACATTGTGTTGAATTAGAATTGGAGCCAAGTAAGAACTTACAATTTGGGAAGGTAAGCACTAAATTGGAAAAGCAAGCTTATAGCCAATTATTCAAAGAATTCAGTGATGTATTTGCATGGCAATATGAAGACCTCAAAGGTTTTAACCCTGCCTTTTCTTAGCACACCATTGAATTAGAACCTAATGCCAAACTAGTGAGGCAAAAGAAAAGGCCTGTTAATCCCAAGCTTGAGCCACTTATGCATAGACAAGTGCTCAAACTAATAGAAAGTGGTATCATCTACCCCATCAAGCATACTAGTTGGGTTTCCAACCTTGTTCCTGTCAGGAAGAAGAATGGGGAGTTGAGGTTATGTGTTGACTTCAGGGATCTTAACAGAGCCTCATTAAAAGACCACCATCCATTACCCTCTATGGAACAAATCTTACAATGTGTCTCTGGATCTGAGAGATTTTCATTATTGGATGGCTATTCAAGATACAATCAGATCTTGGTTAATGAAGAGGATCAATATAAGACTGCATTTACAACCAAGTTGGGAACCATGGCTTATCAAAAGATGCCATTTGGTTTGTCAAATGCAGGTGCTACATTTCAAAAGGCAATGGATATGGCCTTTAAAAGCCTCATGTACAAGTTTGTATTGGTCTACTTAGATGACATAACTGTCTATTCAAAGCATGCAGTAGACCATATCAAACATTTGAGGAAGATTTTTGAAAGGTATAGAGAATTTGGGATATCTCTTAATCCCAAGAAATGTGTGTTTGCAGTTCATGAAGGAAAATTATTTGGATAAATAGTGTCCAAGAAAGGAATCATAGTAGATCCTCAGAGAATTGTAGCTATCTTAGAGCTACCATTGCCACATCATAAGAAAAGCCTCCAATCTTTCATAGGAAAGATTAACTTTGTTAGGTGTTTCTTGCCTAATATTGTAGATTTATTGAAGCCTTTGATAGCCATGTTAAAGAAGAGTTTAGCTTTTAGTTGGACTAAGGAGGGAAAGCCAATTTCTAGGCTATCAAAGAAGCCTTGATAGAAGCTCCTACCCTATCAAACCCAAATTTTAGTAAGGATTTTATCCTTTATGCTTATGGAGAACATGATGCTATATCTGCAATGTTGACCCAAGAAAATTCAGATGGATTGGAGTAGCCTATTGCTTTCTTTAGCAAAGGTTTAGAGGAATATGCATAGAGATACTCTTTTGTAGAGAAACATGTACTTGTTGTGGTGAAGAGCCTTAAAAAGTTTAGATATTTGTTGACCCATAGCAAGGTACACTTGAAAGTTACTCACCCAAGTGTCAAAGAATTTTTGCTTTCCAAGGACCTAAATGAGAAAAGAGTTGGTTGGATCACCCAGGTGATGGAATATGACATAGATATTCAAACTACCAAGCTGGTTAGAGGAAGAGGTCTTTGTGAACATTTGGCAGAGGATGAAAGTTCAAAGAAATCAGAGCAAATAGATGCATCTCTAGTGGTGCATTCTACAGAAGAACAAGTCAAGGCAACAAGCTGGTTACCTAATATGATCAATTATTTGAAGATAGGACAATGTCCTGTAGGTTTGGATTCAGAAAAAATAAAGATACTATAGATTACAATCTATTCCTTTTGTGTTGATAAATGAGGTTCTTTTCAGAAAGGATCACAATGGTGTCCTCTTAAGAGGCATTGATTCAAAAAAGGTAGCAGACATCCTATTTGAGTTTCATGATGGACCTTTTGGAGGTCACTTTTCTCCTAGGACTACTACTTTTAAAATCATGAGGGTTGGATGCTATTGGCCATCTATCTTTAAGGATATTCATGGTTATGTAAGAAAATGCATCAAGTGTGCCATGTTTTCAAGAAAAGAGAGACTTGCCGCTCTTCCCCTCCAACCAATCAAAATAGATCATCCCTTCATGAGGTGGGGCATAGATTTCATTGGAATGATCAATCCTCCATCTAGTGTAGGCCATAAATGGATAATTACTGCAACTGATTATTTCACTAGATGGACAGAAGCAATTGCATTAAAAGAGGCCAATGAGAGTGTTGTTTTAATTTTTTATGATGATATAGTTCATAGGTTTGGCACTCCTGATTCCATCATATCAAATAATGCATTGGCATTCATAGGCCTTAAAGTCTTAGAGTGGGAAATCAAAAATGGCATTTATCTGAATACTAGTTCAAATTATTACCCCCAAGGCAATGGCTTAGTAGAATCAACAAACAAGAACTTGATTAGGATAATCAAGAAGATTCTCCAAGATAATCAAAGGGATTGGCATACTAAACTCAGGTCTACATTATGGTTAGATAGAATTGCCCCAAAGAAGATCATTGGTAATTCTCCTTACATGCTAATATATGGTATAGAAGCTAAGTTATCCATTTTAGCTGAATTGCCAGCTTTGGACTTGGCCACCCAATATGTCCTATTTGAAGAGGAGGATCCCTTGCAGATCAGATATGCTTAGTTGATGGAGTTATAGGAAATCAAAGATAAGTCAATGAAGGACATGGAATTCCATTAGATCCAGACAAAGAAAAGCTTTGATAAGAGAGTTAAAGCCAGGAATTTCAAGGTTGGAGACATAGTCCTCAAGTGGGATGAGTTCAGGTCAAGACCTGGCAGACATATAAAATTTGATTCATTTTCGGGTGGACCATTTGTTATAACAGAGTGCAAGGGGCCTAATGCTTTTCAACTATCAACCCTTGAAGGAGATTCATTGCCAATATTAGTGAATGGTTTCCACTTGAAGCCCTATTTTGAGGTTAGTCCTTCCTTGTAAATCTCTATAAATATTTCCCCTGCTTTCTTTCCCTGCTTTCTAGGTTAGTTTCCTGCTCTTCAAGAAGTGCCTATGCACAAGTTTGTCTCTCTAGTCCTAGTTTTGTCTCTCTATCAAAGTTTTGTGTTCCTGAAATGACCCCATGCCCAATGGATTTCTTTAAGGCCACTGGTTTTCCATGTCTAGCAGGCTGACATCCAGTAGAAAGAACCAAAATGTTGCCCTAATTTTCCTTCCATTCAAATTTGGCCCTAGTTTTTATGTTAGACCTCCATCTCCTTAGTCCTGTGAGAACTCAATAAAATTTCATAGCTTTATCTACTTTCCTCTGGTCTCTGCAACTATTTCTAGGTCCCTGGCTAGGTGAAAAGTCCTTAAAAAAATTCATAAAACTAGCTGTTATAGGCCAAACCCTTAAAAAATCCCTAAGCCTTGTTATAATTCTTTGTTACTTTATCGGTCACTTAAAACTCCCCAAAATGCATGTGTTCTTTATATTTCTCCTCAGTCACTAATTCTCCAAGTTCCCGGTGGCATGCCCTTTTTATTTAGTGAAGTAGCGAAAGACCTTTGTTCGCGTATTCTCTAAGTGTAACCATGGTTCATTGAAGTATTTAGTGAGCAAGAGAAAGCCTTCAGTCGCTAAATCACTAGGTCAAAGTGGGGTTAGTTCTATAGGTAGTGGTAAGATTCTGCATCAACAGTTGTCTTATAATCTAAAGGAATATTCCAGGGTCATAAGGAGATGAGACTAGCCGTAGATTTGGTATCAGGGTAATGTGTCAGAGTGGGGTCCCGGTTAGGAAGATCTAATGACTGGTGTATATTCACATAGGCCATTGTTAGAGCATGAGATCTTCAGATGACCATTGATTCTTCCAAGTGTGCAGTACTTCAAAGCTTTAGTGGGTCCATTGCCACGTTGTCCTATGTGGAAGCTCTGGATTGGTCAAAGGTTGTGATGTGTAGCCTTGTCAAAGCGGGCCCAATAGACTATGTTCCTTTTAATCCTATGGCTAGTGCATGATCTCATAGATTGTGTCAAAGCCATGAGATTATGCATCGACCATCAATTTCACTTTATTGTCAGAGCCTTGTGGGTGGGTCCTCATTTGCTGATGTGCTTGTCTTATATTGGTCCACATAGCGATGACTAGGATTTGTCAGTGGGACCGTGTTGAGGGTCTTTAGGGCTGTCAGAAAGGTGAAGATCTATGGTGGTCATATGATCTCATAGAATCTTCTGACCCTATGAGATCATGCGACAACCATCCGATAAGAATCTCAGTGGGTCATGGGTCTAGTGTGCTACTTGGCACTGATGTGCTCGCATGTGATTGGTTGTTGTGTGTTGACGGAGATTTTTAGGTGGACTTGATGTGTCAGAGGGGTCCTAGTTCTAAAAGGATCTATGGCTAGCGCATGATTGGAAGGAATATTCAGAGGCTATGAGATCATGGGCTTGTCATTAGATTGGAATCAGGGTTGCAGTGGGTCCGTGTTAGAAGGCATGCTGAGGTTTTTGCTGATGAGGTAGTCGGGGGGAATGGAAGATTGACAAGTGGCCAATGGGCCTAGGGTTAATAAGGTATTTCATGAATCAGTAACTAAGGACTTATCTTTTGGTTGCCAGACTTAACCAAGGTCAGTTCAAACATGTAGTGATTCTGCGACCAAAGGAAAAAAGTGACCTGAGGTTAATTTGAGGTCAATTCTATAGTCAAATGGTGCCCAGGTAAAAAGAGAAGATCTAACGGTCATGTTTTAAAGTAAGATTGAGATTTAAACATTGGTCGTCGATGGAGGAAAAGTATGGTGCCACCTGCTAGCCATTAATATTTAAATTCAAATATATTTCTCTACAGGGTTTTACTAGGTTTTGATCCAATAGTCGATTGCGATAGAATGGGTAGCTAAAATTTATGTCTCTAGGATGTTTGCAGTTGGGGAAAATGATATGAAGACCTGCACAGCCATCACAGGTCATTTCTTGCTTCCTGAGAGTACCAATTTGAGCATTCATGATAGGTTTGAGTTGCAGAGAAGTAGATGGATTAGGGTTGCTTGTCTGCAGGTTGATTTCAGTACAAGGATGGGCACTGAAAGAAATATCTGATCGGCTATGATTTTGTAGAGATATATTGATGGTCAGATGTGATAGATTTAGGGTTTGTTACTTTTATGTAAAATCTTTGTAACCCTAGTTAGGTTAATTTTTGACTCTTGCCTGCGTGCAGTGAGAGGTATATAGTTCTTTTTTGGAGCCTTAGTGCTCAAAGTTAGACAATTGTAAAAGAAATTCATCTTTCTTAAGGGTCATCTATGGCATTTTCTCTACCCTCTGGCTTCTATAGTTGTATTTCTTTCATTGGTAATTCAAACATTGCAGAGGTATTTTGTGACAATTCTTCATGTCCCTATGCTTCCTTGTTTGGATCATCTCTTAATGAATTGAAGTCTATGCATGTTTTCAATGACAACTTAGGGTTCTTGATCCCTCTTAATTTTTTTAATTGTGTGTGTTATTGTGTTTGATCTGATTTAGATGTTTTGTGGGTATACTTCAACCCCCTAACAGTCTTGTCTCAATCCTACACCGAGTTGCAGAAGTGAATGTCTGCTTACAGGTCATAGATTGTGTCTTATGTCCAGGCCCTCCTATGAAACACTTATGCAATCCTATTCAGTAAGTTGTGACCTACTAGACCTAAGCCTTTCATTGATTCTATCCCTCTATGCTGCAATTCATACCCCTAATTTTGGTGTATCACCTAGTAGGTAGTTTGCTTTCAGTCATTTCCCTTTCAAAGAATTCCTTCTATCCCTTTCCCTCAAAAGTTTTACTTTTCATGTCAAGAAGAAAATTAAGGTGATTATCCAAGAGGAACTAGCCTAGAACCTGGAGGTCTCATCTCAGTTAGCATATGTCCCACAACCTGGAGATGATTCCCATGTTATACTAGGTTATCAAGACTACAAGAGCTTGAAACAAGGGTGCAAACTTAGTATATAACAAGATCATCAACCATTGAAAATTGAATTTCTAGATGAGTCTATAATGCTTCTTACACATCAAACATGGAATATGTTCTTCGATGGCTCAGTTACCCAGTAGGAATCGGGTGTCGGAATACTATTTGTCACACCACAAAGATACTCTTTACCAAGGGCATATAAAATGTTGTTCCCTTGCACAAATAACATCGTTGAATATGAAGCTTTAATCAATGGTATGAAGATAGCCATAGAATGGTGTGTGGATGAACTTAATGTCTTTGGAGACTCCCAACTGGTCTTCAATCAAGTTAATGATATCTATCACACAAAGGATGAAAAGTCGGTACCTTATAAATGAATGGTTGATGGCCTCAAATAGTATTTTGCACACATTTCTTTCCAAAAAATTCCAAGAGAAAATAATAAAGTAGTTAATGCCATGGCTACTCTTGCCTCCATGCTACAAATGCCAAAAAATGACTTCAGACATGAATTTCTGATGGAGACATTACGCTACCTAGCCTACAATGCCCCCTGACTCCAAGATGATTTGTTCAATCATTAGACATGATTCATCTCGCTACCATCATATCTACTCCTATCTCTGGGACCAAATTATTCCAGACACTTATACCCAGAATGAAAAATTCCACCTAATCCATAGTGCTTCATGATATGTCATAGTAGATAATGACTTGTATAGATGAGGTCTAGATGGTACCTCCTTAGGTGTCTAGAGAACGAGTCCAAACACATGTTAGCTGAGGTGCATGAAGGCATCTATGGTTCTCATTCAAGTGGTCTGACATTAGCTCGTAAACTTATTAGAGCTGGTTACTACTAGCCAAAAATGGAAAAGGAAGCTATACAATAAGCTAAATCATGCAAGAAGTGCCAATTACATGAAAATCTGATCCACGCTCCTGCCAAAGAGCTCATTCCATTTATCAGTTTCTGGCCATTTTAGCAATGGGCCTTTGACTTGGTGGGATAGATACATCCTTCTTCCTCAAGAGGACACAACTTCATTATCACAGCTATAGATTATTTTACTAAATGGGTTGAGGCAGTGCCTCTCACTATAGCTGATGGAAAATCTGTTGCCAAATTTATACTGAATTACATCATCTATAGATATGGTGTACCTCCTCAATAATCACTGACAATGGGGGGCAATTAAAAAACAAGGATCTAAAGGAGTTATACACTAAATTTAGAATCATCCAGCATTGGTCCTTGATCTATTATCCTCAGGGTAATGGATAGGTAGAGGCTTCCAACAAGACAATTCTCAAGATCCTGCAAAGAATAGTTCACAAATCTGGTAGAGATTGGTAGGTCTCCAGATTAATCTAGCTTTATGGGCCTATAGAACAAGAATTCAAACTCCAATAGGGGATACGCCCTTTGCCTTAGTCTATGGCGTGGATGCTATGTTGCCTATTGAGGTTGAGATTCCTACATTGTGAGTCTCTTTGAAGAACCTCATTACTGATGAAGACATTAGAATATCTCGGCTACAAGAGCTAGAGTTACTAGATGAACATCGGCAAGTGGCGTTTGATCATCTCAGAGCATACTAGAAAAGAATGTCTAAGAGCTACAATAAGAAAGTCAGGCCAAGGGAATTCCAAGTGGGTGATCTCATCCTACAAGAGAACCCCAAGAATCAATAGCAGCGGATACAGAAAGGAAAGTTTGAACCAAACTGGCTTGGTCCGTACATTATCACTGTAGCATTTGGGTCTGGTGCTTATCAACTATCTACTACTGAAGGAGAACATCTCAAAGATTTGATCAACGCTTTGTACCTAAAGTGGTTCTATAGCTGAGACATTTCTTGTGTGCTCATGTACATACTTATTGATCCTGAAAAAATCCAAAAAAATGGTATATTGTCAAAAATCCTTAAAATTGCAAAATGTCTTGAAAAAATGATCATCTTACTAAAAACCTGGAAAATAGGCGCTTTGATGTATCTATTATCCTAGTGAAAACCTGGTAAACAGGCACCTTGATAATAATCAAAAAAATTCAAAAATACAAAAATACAAAAAAAAATGAAAAATGGAAGAATACAAAAAAAAGTGAAAATACAAAAATACAAAAAAATCAAAAAAGAGAAAAGTACAAAAAAAATGAAAAGAATAAAAATGTACCATTGATGACAACCTGGAAAATAGGCGTCATGGTAACAAAAATAGAATCTCTGCCAAGATGGTGAAAACCTGGTAAACAAGCACCTCTTGTTCACTAATGTTATACCTATTGCAGCACCGCTTGGCTCTTGCTTTCCTGCTTTAGTTTGTTTCCTACTTTAGTTCATTTCCTACTTTAGTTTGCTAGCTCATGCATTTGCTTTCATTTATCTTTGAGATTTTTCTTGACTCTACATGGATTGAAACTGGTCACACTTGGGGACACCTTCCCAGTCTAGGGGGCATTGTCCTATCATTTTCAGAGGATTTTCTTGTATCAATCGCCAGTGGTTCTCACTGTGCCTGCCTACTGATGCTTAGCTACTTTTGAGATTTCTCTCCTTGAGAATATCTCGTGTATTGGTCGCCAATGGTTTTCACTGTACTTTCCTACTGATACCTAGCTATCACTTGGATCTCTCTTCTCGAGGGTCCCTCATACATTAGTCACCAGTGGTTCTCACTATGTCTGCTTGTTGATATTCCATTCACTCTTAGATCTCTCTTCTTGAGGATCTATCGTATCAGTCACCAGTTTTTCTCACCACATTTTCTGACTGATACTTTGTTAGTACTCCAATTTCTCCTTGAGACTTCATCTCTTGCGATAGTCACCAGTGATCCTCACTATGTTTGCCTACTGTCACCGTCCTATTGAGACTTCTCGCGCTACATATTTCCGATCCAACATCAATCCACTGAAACTGAAACTGAAATTGGATTTGTAACTCTTTGAAGCATGCTAAGCTTTTCTTTTGTGTGTTTGTCTTTTCATTTTATCATTCCTCCTCGAGCATCTCTAAGACATCTTTCTTGACTGAGAGAAGCGAAGACTGGGGGCATGATCTTTTCTTGCTTTCTATTTGCCTATTTAGTTCCAATGATCCAAAAAAAATCTATATAAGAGGGGTGTCCACTATGAGAGCCTTCATCACATGTTGGATGGCCATGGGTACCTTGACTCCTTTTATATGGAAACTTTGGTGAGGTTGGTTCTTCTCCTTGTTTGTTTGGGTGACTTCTTTCTGCTACAAGTGGAATCGCAAATGCTCATCCTGTGAAGTGAATGTAAGGGTCACTGTGAGCACCTTGATATGCTTATCATTCACTTAGCAAAAGGAGAAACTCATGCATGTCTGGTGTGTTTGTCCGCAAGCAACATTCCAGTCATTCTAGCAACTATACTTTAATGCTTATGTTAACTTGCTAAATCAAAAGGAATAGGTGTTCGGGTCATTCTGGCTTCTTGTGCCTTAATGCTTACACCTCATTCTAAAAAATCAAAGACCAATGTCATATTCATATTCTCATGATTGCAATGTCAATGAGGGTTGTATGACATCCTACTAACATCCATTACTAAAAACTCTATGATGATAATAAAATGAGTCCAACAACCAAGTCCTAGGGATTGCATCTAGCTTAGGCTTTCATTTTCATTCTAGGCTTGCATTGAGACAATGTTTTGGTGCTCTCTTTATTGTCTTCTTCTGAATTCATTCATCGAAGGTTCTCATCTCTCATCCTAGGTTCATCTTGGCTGCACAAGTGTCTGGTCCTCACTCTCGATCTTCAAACATTCTTTTGGTTAGTACCTGTCATGTATTGCAAAATCTTGCATGAGATGATTAGTACCATAAACATTGCATCTCCATTGCATTTTCATTGCATCCATAAACTCATGTGCATACATACTACATCTACATATTCATATACATGTGCATTCATTATAAGCATAAATCAAATCATACATTACATTTATCTATCATCGCATTTCATACATATATACCATATAAAACATGTGCATATTCATAAAAACATCATGTGCATCTCATATCTATCTATGCATACATCTAATCATATAGGAAACATCTCATAAACATAGAAGCAATATATACACAAGTACAATGATATCAAAATGGCGATCTCATATATATCTCGATCAATCAATGTCAATGTACAAAATGATGCTACTCGAGCACAGTATCAAAAATGGGCTATAATATATATCAATCATGTGTCTAGATCTGCTCGCTGCCACCTAGAAGAGGTGGAGGTGGAGGCATTAGTCTTTGTGGGGGAGGTCCCTATGGAGGTGGACCCTGTGGTGGTGCCTGAGGAGGTGCCTACGGTACTACCCGTGCCCCAGCATACTCTAAAAATGGTGGCACCTGCTCTACCAGATCTGGCACTATGCCAACATATGCCGCATAATAGTAGGCTGACTATGTAGCCTCATATCTAGTCTTCAGCTGAGACCTAGCAAGTGCCTCCTACAACCCTTTGATCTCACAGTCTCACTTTGATATGTGGGTCTCTTGGACAATGACCTGGGTGTGATAGTCATCCCGCTCCAGCTGTACCTATCTGATCCTCCCTCGACTCTTCCTGACAGCCTCTTGTAGCTATGGTACCTATCCTCCCACAGGTGTGTCCTACATGTCAGTATCATCACCATGTACCTCCTTGTCAGGAGGCATCTACTATGAGGTGTCACATATCCTCTACCTAGTGGACATCCGTTGGGTTCCACTACTGCCAGCACCTACATTTGAGCCCATGGTCCTAGGAGGGATGGGAGTTTTCCCACTCATCAGTCTCAAGACCCTCTACTGCTACTGCTGAGCAGGCTACTACTGTGGTACTCTCTGCTGCTGTGCAGGCTACTATTGTCCCTGTCCATGTACCTATTGTGCCTACTACTACTGTGCAGGCTACACTACCTATTATCCTCTCTAGAACATGCCCATAGGATCTGTAAATCTAGGATATGGGTGGGCCAGGATATGGTCTATGTATGCAGGTGTCACCCCTGCATTGGTGACATCCACCATGTAGTCCCACCGGGTTGGTGGTACTCATGCCTCGATCATGCAGCATCCCTGATCTAGTCTCTACTGCCAGCCCTTCTTCATCTCATCGACAAATCAGGCGTAGGTGCAGTACTCCTGGGAGACATCCTGCGGTCTCCCAAATTGCCTCATGACACATGTAAGAAAGAATCATTCAATGACAGAAATAATACGTCCAATCATTGGATGTGAGATGAACATGTGGGATAGGTCCTACCGAGCATCATCCCAAACCTCTATAGTCACCTATGGCCTCCATATGACAGCTACCATGTCATCCAGTTGTCTGCACCACTCCATCTTACCCAGCGCTGGCTGAGTCATAGGGCATGAATATTTGTATATGTACGGCTCTAGGGGTTGTTGTGTATCATGGAAGATCGGTCTGCATATGTAATACCCCAAAAATGGGCTATAGGTTCATTAACCTCCTACATCTTCAATTCGAATGAAATTGACATCAAAGTCCTAACCTAAGGCACATCGGCACATTATCGAATCTTAATTGATCATCCTAAATTCTGCATTGGGGAATATTCTTAGTAATATTCCTATTTATCCTAATTATCTTTAATTTAATCATTATTTGGCAATAAATCTTATTTATCCTAAAGTTTGATTAATTGAATATTCTAAATATTTAATTAATTAGATTTAATACTGCCACTTAATTATTTAATTAGATTTAATTATATTTATTCCTAAATTATATTATTTCATTTTGACAATAAATCAAATATCATATGACTAATTGATTAAATTCATATTTAATTAATTAATGTCAATTGTCAAATTTAATAATATAGGTTTGAATAAAAATTTGATTTAATAATTGATTAACCCATAAATCAATTGTTTTATTTTTAAAATCAATTAAGTTGAGGATAAATCATTTTATTTATTTAATTAATTCATAAATAATTATGCACATCCAAAAAATAGTTAAGCTTTAAATCATAAAATCAATTCAAGTTGTTTTAAAAAATAAACTCAACTCTCTTTTGAGTTGAAAGTTGATCTCAACGTTTGATTTAAATCAAAAAGCTATTTTTGCATGATTTTGCATGATTTTGTGAGTTAATCTATCTCTAAATTCTTGATAACTCAAAAATCAACCTGAGTTTATCAAGAGTAATTTATGGCTTTTTCCATGCACCTCCAAAGCCCTAGATTTCTATAAATTAAGGCCTCAGCTCTTCATAATTCATCTCACAAGTTTGCATACTTACTTTACCAAAATCAATCCATGAATTTGCACAATCACGTTGGCGAATTAACATCTGAAGAATTGAAGCTTCTTTGCAAATCAACAACTTTTGTGAGATCAATCTTGTTTTTAATCATTTTAGTTTCATATTTAGCATATCATTGTTAGCTTAATTTGCATATCAGCTTTTCATCTAGAATAGATTCATATCAGTTTATTTCATCTTATTGCATAGAAAATCTAAAAATATAGATTAATTTGCATTCATCTCATATCTAGATTCTGCATTCAAATCCTTCATTTAGGTGTCATCAAGGTCACTGATCTCAGTCCAATCTAAGAATACATACTCGCATCTACTAGAAGGCAGTAAATCACCTGGTTAGTTTAGTTTCCATTTCATTGCACGATTTCGATTTTAGCTAACCTCTAATGTTTTACTGAAGTGTTGTGTCTACAACTAGGTACAAAATTTACACACACATTTTTGGCACCCACTGTGGGGCCCTAAAATAGGTTTCCATTCAATTTCTATCAATTTCTATCATCTTCTTGTCATTTTCTATTCCAAGCTATGATTTTTAATTTTTGTCCGTACAATTTTCTTACGAGTTTTGTCAGAAACTCATACCAGGAGATACCCACTATCATACAATAGTTTATTTGATCGAGGATCGTATCATCAAAAACACAGTGTTGTTTGGAAGCTCTATTGTCGTATGATCTGATACCCATTGTCATACGAGTTTCTAGACTGTCATCTGGGAGGTGACCCACGGTCGTACGAGTTTCCGTGCCAAGTTGAAACGGACAGCTAACATTAATAATTGAAATTTGTTATTTCTGATTGATTTCTATTGATTTTGATTGGGAAAAGTGTGAGAGTTGCTAAAAATAGGTAAAAATATACTAAGCACATTGCGAGGAATTCAGGTAATCTTCTTAGCTAATAACATTTTGATTTGGACTAAAATGAACATCTCATGTGTCTGGCTTGTGTGACATTTTATTACTTTCATATCACAGACTTCATTTTGGCTATAAAAATGAACATAGATTTGCTTTTCAACATCTTTGTTACACATAGTAAATAGGCCCTATGAACACTATTTGTGGTTCATGAGAGAGTGGGTTTCTAGTGAAACTCTTCTCAATGAAGGAACCCTTGTAGGTAGGGAGGTTACTGAGAGCGTCTCACGTTCTACTAGATTTGTGCATCTTCAACTTCTAATTCATACATTCTCTCTCTAGAGAGGTTGATAGATCATAAGTGGTTGACATCATAGATCTTTGTGAGATAATCTTGGTCTTAGCATGTCAGATTAATCTGTCTACTTTGTTTTGGTTAAAAGTGAAAAGGCTAGAGGACTATGCTCTACTCCCTTTTTGGGTAGTATCAGAAACTCAGATCCTTGAATCTGAAACCAGTCTCCATGTGGTATCTTTTGTAAGTCACCTTTAGAGAGGGTTAACCGTAGTGGACATTCCCTTAATTGGCTCAACCACATTGATGAAACCTCAAGCGATAATAGCCATTTTCGTTGTGGTAGCAGTAGTCGCTATATAAATGTCCTTGTGAAGGAAATCTTCACAGGTGTGGTCTCTTGTTGGGCTATCAGATCTCCCTAGTAGCTCCTAATTGATTAATTTTTCAGACTGTGTCAAAACCCCAGTGTGCCTGGATTGGATTTCGCCCTCTTGAGATCACAACAGTTACAGAGTCAGACCATTACTACAAACCCTAGTGAGACCAAATTTTCATTTTCTAGGAATATGTGTGTTATTGCAAAACTTTTTGGAACATACACTGTTAACACTCCTAGGGATTAGCACATTCAACCACTTGGTTGTTCATGCACAGGGTTGCTTTGTCCCCTGTTCATTATTTTCAGACGTGCTTGAAATCACTTGCTTGTTGTTTTAAGTGCTTGCTTATGTATCTAGTTATTGAAAATGAATGAATTTGTTACAATCTTCAAATCTAGACAGTGAAATTTGCAAACAATCTAAAATTGAAAACCTAAAAAATTGCAAAATCTAATGTCAAACACCTTTCTGGAGTCAAAAGTCATCTTGTAAAGTCAGAAAGTCATAGGATTTTTGGCTATTATCATTTCAGAACCCCCTAATTGTCATATGGTAGCTGGTATATTGTCATACGAGTTTTGCTACCAGTCAATTCAAAAGTCAAAAACCCTGCTATCAACTATCGTACAAGTTTTCAAAAAGTCGTACAAGTTTTTCAATTGTCATTTCATAGCCTACCCACTGTCGTACAAGCCTGTAGAAATTCATTTGAGAAATTTTGAAAAATTACCAGAAAGTTGTAAGAATTGTCAGATACCCAACTTTTTCAGCCTATTTCCAAAATCTATCAAACAAATCACTGTGTCAAGAATAGAGTGGCAACTATTGATAATCAAATCATTTTCCTAAAGTGGCCTTTTGAATCTGATTCAGTCTTTTGTTTAATCAATTTGAGTCTTTTTCATCTTGTGTCAAAACCTTGTCATAACTATCAATCTTCAATCCATCTTCAAAATGGCTAAGTGTTGTGAACTCATGTCTACTATCTTTTGGGTGTCTACCCATACATCTAGGGCACAGTATCCTTCATCTAAGTCTAATCTTATCCTCAATCAATCAAACCTTGACAAGGTTGCGTCATCTGATCTTCTGGAATCAATTTGTTCTTCAGTTGTCTCCATCTTATTCTTTTGCTTCACCCAAGGTTAATGGTGGAAACTAGAGCTTCCTCACACAAGAAATCAAGAGACACATCTCATTCCTTACCTTTGACTCATATCTAGGGTCCAACTCTTGAACAACTCTACAATTATGGTCTTTACGAATGTAAGGAAACTCAGGTGCGCAAACAACTTCCTACACTAATCTCTAAAGGAAAGTATTGTGCAAATTGTTTTTAAATCCTTACAATTTCAGATTCATTAAGCTACTTAACAAAGATATTGCAGCCATATACCATGCATACAGGAAATAGATAGAGAAGATTGAAACACATAAACACAAAGATATGCCAGTGGGGAAAAACCTTTCAGTAAAACAACCCCACCCCTCCAAAACCTACACAATGTATTATCTTCAACACAAAGATTACAACACACTTGCAATGCAAGTTCTTTCAGGAGATGAGAGACAAGTCTAGCTACATAACAGTACACCTATCAAACTTATGTCTCTCCCATAGAAGCAGCATCATATATATATATACTCCTCAAGACCCAAAAAATACCCATAAAAGGAGTTTGGCATCCAACCACCAAGACCCATACACAAAGCCACATGTACATAGTTGTTACATGCAATCCCAAGAATAGGCATCCATCCCTAGAATAGACTATTACAGCTTGTCATAGAATCCACCAAAAATAATGGTCACAAGAGAAGTGTAAGAGAATCCGTCATACCAACCTATTTTTGGCATATTCTCTTACACACACCAACCACTTCTTCTTGGGCGCCCAAATAGGCCCAAGTCAGAAGATGCTCTTACACCTATCATAGCACATTCCTTAAATAGTTCTTATGCATCATAGGAATCTATCATGACCATTTTACTCATGATCTCCTTATGCACAAGATGTTGACACATCAAGTGGAGTGACACATCAACATGCCAACTAGGCATGTACACTCACACTTAATTTCATTATTTGCAAAAAATACATTTACAAAACAAATAATAAGAATAGGAATTATCCAAGGTTGAGACACCTTATTCCTAACATTCTCCCACTTGTCGAACACCTTGTAAGAGCAACAAGAACTTAACCGCTATAGGCCAAAAGGCACATAGACTCCGAACACCATCTAAACTTCTCAATGCCCACTAGTTTCATTAATGCATCTACAACATTCTTCACAATATCTACCTTCTCCAAATTTACCTTTCCATCTTCCACCATATCTCTCACAAAGTGAAACTGAACATCAATGTGCTTCATTCTAGCATGGAAAGTTGGATTCTTCGCAAGGCAAATAGCGCTCTGACTGTCACACCAAATAGTAATCTATTTTGCATCAACACCAACATCAGAACACAATCTCCTAAGCCAAATGGCTTCCTTACAAGCATGAGTAGCAGCCATGTACTCAACTTCTGTAGTGGACAAAGCAACCACAGGTTGTCGCTTACTCATCCAACTGATAGCACCACCAAACATAGTGAACACATAAGCATTGGTGGATCTCCTGCTATCAATATCACCTGTCCAATCTGAATCGACAAACCCATGAATACAAACTAAATGCAGAGATCTAGAAGAGTTACCATGATAACATATGGAGTAATCTGATGTACCCCTCAAATATCTGAATACTTGCTTAACTGCATCCCAATGTACCCATCCAAGGTTAGCCATAAACTGACTCAGGACTCCCACTACTTGGGCAATGTCTGGTCTAGTACAGACCATAGCATACATAAGACTGCCAACTGCACTAGCATAAGGTACTCTACTCATGTCCTCCACCTCACTAGGAGATTTTGGACAATCATCTATAGATAACTTTGTTCGCACAGAAATAGGCACACAAAGTGGTCTACAATCTGCCATGTTGAACCTGTCCAACACAGACTTCACATACTTACTCTGACTCAACCAAAGTTTTCTGTTAGACCTGTCCCTATTGATTTCCATACCCAAGATGTACCTAGCTGCCCCAAGATCTTTCATCTCAAATTGTGCTAACAACTGAGATTTAAAATCAAAAATCATACCCTTACCCTTCCCAAACAGCAACATATCATCAACATATAATGCAACAATAAGAAGGTGATCATTTTCAACTATGAAATAAACACAATGATCTGATTTCAATCTAACAAATCCAATTGACAACACAAAGGCATCAAACTTAAGGTACCACATCCTAGGAGATTGCTTCAAACCATATAGAGATTTCTTTAATCTACAAACTAAGGATTCATTACCTTTAACAATGTAGTGCTCAGGCTGTGACATATAAATCTCTTCCTCCAAATCACCATGAAGGAAAGTTGTCTTCACATCCATCTGTTCTATCTCTAAATCATATGATGCAGCAAGAGATAAAAAAAATCTAATGGATGTCAACTTTGCAACAAGAGAGAATATTTCACCATAATCTATTCCCTCTACCTATGAATAACTCTTTGCAACCAATCTAGCTTTGTACCTTTCAACACTGCCATCTGCATAGAATTTCTTCTTGAACACCCATTTATAGCCAACAGATTTTCTCCCTTTAGGCAAAGGTACAAGGTCCCAAGTTTTGTTTTTCTCCAATGAAGCCATCTCATCATCCATAGCCTCAATCCAAGAACCTGCATCTTCCATGCCCAAAGCCTCTTTCACAGATCTAAGCTCATTAGTGTTAGTAATCAAAGAAAAGGCACAACTGGAATCTAACATGGAATAACCAAACCTTTCTAGTTGCTTTCTTTCTCTCATGGATCTCCTCAAGGGCTGAGGTTGAGGTTGTTCTTCCTCTTCTTCCAAACTATCAAAGCTGCTAGAGCTCTCCTCATCATTAGGCCCAACATGGTCTCTCTATTCAATCTTCTCAGGGGTAGGAGGCAACTGAACAATATCTTTTTCCTTTTCTTTTTCATCTGGTTGTAGCACAATAGGAGAAGATGTTAGCTCTCTAAAAATAACATTTCTACTATACAACACCTTACTAGTCATAGGATCCCAAAGCTTGTATCCTTTCACACCAACACTGTATCTGATGAAAATACATTTGACAGCTTTGTTTCCCAACTTAGATCTTTTCTCCTTTGGAACAAGTGCATAGGCTTCACAACCAAAAATATGAAGATGTCTAATTGAAGGCTTCTTACCAGACCACACCTCCATGGGTGTCTCACCAACAAGAGCTGATGTAGGAGATTTGTTAACCAGATAGCAAGCAATGGCCATAGCTTCAGCCCAAAACCTTTGTTCTAAACTAGCTCCACTAAGCATACTCCTAGCCTTCTCCATTAGTGTCATGTTCATTCTCTCTATAACTCTATTTTTTTGTGGGGTATAAGGAGTTGTCTTATGCCTCTTGATACCTCATTCTTTACAGAACTATTCAAACTCTGCTGAGCAAAACTCACCACCATTGTCAATCCTCACACACTTAATCTTCTTACTAGTCTAATTCTCTACAAGGGCTTTAAATTCCTTGAACCGACTAAAGACTTGTGTCTTACTTTTAAGGAAATAAATCCATGTCCTTCTATTGTAATCATCTATGAAAGATACAAAAAATACAGACTTGGAGATTGAAAGAACTTTTACAAGACCAAATACATCAGAATGAATAAGATCCAAAACATTAGAAGATTTGTGAGAACTAGTGTAAAACTAAACATGATTTTCTTTACCATAGACACAGTGTTCGCAAAAGTCAAACTCGAGATTGCAATCATTTAACCCCTCAACGAGGTTTTTATTCTTCAGGTTCCTAAGACCCTTCTCACCAATGTGGCCAAATCTCATATGCCACAACATCATCTTTTCTACAGGAAGCTTGCCTTCCAAAGTGTTTGCACCCTTAGGTACACTTACTGCCCTGCCATCAAAACCCATTGCCATAATCTTCTTTACTGCTTGTTCAGATGGTGGGGATGAAGTGATAGCCACTCTCTTCTTTGAAACAAAAGAACTATTGCACTGAGAAATGCATGCTTCAAGCTGAAACAAAGTACCTCTCCTAGTACCTCTAGCGAGCACCATAGAACCTCTCATCATCTTGCATCCATCTTTCGAAAAGACAACTTGCACACCTACATCATTTAGCATACTTACAGATAATAGGTTTCATGCCAAACCCAGAATGTGCATAACTCTATTGATTCCCTTTACTCATCCATCAGGAAATTTGATAGTGACCCTTCCACGTCCAACTATCTTTAGGTGAGAATCATCGCCCAAGTACACCTTTCCACCATCAAACTCCATATTTTGAGAACCAGTTTTGATAAGAGGTCATGTGAAAAGAAGCACCCAAGCTAACTAACCACACATCATCAGATGCATGGGCTGCCAAAGCTACAATAAAAGCATCTCCATCTTCTTGAGATTTTTTAGAAGCTGAATCTGAGCCTTTCTTCTTCTTCTTTATTTCTTTGCAGTCCCTTCGGAAGTGCCCAATTTTATCACAGTTCCAACATTTCACCTTGGACTTTCCAGGAGTCTTAAAACTCCCACAAGATTTGAATCTACCCTTCTTTGACTTGTTGTCATTCTTCTTTCCTCTGTCGTTGGATCTCCTACAAACAGCAAGGGCTTCCTTAGATGAATCTAAATTCTTTCTTCGCATCTCCTCAAATAGCAGCGAAGACACCATATCATCCATATGGAATGTGACTATAGTACTTCTGAGAGTCATCACAAGATGGTCCCACAAATTCAGCAAGGAACAAAGTAGGGTCATACAACGATCCTCCTCCTCGATCTTGGCACCAGATGATGCCAACTATGCAATCATAAATTGAATGCATTGAGATGATCAGTTACAGATCCTCCTTCCTCCATTCTTAAAGAATACAACTTCTTTCTTAGGAACAACTTATTCACCAGAGATTTGGCCTGATACACAGACCCAAGTCGTTGCCACAAAGAATTTGCAGTAGTCTCATCAAGAACATTTAGAAGAATGACATCTACTAGATAGAGTCTAATGAGACCCTTAGCCTTCTGATCCTTGATCTCCCAATCCACTTGAGATATTGTTGTAGGTTTCACATCAAGTGAAGTAGCCTCCCATAGATCATGGTCTTCAAGCATGTCTTCCATCTTGAGTTTCCACAACTCAAAATTAGTGCCATTAAATTTCTCCACCTCCATTCTACTGTATGAGGAACTCGCCATCTCAATCTACAAATAAGATTCAGAATGCTCTGCACAAAACTCCCACTCAACTTGAGATTAGCTCAAAAAACCCTACCCAACAACTGGGATCAAAAGTTGATCAGGCTCTGATACCACTTGTAAGGAAACTCAGGTGCGGAAACAGCTTCCTACACTAATCTCCAAAGGAAAGTATTATGCAAATTCTTTTTAAATCCTTACAATTTTAGATTCGTTAAGCTACTTAACAAAGATATTGTAGCCATATACCATGCATACAAAAAATAGATAGAGAATATTGAAACACATAAACACAAAGATATGCCGGTGGCGAAAAACCTTTCAGTAAAACAACCCCACCCCTCCAAAACCTGCACAATGTATTATCTTCAACACAAAGATTACAACACACTTGCAATGCAAGTTCTTTCAGGAGATGAGAGATAAGTCTAGCTACATAATAGTACACCTATCAAACTTATGTCTCTCCCATAGAAGCAGCATCATATATATAAACTCCTCAGGACCCAAAAAACCCATAAAAGGAGTTTGACATCCAACCACCAAGACCCATGCACAAAGCCACATGTACACAACTGTTACATGCAATCCCAAGAATAGGCATCCATCCCTAGAATAGACTATGATAGCTTGTCGTAGAATTTTCCAAAAATAATGGTCACAAGAGAAGTGTAAGAGAATCTGTCATACCAACCTATTTTTGGCATATTCTCTTACACACACCAACCAATTCTTCTTGGGTGCCCAAATAGGCCCAAGTCATAAGATGCTCTTACACCTGTCATAGCACATTCTTTAAATAGTTCTTACACATCATAGGAATCTGTCATGACCATTTCAGTCATGATCTCCTTATGCACAAGATGTCGACACATCAAGTGGAGTTTCACATCAACATGCCAACTAGGCATGTACACTCACACTTAATTTCATTATTTGCAAAAAATACGTTTACAAAACAAATAATAAGAATAGGAATTATCCAAGGTTGAGACACCTTATTCCTAACAATGAAGACGACGGTCTTGGGAACTTTCGATTAAAAACTGGTTACATACCTCCACCATCAACTCACAGAGGTAATCAAAAAAATCCTCCTCGATCTATCCCAGGGAGTCCTAAAACTCCTACCATGTCTCAAGCAGGGACAAACCATGGCTCTCAAAGAGCTCAATCTCAACATGGTGCAGATCAAGAACCCACACCTGAAGAAATTGCTCAGTATCAAAATGACGATGACTTCAAAAGAATGATGAAGCATTTCAGGAAAGAAGATAGAGAAACATACTTTTTACAATTAGTTGATCAAGGAGCTAAACTTCCTCCCAACTTTAATATTGAAGATGTCATTACACATGAGGAAGAAACTCCTATTTCGGCTATGATGAAACAAATGCATGTCATGCAAATTAAACTTAATAAACTTGAGAAAGAAAAGGAACCCAAGGAGTTCTCCATGGAGGCCCAATGTCCTTTTCCATTTGACAAAGATGTGTACATGCCACCATTCCCAAAAAGAGTGGAGATGCCTAAATATGATAAGTATGATGGACACTCTGATCCTCAAGATCGTGTAAAAGAATTCTATACACAATCTATGGAGTTCATGCATGAACCAACCTATCTAATTCATCTATTTCCTTGATCTCTAGGGGGAGTAGCCATTCATTGGTTCTCTAAATTTCCTTCTACTATCAAAACTTTTGAGGAGTTGATCAAATTGTTCTATCAGCAATACTCCTACAATATCCAACATCCAGTCACCATAATTGATATCTGCAATCTCAAACAATATCTAGGATAACCATTCCTGACATTTCTCAAGAGATGGAGGAAGAAATTCTCTCTATATGCTAGGCCTATTCCAGAAACTAAAAAACTGGAAATCTTCATCAATAATCTTGTCCCAGATATCAACTACCCTTTACAAATGCAAGATCATACATCTTTTGATAAGATGGTAGACAATGCGATCAAAATTGAAAAAGTACTTGTGAAAAAAGGAGACATTACACTTCAAAAGGACAAGTACGAATCAGGATCCAGTTCTAAAAACAAGAACAAAAATTGGAACAAGAATAAGGGCATCATCACAGACGGTGTTGTTGATACCATCCATGCCCCATCAAAGGCACCAACTTTCAATCTAACCATTGGTACTTGTTATACACTGAATTTACACCTCTGATCTCAAGCTCTCTTGGTCTTGATAATCCAATATAACATGGGAATCATCTCAAGGTTGTGGGACCTTTGCTAACCAAGATGAGACCTCCAGATTCTAGGCTAGTTCCTCTTGGATAATCACCCTGATTTTCTCTTAACAAGAAAGTAAACTTTGAGGGGAAAGGGTTAGAAGGGATGCATGAAAGGGAAATGACATGAAGCAAATCTACCTACTAGGTGATGCACCGAAACTAGGGTTTGGATCTCAGTATAGAAGAATCAAACCAGTGACAGACTTAGGTCTAGGAGATCATAGCTTACTGAATAGGCTTGCATGAGTATTTTATTAGAGGGCCTAAAAATTAGACACAAATTATGACCTGCAAGTAGACATTCTCTTCAGCAAAAGGACACAGGAATGAGACAGAATGACAGGGGCTGAAAGATACCCACAACCTCACTCAGATCAAATCAAACACAGTAGTGCACAAATAAGCTAAAAGTAAAGGGGATCAGGAAAAGCTAAGTATCACTGAAAGCATTCATAAACCTCAATCCAATAAGAGACAAGCCAAAAAAGAAAAGTACAGGGACATAAACATGTCATAGAATACTTTGCAACATTTGTATTGTAAAGTCTTTTCTTGGAGAACTATCTATAGCATTTTTGCTCTCTAGTTTTTCACATCTTGTAAGTTCTCATTGATTTTTTACAAAATGTGAATTCTAAGCTCAAAAGCTCCAAAAAAACAATATATACAACCCTGCACGCAGGCAGGAATCAAAAATATCTCAATTAGGGCTATAGAGGTTTACAATAAAATATCCAACCCTAATTCAATCCAATCTAGCCATAAATGTACATGAAAATATCCCATCAAATCAGATATGTTTTGTTTGCATGTTCACTTCATGTTTATTCCTGCAAAAATTTGGCCACCATGAACCATCTACCTTCTTGCAACTTCAGCTTACCATAACTGCAAAAATCTGATACTGTGAGATATTTGAATTTAAAAATTGATATAACGGTCAGAGGTGGCGCATAAATTTCCCATCGATGGTCAGTATTCAAAAATTGATCTTACTTTAAAGCATGACCGTCAGATCCTTCCTCTTTACCCGAGCTTGGCACTTGACTACAAAACTAACTCGGTATTTACCCCAGGTTTCAATTTTCCCCTTATCACTGAATCGCTTAACTTTTTAACTAACCCTAGCTCTTCCTAGCAATTACATGACTGAAGCCACAAAATTAGGTCCACCTTGCCACCTGTCATTCTCTTATTCATTCTTGACTGCTTTGTAAGCATACACCTTGGCGGGCTCTGACACGGTCCCACTGTAACTTAGATTCTGATCCAATGGTGGTCGCATGATCGCAAAGGCAAGGAATATTCCTTGCAAACACGTGACCACCGTAGATCTCTTTTCCTTTGGTACCCCACTAACACATCTAATAAATCTAGTCCCAGTAAAAGATAATCCAACTCAGCACATGGACCGATGAGAAATGAGCATGTCAGCGAATGAGGACCCACCCGAAAAAGGTGTGACAGTGGAATAAAATCAACGGCAGGTGCATGATCGCAAAGGCAAGGAATATTCCTTGTGATCATATGACAACTGTTAGATCTCTTTCTGGGAAGTTTTCTGGGCCCACTTTGACAGATTGGAACAAGTCATTACCTCTAGCCAATGAGAAACTTCCATATCAGAATACGTGGCACTGGACCCACCAAAGCTTTGAAGCGCTGCAGAGAAGGAAAGATCAATGGTTGTCACGATTTCACAAGGCTCTAATAGATCCTTTGTGAAATCATGGCAGCCATTGATCATCCCAAATGGGACCCCACAAACTACCTGTCACATGATGTTAACTGATGACTGCAAACTGCCACCACCAAAACCATTGATGGTTTGTCGCATGATCGCATGCGGCTAGGAAGGCCCATGCGATCATGCAACCAACCGTAAGGTGTTAGTCACCGACCACCACCTCGCTATTCACTTTATTACTTACCATTTGTCACATGATGGCATGCGGCCAGGAAGGCCCATGCGATCATGTGACCAACTGCATGATGCTAACTGATGACCGCTTACTGCTTGTCTTGACTGCAGAAAAAGAATGATAGGGAATTTTTAGGCAACATTTTGGTGACCTCTGTGGGATGTCAGCCTACTAGACATTTAGACTAGTTGCCTTGACAAAAATCCATTGGGCATGGAGTCATTATTGAACACAAAAACTTTGACAAAGGAATGAAACTGGACCAGAAGGACAACTGTGCCCGAGCACTTCTTGAAAAATAGGGAAAAACTAAACTAGAAAGCTGGAAGAAAGTAGGAAAAATATTTACAAGGATTTACAAGAAGGTCCTACAGAGAGGGATTAACCTCAAAGCAAGGCTTCAAGTGGAAACCATTTACTGAGATTGGCAGGGCAGCTCCTTCAAGGGTTGAAAGCTGAAAAGCATTAAATCCTCTGCACTCTGTTATAACAAATGGTCCACCCCAAAAGGAATCAAACTTTGTGTGCTTGCCAGGTTTTGACCTGAACTCATCCCATTTGAGAACTACATCTCCAACCTTGAAGTCTCTGACCCTGGCTCTTTTATCAAAGCTTCTCTTTGTTTGACTCTGATGGAATGCCATATCCTGCATTGATTTATCTCTTATCTCTTCTAGCTCCATCAACTGGGCATATCTGATTTGCATAGGATCACTCTCTTCAAATAAGGCATACTAAGTGGCCAAGTTCAAGGCTGGTAATTCAGTTGAAATAGATAACTTGGCCTCTCTACCATACACCAACATGTATGGGGAATTACCAATGACTTTCTTTGGAGTAATTCTATCCAGCCATAAGGTAGATTTCAATTTAGTATGCCAATCCCTTTGACTGTCTTGCAGGGTCTTTTTGATTATTCTAATCAAATTCTTATTTGTTGATTCTGCCAAACCATTCCCCTGAGGATAGTAATTGGAACTTGTATTCAGATAAATGCCCTTCTTGACTGCCCACTCTGAGACTTTGAGGCCTGTAAATGCTAATGCATTGTCTGAAACTATAGAATCTGGAATGCCAAATCTATGAATGATGTCATCATAAAAACTTAAAATAGCACTCTCATTAGCTTCTTTTAAAGCAACTGCTTCTGTCCACCTAGTGAAATAATCAGTTGCAGTGATTATCCACTTGTGTCTTGCACTAGATGGAGGGTTAATCATGCCAATGAAATCTATACCCCACTTCATGAAGGGCTGCTCTGTTTTTACTGACTGTAGGGGCATAGTTGCAAATCTTTCTTTCCCTGCAAAAATAACATATTTGACGCATCTTCTAACATAATCATGACTATCTTTGAAGATAGATGGCCAATAGTATCCAGCCCTCATGATCTTAAAAGCTGTAGTCCTAGGAGAGAAATGGCCACCAGAAGCTCCATCATGAAACTCAAACAAGACATCTACAACCCTTTCTGAATCTAGGCATCTTAGAAGGACACCGTTGTGATCCTTGCTGAAAGAATTTCATCTATCAGCACAAAAGGAATAGATTGTAGCCTATAATACCTCCTTTTTGTTGAATCTAGGCTTGCAGGACATTGTCCTGTCTTCAAATAATTGATCATATTAGGCAACCAGCAGGCTGCCTTGGCTTGCTCTCCTATAGAATGCACCACCAGAGATGCATCTATATATTCCAATTTCTTTGAACTTCCATCTTCTACTAGATGCTTGCAAAGACCTCTTCCTCTAACCAGCTTGGTAATCTAAATATCTATATCATATTTCATCACCTTGGTGATCCAACCAACTCTTTTTTCATTTAGGTCCTTAGAAAGAAAAAATTCCTTGACACTTGGATGAGTAACCATCAAATGCACCTTGCTATGAGTCAACAAATGTTTGAATTTTTTAAGGCTCTTTACCACAGCAAGAACATGCTTTTATACAAAAGAGTATCTTTGTTCATACTCTTCTAAACCTTTGCTAAAGAAAGCAATAGGCTACTCCAATCCTTCAACATTTTCTTGAGTCAACATTGCAGATATGGCATCATGACCCCCATAAGCATAAAGGATAAAATCCTTATTGAAATTTGGGTTTAGGAGAGTAGGAGCTTCTATTAAGGCTTCTTTAATAGCTTGGAAGTTAACTTTTCCTTCTTTGGTCCAACTGAAGGCTGAATCTTTCCTCAACATGGCTGTCAAAGGCTTGAGTAACTCTTCAATGTTAGGCAAGAATCTCCTAACAAAGTTAATCTTTCCTATGAATGATTGGAGACCTTTCTTGTGATGTGGTAATGGTAGTTCTAAGATGGCTGCAATTCTCTCAGGATCCACTATAATTCCATCTTTGGATACTACATATCCCAATAGTTTTCCTTCATGAACTAAAAACACACATTTCTTGGGATTAAGGGATATCCCAAATTCTTTGCATCTTTCAAAAATTTGCCTCAAATGCTTGATATGGTCTACTGCATGTTTTGAGTAGACACTTGTGTCATCCAGGTAGACTAGCACAAACTTGTACATGAGGCCCTTAAAGGCCATATCCATTTCCTTTTGAAATTTAGCACCTGCATTTGACAAACCAAAGGGCATCTTCTGATATGCCATGGTTCCCCACTTGGTTGTAAATGCAGTCTTATATTGATCCTCTTCTTTCACTAAGATTTGATTGTATCCTGAATAGCCATCCAACAATGAGAATATCTCAGATCCAGAGACACATTGTAGAATTTGTTCCATAGAGGGTAGTGGATGGCAGTCTTTTAATGAGGCTCTGTTCAAATTCTAGAAATCAACACATAACCTCAGGTCCCCATTCTTCTTCCTGACAGGAACAAGGTTGGAAACCCAACTAGTATGTTTGATGGGGTAGATGATGCCACTTTCTATTAGTTTTAGTACTTCCTTATGCATAAGTGGTTCGAGCTTGGGATTAACAGGCCTTTGCTTTTGCCTCACTAGTTTAGCATTAGGCTCCAATTCAATAGTGTGCTGAGCAAGGGTAGGATCAAAACCCTTGAGGTCTCCATACCTCCATGCAAAAACATCACTGAATTCTTTGAATAATTTAGTGTAAGCTTGCTTTTCTAAATTAGTGTTTACTTTTCCAAATTGTAGGCTCTTACCTGGGTCCAACTCTAATTCAACACAATGTTCTTGTTGGACCACCAGGCCAGCTTTATTTTTCTTAACTTCATCATCCTTGTTGAAGATAGTCTCTAAGGTGACAAGACCCTTAGGCATCTTATTAGATCTAAGTTGTATCACTTGATCACCATAGTTCTGTGATAATCTCTTTTGATTTTGCCTTGAAAAGACATCTTCTTCAAACAAGAACTGCAAAATTTGTTCATCATTGTCGAACACTTACCAACTAATATTATTATCTGGAATTAAAGGTCTGACAATAATCTTGATGTGCTGTTGATCTGCCTCTTTTGAAATGCTATTGGGGATGTCAAACTAAGATCCAACAGCAGCTAACCTATCAACATTTTGATTTAATTTTCTAGGGATAGCAACGATATTGAAAGCATGGAAATCTTCAATTGCATCCCAAACTCTATGTTTGTATGCTTTCATGACATAATTTTTGGTTGCACTCATCCCTCTTACTTGGCTGACAACAAGTTCACTGTCACCATATACTTTTAACACTTTAATCCCTCTTTTCCTAGCCCATTCTAGTCCATTAACTAGACTTTCATACTCTGCAGTGTTGCTGGTGTAGGAAAAGTTGAATCTAAAGGTAGTATAATACCTTTCTCCTTTTGGGGACACTAGCATAGCACCTCCACCAGAACCATGTCTACTTCTAGCTCCATCAAAAAAAAGTTTCCAGACCTGACTATCCCAATCATCCAAATCAGTGTATTCTTTGAGAAGGCTTGGTTCTATAGCTCCACTTTCTTGAATCGAATAACTCCCCAAACCAAAATCTCAAACAAGACTCTCTTGGATCTCTGAGGTTCTTTCATCTAGGAGAATTATATCAGGGATATTCTCAATTTTGGTGCTTGCTTCACTAGTGGTTGGGAAATCATTGTCATCAAATATAGGACAATTAGTATTGATGGAATTGGACACATATGGCTCTATATGATGTATTGCTAAGACTTATGATTTAATGGTGACTTTGGTACCATACCTTGTATGAAAGAGCATGTGAGACTAGTTGAAAGAAAGATAACCTCCTATCTTGGTTGTGAACTCTCTTGAGAGACATATGACAAACAATGCAAGGAGATCTATGATATATATGTCAAGGAGAATGGAAAAATTAGGACTAGCATGGAGAATTAGACTGGTATCCTTGGCCACACCTATAGTACTGACTGAGGATCCATCAAGTTGTGTAACCTTCTTTTGGAAGGGTTCATATTTAAGTCCTAATTGATCAGCCACTTTCTTGGGCATTACAGTGCTAGTAGCTCCACTATCTACCATACAATTATGCACTAAAGATTTCCCAATAATTAAAGATACCTAAAAGGGAGGTGGCTTTAAATTCCTACCTTGCATGGTATTGGCCTGTTGCTAGCTGGAGTCTACTTTTCTTGGTCAGCGTTGACAAACATTGGTTTTGCAGTTTCTTTTGCAGGTTGAGGATTTGTTGCCTCTCTCATGGCCTTCTCCAAAATTTCAGGTTGTCCTGGAATAGACAAAGAGTCCCACATAGACATGGTGACATTCACCTTCTTCATGTTGTCTACAATATTATAAGGTTCCATAATGTGTACCCTTTGTTGTGCTTTTGCTATGATGGGTTCTGGCTCTTTTGGAACTTAGCCCTCTTTGCTTGTGCTGACAAGGACCTCCTTGGATGTGATAGGGGCAGTTTGCTGTAGTGGATCTATAGATGTATTGGCCTTAGCACCAGAATCTTCTCTCTCCATGTCTTGGGCTCTTCTCTTTGCTCTTGTGTAGGCAACAAAAGCAGCCTCATCATTGACTCCATTGAAATCTGGTTGCTCCCAATTGAAAAGAGTAGTCTCTTTCTCTTGTGTTTCTTGCTGAGGAGTTGTCCCACTAGAAGGAGCTTCTGTTTGAGCTTGTGAAGCATTTTGAACCATTAGTTCTTGGTTCATCCATCCATTAGAACACGTAGCCTAATTGTGGGGCTGAATGCAAGGGAAACACCATTCATTATCCATGGCCATATTGTTTTGACTAGGAACCATATCCCTGACTAGATTTACAGAATTAAGAGGTGCAGGGTTATACAGTTGGAATGGTCTTTGATTAAAACTTTGTCTTTTCCCTTAATAGCCTCCTTGGTATGGTGGCCTATTTTGTTGATAAGGTTGTCTTTGATTTTGGTATTGTTGATTAGGACCTTGCCCTTGTGATTGGAAGGGTGGCCTGATGCCTTGGTTTTGTTTCTTCAAGTTTGTGACCTCTTTGGTTAGAGTCTGCAGCAAGTTTGTCATTTCTTGTATACTAGTTTGCTGACTACTCTTCACTTCTTGCAACTCTTGGGAGAAATTTGTTGCAGCATGTTCCTTGGGCTGAAGACTAGGGAAGATAGGCATGGGAGGTCTTCTCTGTATCATGCCTGCTTGGATCAAATAATTTTAAGCCCTGATAGCAGTGTCAAAGGCTTGGGGTAAAGTGGTACCACCCATAGACTGGATCATGACAAAAATTTGGCTATTTAGACTTTGCAAGTAGTATAGGAAGGCATGGTCAGCTGATGGCCTTGCAGAGACTGGGATTCTATTCCATGTTTTAAGGAATCGACTATTATAATCTGTCATTTTCTCTTGAGGGTCTCTCTTTATAGTTGTCAATTGCTCAACCAGAGACAAATTATCTGATTTATCCTCAAAATACTTGCTTAATGCATCCCCTAATTCATCCCATGAAGTAATAGAACTAAAAGTTAAAGTTCTAAACCACTCTAGAGCCTTACCTTTCAGAGATGCTGCTAATAATTTGGTGGCCACATCCTCTTGAGTAATGTTGTGTATGCTGCAAATGGTGGTCACATCTCTTATGTGCTCAAAGGCTATTGTCTGTCCCTCCCCTGTGAAATCAAGTATACTCTTTAATGCCACCAAGGGCGCATCATGATGCACTAGAAAATCTAATGGGCTCCCCTGATTGAAAGGTGCAAAGGCAAAATTTCTAGCCATTGTAAGAGGTGTAACCTGAAGGCTAACAACTATATGAGCTATACTTGCTAGATTTGGATCTTCTTCTTCTTCTAGATCTCTGGTCAGAGATCTACCTCTTCTTCTGAAATGAAAGAGGAGAGCTCTCCTTTCTGAAGTATCAGGAGGTGTAGATTGGACTCTTCTTGCAGGAGATCTTCTCTGAGTTGACCTGCCTTTGTAGCTTCTTTTCGAGGGCAACTCTAAAAATTTAGCAGGCTTTGAGCTTCTAGTCTCGATCTTTCTCATAAACCTTAAACAAGGTTGGCCTAAATCTTTGAAACCAGTGGAGTCACCAGATATACTTGATAGAACAACCTCTAAAGGTCTGTATTATGCAATCTGCATATCAAAGATGACATAATCTTCAACAAATGAACTTCTTTACTGTCCCACCGGGTGTGCCAGAAATTGTTATACACTGAATTTTTATCTCTGATCTCAAGCTCTCTTGGTCTTGATAATCCAGTATAACATGGGAATCATCTCAAGGTTGTGGGACCTTTGCTAACTGAGATGAGACCTCCAGATTCTAGGCTGGTTCCTCTTGGATAATCACCCTGATTTACTCTTAACAAGAAAGTAAACTTTGAGGGGAAAGGGTTAGAAGGAATGCATGAAAGGGAAATGACATGAAGCAAATCTACCTACTAGGTGATGCACCAAAACTGGGGTTTGGATCTCAGTATAGAGGAATGAAACTAGTGACAGACTTAGGTCTAGGAGATCACAGCTTACTGAATAGGCTTGCATGAGCATTTCATTAGAGAGCCTAAAAATTAGACACAAATTATGACTTGCAAGCAGACATTTTCTTCAGCAAAAGGACACAAGAATGAGATAGAATGATAGGGGCTGAAGGATACCCACAACCTCACTCAGATCAAATCAAACATATTAGTGCACAAATAAGCTAAAAGTAAAGGGGATCAAGAAAAGCTAAGTATCACCAAAAGCATTCATAAACCTCAATCCAATAAGAGACAAGCCAAAAAAGAAAAGTACAGGGACATAAACATGTCACAGAATACTTTGCAGCATTTGTATTATCAATGAGAACTTACAAGATGTGAAAAACCAAAGAGCAAAAATGCTACAAATAGTTCTCCAAGAAAAGACTTTCTCTTTTTACAAAATGTGAATTCTGAGCTCAAAAGCTCCAAAAAAATAATATATACAACCCTGCACGCAGGCAGGAATCAAAAATATCTCAATTAGGGCTAAAGAGGTTTACAATAAAATATCCAACCCTAATTCAATCCAATCTAGCCATAAATGTACATGAAAATATCCCAGCAGATCAAATATGTTTTGTTTGCATGTTCACTTCATGTTTATTCCTGCAAAAATTTGGCCACCATGATCCATCTACCTTCTTGCAACTAGGGCTCGCCATAACTGCAAAAATATGATACTGTGAGATATTTGAATTTAAAAATTGATATAACGGTCAGAGGTGGTGCATAAATTTCTCATCGATGGTCAGTATTCAAAAATTGATCTTACTTTAAAGCATGACCATTAGATCCTTCCTCTTTACCCTCGCTCAGCACTTGACTACAAAACTAACTCTGTATTTACCCCAGGTTTCAATTTTCCCCTTGTCACTGAATCGCTTAACTTTTTAACTAACCCTGGCTCTTCCTAGTGATTACACAACTGAAGCCACAAAATTGGGTCCACCTTGCCACCTTTCATTCTCTTATTCATTCTTGACTGCTCTATAAGCATACACCTCGGCGGGCTCTAACACAGTCCCACTACAACTTAGATTCCGATCCAACGGTGGTCGCATGATCGCAAAGGCAAGGAATATTCCTTGTGAACACACGACCACCATAGATCTCTTTTCCTTTGGTACCCCACTAACACGTTTAAGAAATATGGTCCCACTAAAAGATAATCCAACTCAGCACATGGACCAATGAGAAACAAGCATGTCAGTGAATGAGGACCCACCCGACAAAGGTGTGACAGTGGAATAAAATCAATGGTGGGTACATGATCGCAAAGACAAGGAATATTCCTTGTGATCATGTGACAACCATTAGATCTCTTTTTGGGAAGTCTGCTGGGCCTGCTTTGATAGATTGAAATAAGTCATTACCTCTGGCCAATGAGAAACTTCCATATTAGAATACGTGGCACTGGACCCACCAAAGCTTTGAAGCACTGTAGATAAGGAAAGATCAACGGTTGTCATGATTTCGCAAGGCTCTGACAGATCCTTTGCGAAATCACGGCAGCCATTGATCATCCCAAACGGGACCCCACAAACTGTCTGTCGCATGATGTTAACCAATGACTGCAAACCGCCACCACCAAAACCGTTGACAGTTTGTCGCATGATCGCATGCAGCTAGGAAGGCCCATGCGATCATGCGACCAACCGTAAGGTGTTAGTCACCGACCGCCACCTCGTTGTTTGCCTGATTGCTTACCGTTTGTTGCATGATTGCATGTGGCTAGGAAGGCCCATGTGATTATGCGACCAACTACGTGATGCTAACTGATGACCGCTTACCACTTGTCTTGACTGCTGAAAAAGAATGACAGGGAATTTTTAGGCAACAGTACCCAAGTCATCAAAAGCTTCAGAACAAAAGGTGTCTGAACCATCTCAAAAGAAGCCAGAATACAAATCTTGGTTCGCTGATAATAAATGAAAGTTCACTGCTCTTGGAGAATCTTTGGAATCAGCTATGAGAACTCTGCTATCTAATAACATCATCTATTTGCCTAAGATCTGACAATCTGATCCTGACCCTAAGTCGAAATGGTAGAGAGAGAATGAATTTTGCGATTTCCATCGGGGTAAAGGTCACAAAACTAATAACTGCTTACGCTTGAAGCATACTATTCAAGATAAAATTGATAATGGAGACATCATGATTAATAATCATAAGAGCAATAATGATCATACAGCATTCATAGAACCATTTTCGAAACATGGTCAAGAAGTTTCATCTTCTCAGCCTAATATAGGGGCAAAGGTCAATTATGCTTACCCTGAAAATAATGTTGTTATCAATATGGTTGAACCCTGTTTCTCTGAGCATTGCAATGTCATCACAATTGTGTGAAGAGATAGAGATCATCCTTCAGCTAACGTAGTTACTCGATCACAAGCTCAGGCACATCCAAAAGGACAAATCCCAAATTCATCAAATGTCTTTAAGATACCCTTCAATCTTTCTTCCGCTTCCAAATAGAAGGCTACTTCTAAATCTTCCAATCCTAAAGATACGAGGCCAACATCTTATAGCTGTATGGTGTAAAAGTGACCACACTTCTATGAATCATTACATGCAAGGTTGCTCAACAATGAGGCCTCACAAAGTGACTCATAGCTCTCTATGCATGGAGTTGCAAGGAAATTATAAGTTTGCTCTCAGCTAGAGCTATGAAGCATATGACCTTGCTAGTCAACCACACAATGAGAGATTCAAGGTTGAAGACAAGGGCAAGAGTGTCAATATCCCCAAATTGAATCAAAGTATGCAAATGCAATGCAAACTAATATGAATATGCAAGATTAATCTACCGAAATGAAAGTACAATGCAACTATGAAAGAAATAGCGATGGATTACAAATCCCCTAATTAAGCTATGTGAAGTTATCTATTGCATAGAAGAAACTAAGCTATGAAATGAAGCTATGGATGCTATGATAATGCAAGAAATGAAGTCTAAACTATGAAGCAATGAGGAAATCCAAGAAAAGCTTGATGTAGCAATGATCTCCAAAAGCTCCAAATGCACCTAGAAAACCTGCAGCATAACAATAGCATGAAAGAGATGGATATCCAAATGAAGGAGAGAGCTCTCCTTTTATAAGAAATGAAAAGGAATGGACCATGGAGATTAAGAGGCAAAAGTCTCAATCAACGGTGGAGCTTGAAAGAGGAGCAATCCATGTGCACAAGTATCCTCCAATAGGAAAAGAGGAGTTGACTTTATGTCCATATGAGACAAAAGGTGCTTTTCTCCTTTTTATAAAATAGAAATAATATTTTATTTGCATCTTAGGATAAGAAGAAAAGGTGGGGCTTTTTACTCAAATAAACGGGGAGGAAATATTCATTTTGAATAAATAAAAACTTAGGATAAAATGGTTAGCCCATAGGATAAAAATTCAATATATGATCGAAACTAAAATTTGATCAAGGAATTGATAATGTTGAAAATATTGATTATTGATAAAAATGATTCAGGGTTGATAAATCAAATAAATGGGGCCCAAAGTATAGGCGACCATTTTTGGGTGCATACAATAGCATTGTTCAACAACTCCAACACACTAACGCAAAAATCTCCATGTTTGAGTTACTTCGAATATCTCTAGCTCATAGAGCTATTCTAGAGAAATCTTTGCTCAGATCTAATATTCCTGATGGCCTTGATTTAGATAGGTTACAGACTATGGTTGGACATCTTACATCTCCACAATATGTCTCCTTTCCAGAAGAAGATGACAACTCCTTGAGTCACCCGCATAACCAGCCCTTGCATATAGAAGTCTTGATCCAAAACCATAGAGTCAAATGTGTGTTGATAGATGGGGGCGCTGGCCTAAACATTTGTTCTTGCAACTTGGTCACACAATTAGGATTTTTAGAATTGGCTATTGATCCTAGAAAGAGAATAACTATAAAAGCCTATGATGAACAAGAAAGATCTTCTAAAGGCACCATTGTCTTACCTATCAGAGCAGGTCTGATTATCAGGGATACTATATGTCAAGTTCTTGATCTACCTTTGGCTTACAACATTCTTCTAGGGAGACCGTGGATACATGAAATGAAAGCTATTCCTTCTACATTCCACCAATGTTTGAAATTTCCTTATGAAGGAGTAGAGGTCACTATTCCAGTGGACATATCCACCACTTTCAATACATTGAAAGAAAGTGCGGATAAACTTGTGCCTAATAACAGAGAGTCTTCCATTAAGTCAACAAAAGAACCATCCACATCTAAAATGGAAGACATTGCAAAAGAGGTCAATATCAAATAAAACGGTATGGGAGAATATACTATAGAGCCAATCTTATCTTTGACATCTCTCCCTATCTCACCTAAGTCTTATGGACAGTCTTTAAAATAGTCTAAACCAGACTCTAAAGAACCTCTTGAGGCATATAAAAGAAATTTTGTGGTAGAACAAGTCTCCAAGCAAGAATTTGAAGAAGATGAAGTTGTGCTTGCATGGCTATACAAGGATGAACCTGAATCTCAAGTTGTTCAAACTAGTGACTCTACAGTATCCAAAATTCCTTGTAAATCATATGGTCCAAGGGGTAAATTGATAGCTAAAATGGGATATATAGGTAAAGGACCTTTAGGGATCAGAGGAGAAGGTCTTATGACACCTATTTCACATACTGGTAGGGAAAACATAGATACTATTGTCTTAGGATTTAAAAAGAAACCCTTCCACCTCAAAGGTAATTGTTCTCATGTCATAGAGTAGATCACACCAGGAGAACCCCTTCTTAAGAAGGAAGAAACTAAACCATTAGATAGTGATTCAGACGGCTCAGAACTTATTCCTTATGAGCATTTTCCTAAGGAAATCAAAGATCTCCTTGAAGCTAAAGATGATCCAATAAAAAGAATCAATGTAGTAGAAACACAAGAACCTACTATAGAGCAAGAGATAGTTGTAACACAAGAACTAGCTAATCTTGAAGACAATCAAATAGACAAAGAGGAAGGTGGTAGTTATTTTGAAACATATTCCCATGAGTATGAATGCAAATCAGAAACTGAGGGTAATCCTTTTTGGGGTGTTCATCCTGACTTTACACATGTTCTAAGATTTCCTAGAGGTCCTGAGTCAGAAGATGAATCTAATTACTATGAATGGGGAGTCATTCCAAAGGAAGATGAGCTTATCATAGAAAAACATGTTGATGTTATTCACCAATATACACCTAAACCCAATGTAAGTCTAGAGTGCAGTAATGAACTTAACGAGTCTGATCCACCTATGGCTAAATTGGACTCCCACAATGACATTGAGCCTATTCATGAATTGAATGTCTTAAGTTGTAATATCACCTTTGAACTCGAGTGTCAGGTTAGGACCGATGATGACAGATCCATATCAGTAAACACTATCTCCCAATCTTTCCCCACTTTGACTATCCAACATCCTGAACTTCTTGATCAAACCTCCACAAACCTGAGCCATGGTATTTATACCTTCCCGAATGACTATGCCCTTGCTTGCTACCTCAATGTAGTTGAGCCTATGAGGAATTCAATTAGTGAACCAAGTGTTAGCATGACGGAGTCGAACATCAAGTATCTTAGTCAAAAAAAAAAGAATAAGAATAAAAAGAAAAGGAGTTCTGAGGGTGAAAACCACTTTGTGGCAGTCTTAGAACCTACAAAAGTAAAAATAAAAGATGTATCCGAAGGTGAAAACCTTTTTGAGGTGCCTAAGGATGAGATATTTGATGTCCTTCCGAGTCATTTATAGGACAAATCTCCAGTTGTAATTGAGCTCACTTAATCCATCAACTTGGGAACAACAAAAGAACCACAGTTGATTCATGTAGCACAAACCTTATCAGAAGAAGAGAAGAAAAAATTTACTACATTCCTAATAGAAAATTAGATCAACTTTGCATGGAAACATTCAAATATGCCAGGGTTGGATCCTAATCTTATAATGCACCATTTATCTATAGCTCCAAATGTCAAACCTATTAAGCAAAAGTTAAGAAAGATGCATCCTCACGTTGCACTCTTGGTAAAAGCTGAATTAGCAAAGCTACTAAAAGTTGGATTCATTCATCTTATTGACTATGTTGAATGGATCTCTAATATTGTGCCTATTCCAAAACTAGATAAATCAATCAGAGTGTGCATAGACTTTAGAGATGTGAATAGACCATGCCCTAAGGATGATTTCCCACTACCTAACATTGATATGATAATGGACATGACTGCGGGTTTTGAGATGTATTCTTTAATAGATGGTTTTTCTAGATATAATCAAATAAAAATTTCTCTAGAGGATCAAGAGAAAACTGCTTTCACATGTGCATGGGGTACCTTTTGTCGGAATGTCATGCCATTTGAGCTTAAGAATGTTGGTGCTACATATCAGAGAGCTATGATATCTATTTTCCATGACATGATGTATAGGACTATGGAGGATTATGTTGATGACACTTTAGCAAAATCTATGATCAGAACTGAACATCTAAATGACTTGAGCAAGATTCTCGACAGAATGGAAAAATTTAGTCTCAGACTAAATCCTAAGAAGTGTGCTTTTGGTGTCACTTCTAGAAAACTCTTAGGGTACATAGTCTCAAAGAAAGACATTGAATTTGATCTAGCTAAAGTAAAGGCTATAATGGAGATGCAACCCCCAAATAATATTAGTCAGATGAGAACATTGCAAGGGAGAGTTCAATCTATCAGAAGATTCATATCACAGCTAGCAGACATATCACAACCTTTTACAAAAACATTACATAAAGGTGTGACCTTTTCATGGAATGAAGAATGTGAGAAGAACTTTGACCATATCAAATAATATCTATAAAATCCTCCTATCTTGATGCCTCCTATTCAAGAGAATTCATTGATCTTATATGTCTCCACAATAGATACATCACCGGGGGCATTGCTCACACAACATGATGAGAATAAAAAGGAAAGAGCTATATACTATATCAATAGAATATTGGTTGCATATGAGAAGAACTATTCAATGATTGATAAGGCTTGTCTAGTTATGATCTTTGTATCACAGAAACTGAGACACTACATGTTAGCTCATATAACTCATTTGGTAGCTAAAATTGATCCACTAAAGTACCTACTAAGCAAAGCTACCCTCACAGGTAGATTAGCCAAATGGGTCATGCTCTTAAGTGAATTTGACATTGAATATGTGGAAAGAAAAGCTATTAAAGGATAGGTAATTGCTAATCAATTGTCTGATGCACCTATGATTGATGATATACCAATGCAAATGGAATTTTCAGACTCCTCTATCATGACTCTTTCTTCTAGAGAATGGCAGTTATTCTTTGATGGCTCCTATACATAGAATGGATCGGGCGCAGGCATCTTATTTATCACTCCTCAAGGATACTCAATTCCTAAAGCATTCAGATTAAAATTCCCTTGCACAAACAATATTGTAGAATATGAAGCCCTTTTTAATGGCTTGAAAATAGCAATTGAGTGGAGAGTAACAGAATTACACATTCATGGAGACTCTCAACTTGTTATCCATCAAGTCAATGATGTGTACCAAACTAAAGATGAAAAGCTCATTCCTTATAAGAGAATGGTAGATGATTTAAAAAAGTATTTCATATCTATCACATTTGAGCAAATTCCTAGAACAGAGAACAAGGTTGTCGATGCAATGGCAACATTATCTACTTTATTACAGGAGCCTGAACATGAGCTACGCTATGAGTTCTTGGTGGAAGCACTATCTTATCCTGCATATGATTCTCCTGAAACCCACATGATCTACACTGTTGTTGGTCATGATTCATCTAGATACAAAAAAAAAAATTTCCTATCTCCAAGACCAAATCATTCCTGATACCTTTAACCGACATGAAAAGAGATACCTTATCCATAATGCCTCCCGATATGTCATCATTGGTCATCATCTTTACAAATGAGGCATAGATGGTATGCTACCTAGATGTTTAGAATGGGAAGAGTCTCAATGTGTGTTAGAGGAAGTCCATGATGGTATTTGTGGGTCACACTCGAACGGTTTAACACTAGCTCAAAAACTTATTAGGGTTGGGTACTATTGGCCTGAAATGGAGAAAGAGGCTATCAAGTTTGCTAAGAACTGTTAAAAGTGTCAAGTACATGGCAACTTAATTCATGCTCTAGGGAGAGATCTAATTCCCTTTACTACACAATGGCCTTTTCAACAATGGGCATTTGATAGGATCTATACATCCTTATTCTTCTAATGGACATACCCATATAATCACAGCTACAAATTATTTTACAAAATGGGTAGAAGCAGTCCCTTTGACTCAAGCAATTGGAAAACAAATATCTATGTTCATCTTGAACTACATCATATGCAGATATAGGATCCCACATTCTATAATCACAAATAATGGGGGACAATTCAAAAACAAAGATTTAGATGATCTATGTGCCAAATTCAAGATTACACAACATTGGTCTTCTATTTACTATCCTCAAGGGAATGGACAAGCAGAAGCTTCTAACAAGAATCTATTGAAAATCTTGCACCGTACAGTTAATCAAATAGGAAGAGACTGACATCTCATGATCATTCCAGCTCTCTAGGCCTACAAAACAAGTATCAGAACACCTACTGGGGCTACACATTTCACTTTAGTTTATGGATCTGAAGTGATATTGCCTATTGAGGTTGAAATCTCATCACTAAGAATCAAAATGCATGGTCTAGTAACTGATGATGACTACAAAGTGTCTAGGTTGCAAGAACTTGAACTACTAGATGAGCGCAGACAAGCAGCGTATGATCATCTCAGAGTATATTAGAAGAGAATGTCTAGAGGTTACAACAAGAAATTTAGACATAGAGAATTTCAGGTTGGTGATCTAGTCTTGAGAGAGAATCCTAAAAAGCAATCACATAGAGAGCGCAAGGGGAAGTTTGAACCCAACTGGATGGGTCCCTATGTTATCACTGCTACTTTTGGCTCTAGTGCCTATCAACTCTCCATGACTAAAGGAGAACAACTCCGAGAACCAATCAACATTCTCCATCTGAAGAAATTTTATGCCTAAGGCATTCAGTCTATGGTAAAATATCCTAAAAAAATCTTTAAAATTGGAAAAAGTCCTGGAAAAATGAACATCTTGGTGAAAACCTAGCAATAGGCACCTTGATGATTCACAAAAAAAGTAAAAAATATCAAAAATACAAAAAAATGAGAAAAAGAAAAAGTGCCTTGGTGAAAACCTGGAAACAGGCACCTTGGTAGCAAAAATAGAATCTCTGCCAAGATGGTGAAAACCCGGCAAACGGGCGCCACTTGTTTCAAAATGCTCCATCTATCAGCGCAATCTTTGTCTTTCCCAACTTTCAGTCTTGCTTTAGTTTGTACATATCTCTTGGTTTGTTCCTGCATTCCTATTTTCAATAAGTCAATCTGTACACCAATCAGCTCAAATGTTTGTATCCTATAAATGCTTAACATTTGAGGGCAATCAGTGTCATCTCCTATGGCCTCCAATATACCTCAAATGATTCATATCTAGTTAGAGTACTTTGAAGCTTAATTTGAGTCAGTCTATTTATCTCATCTCCAGAAAGGATTTTGCATCTACAACAACGCAATCAAACATCAAACACAAACTAAAAACAATCTGTGCTTCATGCTTTTATCTCCTTGTATGCTTACTGATTCACATTGAGATTTGTTGCATATTTTGTTCCCACGAGCTCTTCAATGATGTCCTTTATGGGATTTAGAGAGTGATGACTGGGGGCATAATCTTTTCTTTGTTTTCTTCTTGTATGTGAAAATCTAACAACTTTGGAAATTCTGGATTGAAATGGTGTCCGACTGTAAGAGCCTCTATCTTGAATTGGATGGCCATGCGTACCTGGACCATTGATACCCAGAAAATTCAAGGAAGTTTGATCTAACTATTTTCTTTTTGAGTGAGTTCTTTCTCCTACTGTGAAACATGATCTTACCTAAGGATGTGGATGATAAAGTGTCACTACAGGTAATTCACATTGGATTTAGAATGATCTCTTGACTGCTTGATGTGCTTGTTACGCAAGGCGTATTCTGGTCATCACAAAATTTATGTTCTAATGCTTATACAAATTGCTATATCAAAATGGACATGATATTTAGGTCATCCTAGCGTTTGTGCCTTGGTGCTTATATCTAATCTGACATTCTAAAAATAAAATCAATATTCATATGTCCATGGTTGCCTAACCAGTGGGTGTTGTATTGATTCTTGCGCATACAAATTGATATTCATATGTCTATGGTTTCATAACTAGTGGGCATTGTATTGATTTATTTGGTTACCTAAAAATTCAATGATGAGAATGACCGACACATGATTAGTGACTAGGTCCTAGGTCTTAGGTTGCATGTCATATTGCATGTCTCTTTGCATTTTGCATGTTTGCATGATCTCACAATGGCTAAACAAACTTCAATGCTTAAACAATTCTTCAATTGTCTCTTCAAATCTAACAAGAGTTGAAGCCTAACTCGAAGGTCTCTTCACAGAACTGCAAGTAGTTACCCTCCTGGGTTAAACATCCTCTTGACATAAGAATTGAGTACTTGTCTTCATCAAATTCCTGCAAAACATATCATGTGTATCGTTGCATCTACATATCATAATCATCTGTTGCATTACAATCATCCATGTGCATAAGCATAAATCATACATACATCTTTCCATAATCAAATACATTTGCATAACATCCATACATATGAAAGAAATCATTGCATTGCATTAATCCATACATTCATTCTACACTACTCATAGCATAAACATCACATGATATCATCATAAATCAAAACATGACAAGTACACATGAAGTCATAACCAAAATATCGATCTCATATATATATCAAAAATCTTGAACTAGTCAGGGGTGCACTACTGGCACAGTGTACAAAAGAATATGCTCATGTGAGCTATCCAAGTCAAAAAAAGTATCAAAATCAAGAGATCAAAAGAGTATCAGAACATAGTAACATAGATCAGCTGCCAGCCTACTCCTCTACATCTGGTGGGGGTGGAGGTGGTGCATCTGGTACTGCCTCTGCTCTAGGTTCTCTGGCTCCCTCTAATGCTGACATATACTGAGAGTACGTAGGGACTCTCTATGCAACAGGAACAATAGTGTAATATGTGGACACATAGTAAGCTGCCCGGGAGATCTGATGAATCACCTATGCCTGCAATCTTTGCACCTCTGCACGAAGCTCAGTGCGCTATCTATCAGCCTCTAAATATCTCTCCTCCCACTGAGCACTGTGCACCTTCAGGTCCCTGACCTGTAATCTGAGATGTTTGATAGTCTCCTGTGGAGTAAGAGGAATAGTAGGATCAACATCGGCTGCTAGCATCTCAGTATCTAGGGTAGTCTGCTCTATGGTCTCTACTCTCTGCACCTTACAACGTCTAACCTCTACACCTAGATCAAACCCAGTATCCTCCTGTATCAGATCAGTACCACCACCTACAACCTACTCTACTACAAGTACATCCTCAGCTAAACCAACACCACCTAATGTACCTTCCTCTCCCCTAGTCTGTCTCTGAGAACCTATAGATCTACCTACTGTGGAACTAGTGGCATGAGGGGGCCTCATATGTCCAGCTAGTCTCTGTGGCAAAGCCATTGCTCTAGGTCTCAGAGGTGTGGGATGCACAATAGGAACCTGTGTGGGTTAGGGACCCTATCTCATCGGTGCTCTGGTAACATCCATAGCCTCCTCCATGGACAGTATCAACTCTATAGGATCTAAGAACCTGTGGATAGGATGGTCAGCAAGCCAGGAAGTGAATCCATCTGTAACTCTAGCATCAATTACCTCTAGTATATACTCCCAATCTCTACCAATGATGCCACTGTACTCCTATGAACACAAAGCATAAGAGAGCCTCGTGGTCCATCAGAGTCCAAGCTCACAAGCTATCCAAGCATAGGTAGCATAATCCTCCAGTGCATCCTATACTCATCCATACTATCGCCAGACCCTGGTTATAATGAATCTCTCTAAAGTGGAGGATGACCTCCCGATCAGCACATGACTCTGAAAGAAGAAACTAAACTACTCTTGTGCAGTAGGCCAAGGCTCAATACCCACATATGGTCTCCATCGAACAAAAGTCATATCATCAAGGCATCACCTCCAATACTCTACATGGCCCATCCGCCCCTGTATGACATATCCAGCATATATATATAATAGGCTCCTGAGGCTGTCTCTACGAGGTACATACTAGTCTCAAAACTGGGATATGCTCCCATGCCCAGATCTGTAGAACTAAAGCTCCAGCTACAAAAGACTTGCTCTCTGGATACACTACCTCATGCATCTCAAAGAACATATGAGCAAAAAGACACTGACCCCAAGCCAACTCAGAGGGAGTCACCATCAGACATGTTACCATCAGGGCTCAACCCATCAAAAGACCATTCTACTGATGATCTGACATGATAATCCCTCCTATCATCCCAGCAATAATACACTCTATTCGGTGTGTCTATCCATAATGTTGTACTAAGTTCTCCCAGGAAATGGAGGTAGTCATCTGGGTATCATCTCCAAAGAGACGTCTGAACGCTAATAGACCTGAGTTCCCCAAACTCACATACTCTGGACGTCGTCTTGCATGGAATGGAATGCACAGTATCTGGTACACATCCTCTGGGGTCATAGTAATCTCCCCTATCAGCAAGTGAAAGGTTTGGGTCTCTGAATGAAACCGCTCTATCAAAGCAGTCAAAAGTTTATGATTTACCCTCATCTCAGGTAAATGTATGAGATACTCAAAGCCACAAAATGCAAGATGTACCCTCATGGGGTCCGGGAGTGGCACACATAGTCTCTGAGTGGCTGGATGTGAAATGCGTACATGAACATCTGGATATATGACCTACATAGTACAGAAACAGGGAATCCTATCAATACTTTGGTTATAGAACAGGTTACAAGGGCAAAAATTAGACAGTTCAGTATTTCAAAAGGTAGGTTAAAAGGTTAGCAATCAGGCTAAGAGATCAGAAAAATCAAAAATTTGACCTAACATGGAGTTTTTGGCTTGTTTTTCATACGACACTTCAGACTGGCAAGGAAAGTCATACGAGTTTCTACATCATACCATACGACAAAGCATAGTGATATGACAATGTATACCTCCTCATATGAGTTATGAGGGATCCAATGAAACGTTGTATGACTCTTGGGTCCCTCTGATACGAGTCTTAGGGGTTAATGAAACAAAAACCTATTTACAATTCAAAAGTTGTACGAGTCTCGCTGGAGAGTCATACGAGTTTCCATGCATTCAAAAATTCAAATTTTACAAAATGTATGAAAAATCCTAAAAATGCTATAAATCATGGAAAATTTGAACTTTTAGTAAAGCACAAAGGTCCACCTACCGAATGTCCGTACTTTCGAGGTCTTTGGTGTCTTCGGCTGCACTCAAATTGATGCGAACTCACAGGTACCTTTGGTTCTGCCATTTTCTCGCTCAGAGGGCTCCACAAGATTTTTAAAGTCAAAAGGTTGAAATGAATTGAAAATGACCCTTCCAGCCTTTATATAGCTTTTGACCTAAATTTTCAAAAGTGCTCCATTTTTTTACGAAAATTGTACCCTTGGCTAATTTCGATGTTCTAAACCCATTTTTGGGATCAAAATCAAAATCTGAGATCATTTACTATGTCAAAATCGTGATTTAAAATTTTCGGACCCAAGACGGTCCACTGCTTGCATAATCAACCTTCAATCATCACAGAAATCCAATATTCAACTTAACTGATTATCTTACATCAAACTATCAAAATTTCAACTTCGTCAACTATGGTCAACTCATGGTTTCACCTAGTCAAATTTGGTCTTTTGGACCTCCAAACGATGCAAAATGTGTTCTCAAACATGTTTAACCACTTCTCAAATCAATTAAAATGCTTCTAAACTATCAACGCTGACTTTTCTTGTCAGATTTCAATTTTTATCCCGAAGGGGGCATGGTATTGCATATCATTGAAAGTCTATAATCTAAATCTGAAATCATATCTTTCCTCAGTAATCAAGACAACAACCACGTCTAGTTGTTGATTCATCAAAAAGACCTCATCGCTTGGGGAAAATCAATCATCACTTGGGGCATATTAGATTCATCGAGATCCATATCAATCTGGTATTCTCTTAATCTTGTAAATTGTATCAGCTTTTCGTAACCATCGGTTCACTAGTGTTATTTCCTTGGTTCTTCGTAATTGAAGGGTTCAGATGTGATACCAATGTGATTCTTATCGACAATCAGGTCTGGAATCGATCACTCACTTCTTTGCAATCATAAGGTTCAGAATCAAGTGTTTTGACACTTTTTCACAATCATCGGTTCATTGTTGTTATAGTTAACATTATCTTTGGTCATTCAGGACCTAATATCTTCACATCAATTTCAATCAGTTTCTATCTCATATCACAATTTATGTTTCATATCAATTTCAATTTCAAACATGAGTTTCAACATCATACACAGACTGTCTTTGAACCACTACGCTTTGCACAGTGATTCAAAGAGGGGCAAAATGTAATACCTCAAAAATGGGCTATAGGTTCATTAACCTCCTACATCTTCAATTCGAACGAAATCAACATCAAAGTCCTAACCTAAGGCACATCAACACATTATTGAATCTTAATTGATCATCCTAAATTCTGCATCAGGGAATATTCCTATTTAGCCTAATTATCTTTAATTTAATGATTATTTGGCGATTAATCTTATTTATCCTAAAGTTTGATTAATTGAATATTTTAAATATTTAATTAATTAGATTTAATACTGCCACTTAATTATTTAATTAGATTTAATTATATTTATTCCTAAATTGTATTATTTCATTTTGACAATAAATCAAATATCATATGACTAATTGGTTAAATTCTTATTTAATTAATTAATGTCCATTGTCAAATTTAATAATATAGTTTTGAATAAAAGTTTGATTTAATAATTAACTAACCCATAAATCAATTGTTTTATTTTTAAAATCAGTTAAGTTGAGGATAAATCACTTTATTTATTTAATTAATTCATAAATAATTATGCACATCCAAAAAATAGTTAAGCTTTAAATCAGAAAATCAATTCAAGATGTTTTAAAAAATAAACTTTACTCTCTTTTGAGTTGAAAGCTGATCTCAACTTCTGATTTAAATCAAAAAGTTATTTTTGCATGATTTTGCATGATTTTGTGAGTTAATCTATCTCTAAATTCTTGATAACTCAAAAATCAACCTGAGTTTATCAAGAGTGATTTATGGCTTTTTACATGCACCTCCAAAGCCCTGGATTTCTATAAATTAAGGCCTCAACTCTTCATAATTCATCTCACAAGTTTGCATACTTACTCTGCCAAAATCAATCCACGAATTTACACAATCACATTGGCGAATTGACATCTGAAGAATTGAAGCTTCTTTGCAAATCAACAACTTTTGTGAGATCAATCTTGTTTTTAATCATTTTAGTTTCATATTTAGCATATCATTGTTAGCTTAATTTGCATATCAGTTTTTCATCTAGAAAAGATTCATATCAGTTTATTTCATCTTATTGCACAGAAAATCCAAAAATATAGATTAATTTGCATTCATCTCATATCTAGATTCTGCATTCAAATCCTTCGTTTAGGTGTCGTCAAGGTCACTAATCTCAGTCCAATTTGAGAATACATACTCGCATCTACTATAAGGCAGTAAATCACCTAGTTAGTTTAGTTTCCATTTCATTGCATGATTTCAATTTTAGCTAACCTCTAATGTTTTACTAAAGTGTTGTATCTACAGCTAGGTACAAAATTCACACACACAGCATATAGGAAGATGCTCCCAGGCCCATACCTGCAACACAAAGACTCCTACGGCCATGGTCTGTGCACCTTGATACACAATCTCATGCATATCATGGTACATCTAAGCGAGCATGCACTCGCCCCATCCAAATCTAGTAGCTAGCCTATCCAGCATCTGTTGTAAAATGTGACCCCAGCCGCACTCCTATCCATGCTTTCCTCGATCTGAAACTAAGTAATAGCTCAAGAATATAGCCAAGACAACTACTAGTCTGTGACCAGCTCCATATCTATTGATCAGGTCCTCCCATGAGATGGCTCAGCCCATCACTAGCTCATCTCGAAATATGGCCCTCAGTGCCAATGTGTCTGCCCTCAGTTGAATGTTGTACTCAACACGGAGGTCATGGAAAGGTATCCTCAGTATCCAATATATGTCCTCGGGAGTCACTGTCATCTCCCCCATCAGCAAGTGAAATGTGTTCATCTCCGAATGGAAATGCTCGACCAGTGCACCTAATAGGTCATGATTTACTCGAATGTCAGGCAGATCATGTAAGTATGTCAATCTTAGCCCATCAATGTGGGCACCCTCAGCATTAGTCAATCTCTATACTAATGTGTTGATAACTGTGTGGTGAGACCGGAATGCAACATCTAGGAGGTCAACCTACAAAGCAAGCGATGACATTAGATCAGTATCTCAATCATGGTGTTTTTTTCAAAGAAATAACAAGGGAGGCTATGCATCTATCCTAAACATGACTCTAGGATGTTCTAATTGGCTGATTTTATGCAACATTGGATGAAGACTCTACACACTGCAGCAGCTTCCCATGTGAGGAAACTATTCCCTCGTGCGAGACAGGTTCTCTTCCTATGCGAGAAATCATCGCTAAGGATGAGATCTCGCGCGACATCACCTAGTGCTTCGCATGAGCTCACGGAGGAGCCTAATGCGAAGATTCCCTAACCCATGCACGAGGGGTGATTGGGGCCTGTGTGAGGAAACTGTTTCCTCATGCGAAGATTGAAGAACTAGGCTTAAAACATGCTTAAATATAACCTAAATGACCTAATAAAGCATTAAAAATTGAAATGCGGGATGGTTTATCGACAACTTAGAGTTGCATCATACTCCAGTGGCCGGTTGTGTTATTGAGAGCACTCAAAATGATGTGTATGCACTGGTACGCCCTCCATCTCTCTCAGAGCTCTCAAATTTGCTAGAAGACAAAGTGAATAATGAATTGAAAATGACCCCTTTGGGCCTTATATAGCTTTTGACCTAATTTTCAAAACTACTCCATTTTGCGTGAAAACTTCACCCTTGGCTAAATCGACCATTCTGAATCCATTTTCAGGATCAAAATCAAAATTTGACACTCCTAGATAGCTTGAAATCACATTTTAAAATTTTTGGGACCATCAAGATCAGACGCTTGTGTAGTCAACCTTCTGGTGTCCTTTGCTCACTAGAATCTCATCTCATCACCATTTTCTCGAGATCTTCAATGTTTTCATCAAAATTCAACTCTAGTCAAATCTAGTCAACCATGGTCAACCTTGGTCAACAAGACCTCCAAATTACTCCAAATCGCTTCTACATCCTCTCGATGCTTCCTTAATTTGTTCTGAGTTCCTCTGGATCTTCGATCTTATCTCTATCTGCAACCTTTTGATGTCAATCATCTTTCTGACATGTCATCTTTTAATTTACTCCTGAGGGGGCAGGATGATTGCATCATTGAATCTTGCCAAATCAATTCTTGAATCAGTCTGATCTGAATCAAAAATCCTCATTGCTAGGGGCATCTCTTCACTAGGGGCATCTTTGGGCCTCGCATCTCATCATCTTGTCATCTATCTTTTAGGTATTTGAGCAATCTAACTTGGATCCTCAAGAATCAAGCTTCATTCTGGAGATGGTTCTCAAAATCTATTAGGTATTGGGGCAATCTAACCCTAATCCATGAAAGTCAAGCTTAATTTTGGAGATGGCTCTCGAAAACTCTTTTAGACCGTTATTTGGGAAATCTAACCTAGGTCTCGAAGGACTAAGCTTCATTCTAGAGATAGTCCTAAATTTGCATCATTTATCATTCTATCAATGGGTATTGGGGCAATCTAACCCTAATTCTAGTCTTTTCTCAAGTAGTAATCTGACCGTTATCTTCGCAATCTAACTTAGACTTTGGAGAATCATGCTTCATTCTGAAGTTGGTTCAGCATCTCGATCTGATTGGTGTCTTGGTGATCTAACCTTGACTTCCGAGGGTTAAGCTCTATTCTAGAGATAATCCTGAAAACCTCATAATCTATCACATTAGACTATTCTTTGAATCAACGCGTTGCTCACACATCAATTCAAAGATTATGATGATCGAAAGAGCACTACTGGTGGAGCATCCTTTTTGGGAGAAATATTAGTTACTTTGATAAGCAAGAAACAAGGATGCATTTCTCAGTCCACTGTCAAAGCATAATATGTTGATGTTGTTGCTAATTGTTCAAACATTGCATGGATAAAACAACTTTTGAAAGGTATGAATGAAGAGATCACTAACCCAGTGATAATATATTGTGACAACACAAGTGCTATAAACATTTCTAAGAATCTAGTGATGCATGCAAAGACAAAGCATATATCTATAAAGTATCACTACTTGAGGGAACAAGTACAAGAAAAGAAAGTGAACTTGGAGTTTGTGAAACCAAAAGAACAACTTGTAGATATATTCACAAAATCCTTACCTAAGGATACATTTGAGTACTTGAGGACTAGACTAGGGGTCCATCCCCTGTCTGTCAGTCACTAAGGTGATTAGGAGATTGGATCAACCTATACTTTATCATAATATTAAATAATGTTGATGTATATTGCTCACAATTTAGGTTTCCTAAGGTTGTGAAAGCTAGAAGATGGAGAACAAACTCACATTGCATATTGGTACATGAAAGGTACTTGATTTGAACCGAACACTAGAGATAATATTACTGGCTACTGAAGAGCTATTTATCCTTTTTGGCATTGTTGTCAAAGGGAGAGAAGAATCTATGAAATATTTATCCAAAGGGAGAGAAGAAGTAACAAAGGGAGAGAAGACATAAGGAGAGAAAAGATACACAAGGAGAAGATCAAATCCACAAGGAGAGTTTGCATGGAATGAGAATGATGTGTAGTGATTAAACATATAAAATATACAAGCTGGGAAGAGCTTACCAGGTTACAACATTTTCTTACAAAGTTGTAGAAAATATATTTGGTATTCTATGACATATTTCATATTATGTTTCCATCAATGCCAAAGGGAGATATTGATAACCTACAACTAATTGAATATCTTGAAGGAAAGTTTGACAAGTGAGAGACATTAAATGATGATCACCGAGCTACTAAAGTATATGTAACACAATTAAATCAATTAATGTATTGTCATTGATGTCAACTAGTTTTGACTGTACTTATCATGATAGTTGCAAACATCTAGAGAAGGAAAATGGTAAAGAAATGAGATATCTACATGAAGATGAGCTGGATGAAAGGTATGGCTATGGTATACATTGGGTAACTTATTGATGAGTCTATGGCATCATGTTGTTGACTTGATTGCATTACATGATTCTATTATGTATTGAAGATCAGAACTAAACAAGTTTATGTGGTCGGTAAATGAAGATTTCAATATACACCGAGAAAGTGTTGTGTATACCGAGTATAGTATTAATTGAGAAAGTAATCACCAACACATTTTGGTATTAATCAAGTGAAAGGAATAAATAAATTTTATAACAATCGACTAAATTGATGAGCTGGACAATTGCTTATGATTTCAAGGTAGGAGATAATGTTTGTTGTGATGATATAACGCCTGATAAAATTCAAGATTGATCGAATGAAGGAGAATGAAACATGTTAATGACACAACTGTTGAGGAAGGTTAAAGCGAAAAAATGAATGGTGAAGATTAAGAGGCAAAATCTATGGATGAAAAGAAAATGGTTCATGAAGTCTATTTAAGGAGACATGAGATTCAATATTGAGTCTAGGGATTTTGTGATGCAGGAGAATTCGCATGAAAATGATTACTTTCATGCACCACTAATCAAACTAGTTGAAGATAGAATTGAGCAGAACTGTAGACAACACTGAGCATCAGAGAACACATATATCAAGCAATAACAGAGTTGGAGGAAACACTGATGTTGAATTGATTATTGATCAGAGATATTTTTGAGCTTAGCATAGATCTAAAAAATTAGCAAACCAAAGTTGTATTTGAATCAGATCATTATTGTATTAGTTTAACCATTATTACAGATAAATCTCTTAACTGAGTGAGACTTAACAGTCTTTTGTATTTCAATATGACATTCAATGAATGTTGGTTGTTTTCTTGTTGACCCTGTAGTGAATGCATGGTCAAAAGAGAACTATTAGTGATAAATCCTCTAACCAGGTCACACCTCACAATGTTTTTTGTAATGTTTAACAGGGTTGGCTCCTAACCGAGCTCACTTCAGAAGAGTGAATTATTTTGGGTTACTGGTCCCAAGTGGTTTTTCCCTTAACAGGATTTCCATGTTAAAAATATTTGTGTTATGTGTGTATGATGTATTGAATTGTTACTTTACTTTACACGTTTCTATAACTAGATAGATCGGTGAACACAGTACTTAATTTATTGGTAATCGGTAGATGAAGAGAAACGCACAGTTGATATCTTACCAAGTTGATTATTTGATTGAAAATTTTTAATACATACATCTGAGAGATTTGGGACTGTAGGATAACTGGACTTAACTGATTCACCCCCCTCTCAGTTATCTAACACTAAGAACATAATTGTTTTGGAATTACTATGGTAGAGAAAAGGCATCATAAGATACACCACCAAAATAATTGATTTTATGGAAGAATTCCATAATGATGCATTAAATTGTATAGAAAGACATTTCTCTGACATGATAAGGAATGGTCATAAGTTAAACAAAAAGAATGGCCAAAAGTTAAATGAAAGTTTTATGTTTAACTTTTCTTTTTTTGGTAAAAGGCTTGCACCAAGATATTTCATTAATATTTAGATAGATTACAAAGAACTCCACTCGTGCAGGTGCTGGTAGGAAAGAGTAGGGTTGAGAAAACCTCCAGCCATGCCTGGGACCTTAGTCTGATATTTAATACATAATACATAATTGTGGTGGTGGGCATTCCCATCTATATACCACTATTCTATCATTAATACATAATTTTTGATCCATGCCTCACTTAAGATGGATCATTTCTATTTTTACATTGAAGACATTCTGAGTCTCTCGTACTTAGGCATCTCATTTTCAACTGAAAGGTCATAGCCATTTTTTTAAACTAACTATAGCATCCTTTTAATCAGTCTCGATCCTTGATTCTAAAATCCTTGTGAATAATGCCCTGGATTACCTATATCATCTCATAATTTGGCTAAGATCATTGTTAGTATGCTCAAAACCAATAAGTACTGCATATTCCTTAGGATAAAAACCATATCATAAATAGAAAGGAGTATTCTTATTTAAACCCTATTTGCATATTTTTGATAAAACTCTCATCATAGGGTGATTTTTATCTTTAAAATTGGGCGGACATAAGAGTTATTTAATAGCTTCATCATACTTGCTTCAGTTTTCTTGCAGTGTAAGATCCATCATTTATGCTATAAGATAAGATAAGAAGATAAGCTAATTTATATCACAAGAAATTTCCTGGCTTCCGAGCTCTGAAAATGATTCATTGTTAATTAAGAACCATAATAATCCTATATCAGTTTTATTTCTATTCAAGATTATAAATCAACACCTTTCATTTGAACTATGTGATGCCATCTATAACCTTGCTAAAGAGGTATATGAAAAAAATCATCTGGGAAACATATTTATATTTGATTGTGTTTGTGCACAGGACAAACACTTTCAGATGATTCCTTACCATAATTAAGGTTAACAAAACCTCCTAAGCTACTTCTATACCAAAGTGTTTTTCACTCCATATTAGAGCTACTTGATATTAGACTCCACCGTCGTTTACGAATGCTCTTTCTCGAGGAAAATTACTATTTATTACCATATTTTTGATTGAGGGATAGTGCTACATGCTATAATGATGGTGTGTATTTATGGAAATGGACATAACTTAATTAGTGTATTGGTTGTACTTGTCAGGGATTTCTTTATTTATATGTAGCTAAGATTTTACCAAATCTAAGAAATTAAAAACTGATTTTATATTAAAAATGAATCTAGTTTATTTAAAGAAGGATTTGATTGATTTCCTTAAAATGAGAAGTAGGCTAAGAGACACTTCGTACAGAAAATAACCCTATTTTGAAATAATCTGAGATTGATTGACATCACTTTTTAGGATATTTCTTCCCTTACTAGTTGTAGCCTAATACCGGCATCCACAATATACTCATTCATCCAATTCATATCAAGAGGAGACCTTACATGGGTAAATAATAGTAAGAAGTCTAGGTTTCTTCTGATGGAAGGGGTCTCTGCTCAAAATCTATCCCAATCTTCAATATCAAGTATAGGGAAGATGGAAACAAAGTTATGGTTGAAGACTCTGCTATTGTAGTCTTTAGGCTTGGGGATGGATAAATCAATGTGAATACTATTCAGTACTTTGTCTAGATCCACCAAATATTTCTTCTTGAAAATTCTTCTGCACAAGTTACCAATATCCTTTATGTCTGGGTCTACATGTAGGGCTGAAGTGATGAACATTTCTGAGATATCAGAGTTGGCGCGATATCTATTGATATTCTCCCTGAACTCATTTCCTAAAATAACAGATACTGCTGTAACCACAATGTTAAATTTGATCAAAATTATCTTCTTGACTCTTCTAGAAGAAATTTCTCCATCGAAGGCAAATTGTTTGTTTAGGCATCTTAACTTGATTGGAGTTGCCATATCTATTGGAGATGTGTTCTAGGTACTGGATGAAAACTAGGTCTAATCTATAGGTTATAAAGGTTCTCAAAATGGTAACAGAAGGTGGACATGAATCGTCAGCAATTGGAGACTACTCGTTTGAAATTCCACTGTTTGATTAAAATGTGAATGTGAACTTATCTTTTCAATCCTATTAAAATAAAGTATGTTTGTGACTTTACATCTTCCTTTATGAGAATAAATCCCTCTATTAATAATATAAGTTGACGATTGTACCAAAAATGAATGAATTCAAAAGTGCCTATGTGAATATTACTAACAGAATATAGACATATGCATAATTGTATATATGTGTATATATACTAATTTTCATTTATATATTTATATATATGAGTATATATATACATGTATACATTTATACATGTATATATATTTATATATGTATATACATATATATACATATGTATATATGTATATATATGTATATGCATATATATACATATGTATATATGTATATATATGTATACAAGTGTATATACACCTAGATACATATGCAAGAGTATGAATATAAATATGAATAAATGTATATATTAAAATGAATAACATTACATATAATGAGTTTATATATGCATATATAAGAATCTAAATATATGCTGAGATTAATGATTCCTAACAAGATAAAGCATGCACAAAAGTGGTTTTATCAATACTTCTTGCTGGTAGACATCTATCATATGAAAGGGAGCCAGAAACTTCTTAGATTTCAATTGTCCTATTGCTGAGCCTGCTTCAAGATTAGAATTCTTTAATAAAATCATCACAGACTAATGTGAATCAAGATAAAGATCCATTTAGCCCTTACCAACTTGAGGATACAGGCCTAATTTATGCAAGAGATTAAAAGGAATGAACAAAATTGAATTTAAGCATAAACTAACATTCAAATTTATCTAAAAACTATTTTTCTCCAAAGCTAAAAAAGCCATACTAATTCCCTTTTTTAAGACAAAGAGACCCCATCGCCCCTAAAAATGATGTTATTAACACCTAAGAATATAAGCATAATTGTGAAAATAATAACACCTAAAACTATAACAGAGCATAAGCTAAAATACAGGAGAATCATAAAAAGAATATTTATTTGTATGTATAGGCATGTATATTTACGATTCTACTAATATAAATTTCCATATAAAATGTACTTGAAAGAGTGAGAACATAAAACCCTTGTGAAATATGGGAGTATACTTGCATTTGAAACCAGAGAATTCAGTCACAGTTCTAAGATATAAATGCTACTAATTAATTTTAGTGATAAGTTCATCAACTGAAGTTCGTAACTAGGAAACCCTTCTCTTTTTTTTATTATTGTTAAAGCGTGCCTTAAAGAGGGAAAAGATAACTATTAAGTGGGTTGTTCAAGACATATCTATGAACATTTAAAACTTTGGGAAAGAAGGAAGTAATCTAGTACCTCGGAGAATTTCAACCCTAGTTTCTTAGTTATAAAATACTGTCAAAATATTGATAATATAACAACTTTCTAAAGTTCATAGTTAGGTTTTTATCTTCCTATGCTAACCTTCTTGACATCCTCAATCACAATAAAACTTTTCAGGTGCATAGTATAATAATTCTTAGAAAAAACCTATTCTAACTAAAATAGTCTTACTGTGAAACAGAATACAAATATGAGTAGCAATGTCTAGCTCTTAACATTATCTAAATTAAACCCTATGATATTTACCCAGATCTAACAAAAACTTCTTAAAACCATTACTTGATTCTATCTCCTCCTTCTTGAGCTCATGACAGCTCCAGCTTTCGCCCTTCTTCTTTATGACAATGATGGTCTCTGCTTCCTGCATCACATTTTTGACATGGTGAGAGCATTTTTTGATGTCAGGGGCAATCACTACTACATTTGGGGCCAAATTTTGACAGAATTTTTCGACAAGTAGCTTTTTATTATGAATTTGGTGTTTTTTTTTGTAATATGCCCCGATGGTGTCGGTATTCCAATGGGTGTTTATGTTATACACTAAGTTTGCACCTTTGTATCAAGCTCTCGTAGTCTTGATAACCTAGTATAACATGGGAATCATCTCCAGGTTGTGGGACCTATGCTAACTGAGATGAGACCTCCAGGTTCTAGGCTAGTTCCTCTTGGATAATCACCTTAATTTGCTACTAGACATGAAAAGTAAACTTTTGAGGGAAATGGATAGAAGGAATGCTTGAAAGGGAAATGACTTGAAAGAAAACTACCTACTAGGTGATACACCAAAATGAAGGGTTTGAATCTCAATATAGAGGATGAAAATAATGAACAACTCAGGTCTAGGAGATCACAACTCACTAAATAGGCCTACATAAATATTTCATAGAAGGGTCTGCAATAGAAAAGGGACTATTCAGGGAAAGAGAGAGAGCTTTCACAAACAATAGTATTCCTAAAAGTTTAGACACAATCTACAACCTGCAGACAAACATTCACCTCTACAACTCGGCATAGGAATGAGACAAGATTGTTAAGGGGTTGAGGTATACCCACAAAAGCATTCACATCAAATCATCCACAATAACACACAATAATTGCAGAAAGAGAGAGGGATTAGGAACCCTGAGATATCACTCAAAACATACATATACTTTGATTCAATAAGAGATAATTCAGGCAAGGAAGCATAGGGACATGAAGAATTATCACAAAATACCTCTGCAATATCTGAAGCATCAATGGGAGATTACATAATGTAGAAAACCAAAGGGCAGAAAAATGCCACAGATAGCCTTCTAAGAAAGAGACCTTCTTCTTTACAAAATGTGAACTCTCCCCTCTAAAAGCTCTCAAAAAACAATATATACATCTCTTCTAATACAGGCAAGAGAAAAAGTCAATTAGGATTACATAAATTTCCATATAATAATCACAACCCTAATTCTATCAAGTCTGATCATAAATGTATCTCTGAAAATATCTCAACTGATCAGATATGTCTTTGCGTGTCCATCCCTGTACTGAAATTGCCGGCAGACAAATACCTTGATCCAATTACTTCTTTGCAAGTCAGGCTATCATGAATGCTCAAATCTAATACTCTTCTAGTAAGAATCCACCAAGAATGGCTACCTAGATCTTTTCCTCATCTATTCCAACTGCAACCACCCCTGAAAACATAAATTCTGAGCTACCCCCTCTTGCAAACGATCAATAGGAACAAATAGAAGAAAACCCATGAAAGATACTACAATCCTCTTTTGAAAAAGTCAAAGGCCACATCATAGCAACCCAGACCAATAAAAATTGGCCACCTTAGCAAACGAACCCGCAGAAGTCAAAATAAATCTGGTCCCTTGCATCAGACAGTGGTCGCATGATCACATGGGATCAGAAGATCCCATGAGATCATGCGACCACCATTGATCTTATTTGTGACCAAGAACTAGGCCCACTGAGATAGGTGTCATCCTATCACATGATTGCATGGGCTCAGAAGATTCCATGTGAACATGCAATAGCCACAAGTTAAAAAGGGGAGGTCGAGAGGAAATATTTGCCGGGAAGACCTAGGCTTTTGTAGGAAATATTAAAAGGGACCCCGCCTGACAACCTAGAGACTTTAACACATTAAGGTGGTCACTTTAAAAGGGCATGTGCGTTTAGAGGGATTTAAGTGGCCCAAAAAGGTAACGGTGAAATAGAATAGGTCGCAGGGGTTTGCTTGGGTTTTTTTGGGGTAACAGCTATATTTATGAATTTTTTTAACTACAGACCAGGGGATAAAAAGAATTACAGAGCCCAAAAGACAAGGCCTAAAGCCATGAAACTTTTAGGGATGCTTGGCAGGGTAAAAACAGAGACCTTGGGATAGATTTAGCCAAATTTGTATAAGACAAGAAAATTTGGGTAACATTTTGGTGATTTTTGTTGGATGTCAGCCTACTAGACATTGAAACCAATGGTCTTAATGCAATCCATTGGGCATGGGGTCAACATTTGAGCACAAGAAACCTTCACAGAGAGACAGACCTAGAACCAAAGGGACATAACTGTGCACGGGCACTTATTAGAAAATAGGAAAACTAACTAAGAAAATAGGGATAGAAAGCAGGAAAACCTAACCTATCCTAAACTAACCAGTTACAAAAACCTAGTCAAACAAAACCATTCACTGGCTATGAAAAATAGCTACCTTTCCTTATTAGGATATTTTGCATTGGACACATGAGGATAGCTACAAAGATATGAGGGACACAAAAAATTGTCAAATAATTATCAACTGCCTCTGTAAGAATAGGATCAAGCTTACCTTCCTCTAATTGATCATATGGAGGGGCCTCGATAAACTCCTTCTGTGCCAAGTATCTGATGGGGTAGCCTCTTGAAAGTCTAAAGGTGGGACTTTCCTTGATGGCTTCTTCTTTATCTTCATGGTTGCCCTCCATCATGGATAGCCATGTCAACTCATCATCTGTGGACAAGGGACTATCATCCTCTTCTTTTAAACAGGCAAAGAGCTCATCAAAGTTGTTAATGTCCTGAAGATCCCCAGGAATGACTGGCTCTTTACAATCAGGCTCCAAACACAAGCCTCCTATGATGTGCTTCAAACAATCCTCCCCAAGGCTTTGGTTATCCTCTGCACATTGGGAAGTCTCCTCCTCAAAGATGAGATCAAGCTCATGAATCAACATATCCTCAGGGTCAATCTCTTCTAGCTGTTGCAACTTCCTAGGGGTGGCTATTATCATATCTTTATTATCATGCTCAACAAAACTAGGAAGCTTATCAAATAAAAGCATAGCATCCCCCTCTGTATCAACCTTCTGTTGATGGTGGACCTATTGTTCTGATTGACTCTCACCCATAGGTAATGGCATGGTCTCTTCTTCATCATCAACAAAGAGGGGAAGCTCATTCAACAAATAAACCAAGAGCTCAAGCTGGGCATCAAACTCCACCTCCTCATCCTGCTACTCCAATTCATCACAGTCATCACTCTGCACTGATACCTCAGATTTTTTCTCCTCTTCTTCAAATGAAAGCTTACTTACCATAGGTCCTTGCTCAGACACCAGACTAGTATCTTTGAAAAGATCTGGCATCTGACAGCTAGGAGGCAGAGTCCATTGGGGTATCCACAACACTTCATCATCTTGAGAGACAAAAGGGGCCTCTTGAGATAAACAACTTTCTTGAATAGATTGTTCTTGCAGAGTGGTAGACTGAATCTCAAGTATAGGCTCTTGGAAGGAATTATTTGCCTTAAAACTTGGGATATAAAATTGAGGGGGCTCCGAGGGAGACATAGAAGGCATACCCATCTTGAAGCTTGGAAAATTGAAGGCCCTATCATCTTGGTGTTCGTCCCTTGCAGCTGGCTCTGTCTCAATATAGTCTTTAGACTGTTGCAGACCACAATAAGGTTGCAACCGCTCCAAAACAGGCCCAAATTTTTGAAGGGTGCTCCTAAAACTTGGAAATGAGCACTTTTTATGCTCTTCATGTGTAGGCTCTTGAGGAAAATGGGTCCTCCAGCTTATAATTTTAGGTCTAGGAGCCTCTTGTTGAGAAATTTGTGATCTCAACCTTGATGTTTCAATGTCAGCTCAGTGTCTGATCTCTTCTTGGAATTTTTTTATTTGTTTCTCATCAACAAAAGCCTCTATCACTTGGTAAGGGATGAACCCTTGCTCATAACTTTGAGCCTCCATTTCCTGCTGCTCTCTGATCTCAGACACTTGCTTAATTAAATCAAGCAACAGGTTCTTTGTCTTGTCTTGCTCCTTCATTGAGTCTGGGCTCTGAATCTACTACCAATTAAGCTGAGAAGGGGCGGGTGGGTGGTAAGCATGATAGGGGAGTTGGCTTTGCAACTTTTGTTGTGCCATTTGTGCCCATGATCCTTCTTGGCGGAGGGCTCTTTCATAATCTTGCACAAGGGTGAAATCATTTGGGGCATGTTGGATATAATGACAACCTTGTATTGTATGGAAGCTTGGGATAAAAGTAGGCTTTAGGTGGCTTTGATAAGGTTGATGACTAGCCCATTGAGCATTATTCCCATAATAGGATGGTGAGTAACCTGATTGTCTGTAATAACTTGACATGTCTACTCATACAATTAGCTGGAATTTGAATATGAAAGATCTGAAACATACCAGCGCTTGATCTTTGAAAATAGTAGACCTTCCAGAGTCACCAAATATGTAGCAGAATGACCTCTTCTAGGTCTGTAGTATGTTATCAGCATATCAGAGATAACATAATATTTCAAACAATGAACTTCTTTTTTCGGTCCCACCGGGCGTGCCAGAATTGTTATACACTAAGTTTGTGCTTTGTCTCAAGCTCTCGTAGTCTTGATAACCTAGTATAACATGAGAATCATCTCCAGGTTGTGGGACCTATGGTAACTAAGATGAGACATCCAAGTTCTAGGCTAGTTCCTCTTGGATAATCACCTTAATTTTCTACTAGACATGAAAAGTAAACTTTTGAGGGAAAGGGATAGAAGGAATTATTGAAAGGGAAATGACTTGAAAGCAAACTACCTGCTAGGTGATACACCGAAATGAAGGGTTTGAATCTCAGTATAGAGGATGAAAATAATGAACAACTCAGGTCTAGGAGATCACAACTCACTAAATAGGCCTACATAAATATTTCATAGAAGGGTCTGCAATAGAAAAGAGACTATTCGGGGAAAGAGAGAGCTTTCACAAACAATAGTATTCCTAAAAGTTTAGACACAATCTACAACCTGCAGACAAACATTCACCTATGCAACTCGGCATAGGAATGAGACAAGATTGTTAAGGGGTTGAGGTATACCCACAAAAGCATTCACATCAAATCATCCACAATAACACACAATAATTGCAGAAAGAGAGAGGGATCAGGAACCCTGAGATATCACTCAAAACATACATATACTTCGATTCAATAAGAGATAATTCAGGCAAGGAAGCATAGGGACATGAAGAATTGTCACAAAATACCTCTGCAATATCTGAAGCATCAATGGGAGATTACATAATGTAGAAAACCAGAGGGCAGAAAAATGCCATAGATAGCCTTCTAAGAAAGAGACCTTCTTCTTTACAAAATGTGAACTCTCCCCTCTAAAAGCTCTCAAAAAAATATATATACATCTCTTCTAATACAGGCAGGAGAAAAAGTCAATTAGGGTTACATAAATTTCCATGTAATAATCACAACCCTAATTCTGTCAAGTCTAATTATAAATATATCTCTGAAAATATCTCAACCGATTAGATATGTCTCTGTGTGTCCATCCCTGTACTGAAATTGCCGACAGACAAAAGACCTTGATCCAACTACTTCTCTGCAAGTCAGGCTATCATGAATGCTCAAATCTAATACTCTTCTAGTAAGAATCCACCGAGAATGGCTGCCCAGATCTTTTCCTCATCTATTCCAACTACAACCGCCCCTGAAAACATAAATTCTGAGCTACCCCCACTTGCAAATGATCAACAGGAACAAATAGAAGAAAACCCATGAAAGATACTGCAATCCTCTTTTGAAAAAGTCAAAGGCCACATCATAGCAACCTAGACCAATAAAAATTGGCCACCTTAGCAAATGGACCCGCAGAAGTCAAAATAAATCTGGTCCCTTGCATCAGACGGTGGTCGCATGATCGCATGGGATCGGAAGATCCCATGAGATCATGCGACCACCGTTGATCTTATTTGCGACCGAGAATTGGGCCCACCAAGATAGGTATCATCCTATCGCATGATCACATAGGCTCAGAAGATTCCATGTGAACATGTGACAGCCATGAGTTAAAAAGGGGAAGTCGGGAGGAAATATTTGTCAGGAAGACCTAGGCTTTTGTAGGAAATATTAAAAGGGACCCCGCCTGACAACCTAGAGACTTTAACACATGAAGGTGGTCACTTTAAAAGGGCACATGCATTTAGAGGGATTTAAGTGGCCCAAAAAGGTAACGGTGAAATAGAATAGGTCGTAGGGGTTTGCTTAGGTTTTTTGGGGGTAACGGCTATATTTATGAATTTTTTTAACTGCAGACTAGGGGATAAAAAGAATTGCAGAGCCCAGGAGACAAGACCTAAAGCCATGAAACTTTCAGGGATGCTTGGTAGGGTAAAAATAGAGACCTTGGGATAGATTTAGCCAAATTTGTATAAGACAGGAAAATTTGGGTAATAGTTTAATTGACCATCAGAATTCAGACAAATTCAGGGTATAGGTAAAAAAAAAAAGTGAAATGGCCTCATCATTTTTATTTCGATTGGATAGAGAAGGAGCGGGAGAAAAGGAGCGAAAGCTGAGCACAGGAGAAGGTATGTGATTTCTTCATCTTTTGAGCCTCTAGCATCATATTCAAATGCATTGCATTTTATTTGATCATGAATGCTCTCTGAAATGACCACATTCTACTGGTGTCATGCCCTAGCCAGTGCTTTATCTCTATTATTTGATGTTATTGGTGCTTGTGCTCAAGGATATGGATTCACTGTATTCAAATGTTTGGATTCACGTTTGTTGATATTACTGGCATATATGTTTAATGATGCCATTGTATATTGTTGTCACTGAAATGACCGCATTCTACTAGTGTCGTGCCCTAGCCCATGCTTTAACTCCATTATTTGATGTTATTGGTGCTTGTGCTCAAGGATATCCATTTTTTTGAAATGTTGACTGTGGTTATCAAATGGACAGCCTGTGAGCTTCTAGCTAGGTGCCATTTGTATTGATAGCTTAGGGCATAAAATGTATTGTATCATTGATAGTTGAGACTTTGTTAAAAGGAAATAGGACAAAGAACGATTTCTATTTAGTTTCTCTATTTTGATCCCTAAGTGGCTTACAACCCTAGAGAAGTATATGTAGATTTATGGATGCAATTGCAGGATACATAGCAGCTGATAATTCACAAGAAATCCATGCATCCAATTTTAATAGCAATCAATACAAATAACTAGGGTCCTCCAATGGCCCAATCATCCGGACCTTGACAGTCCCCTCAACCGGTGACCCTTCAAAACCAGGTTATCATGCAATCAGTGAGTGATCCTTCATTCTCATGGTCTGCCCTGCATCCAAACATATTGGAAATACACAATACAATGATAACAAGTCTTTCAAAATCCCCCTTCCCCCAAGGAACACTATCAACCATCCCTTCCACATAGCATTTCACTGTTTTATGAGTGGATTGTGCAGGAACAATTAACATTAAACAAGGAGCAAACTCCTCAACACATCTTGGAAACCATTGAATTGAATAATAAATGAAACCTAACACCAACACTATTCCTTCCATAGTTGTAGGATACATAGCAGTCGATAATTCACAAGAAATCCATGCATAAAATTTTTATAAGGATATCCTACTAATCAATAGGAATTTTCTTGAGATGACTAATGATTATGCATTTTCATGGTAGTGTGCTAGTTCAAAAGGATAATATAAATCTGAAACAATTTTTTCTTATTTTCTCAAACTATAAATGTGGTTAAAGGGAAAATATTATGTGGAAAACCCACAAACCAAGCTAGCAAATGATTTACATCAAATTATTCCTATATTCATTCAAGTATTGCTATGCTTCAGCTACCTGACCTTTGAGATTCATCTAGAGGAATGTGTAGCTTTAAGATAGAGTTACTTCTTGGGCCTTACAATAGGGTGGAATATGATCAAGATTTGTTTAGGTTGTATCTTTGTTAGTCCCATTGTTAGGTTCTTATGGTTCATGGTTTGAATCTATTATGGTTGTGTAAGGGATTTGTAGATGCTTTTTATAACATAATTATTGGACACCATGATTGGAACAACTGGTTGTTGGCTATTGTACACATGAATCATAATTGTCAATGGTTCTTTGTGTTCAAGAATCCGTTGATCAATCTTTGAGATTTACTGTCCCAGCTTTAAAAGAGTGATAAAAGATATAGTGAGTGCTATCTTTTCCAAGTGTTTTGTGGGTGTCATTATCTTCTAGGAGTAATTGCTGGAACCAAATTATGTTCTTTGCCTCTAGTAAATATTGCATACACAATCATCTTCTTGGTGAAGGGTTGCTTCCATCCCCATGAGGCACTATTGCATGGTTTTCATTCCCTTGTAGTATAGTGAACCTAATTTAATACAAGTGTGCACTATTTTGGGATCCATAATTTATGGCCCCTACACTGTGGTTGTTAGCCTAAGACAAGTCTACCTTTGCATATAATAAGAGGCCAACATGAAACAAACATCTAGAAGTTAGGGGGTTGTTCCCTTTCCATAATTTATTATTTAAGTGCTAAGTGATGATGGGTATATCATGTAATTCATACCTAGTGTGTCTCTTTCTTTCTCTCCACATTTCACATTAGGAGTATATGTTATAAAATACCAATGAAATCAACTATTGGTCAAATCTAATCAAAATTGCAATATAAAGATTAAAATAGATCTTGAAGAAATATGGGAACCATTTTTTATAGATATTGTACAAATGAAGAGAATACTCCCAAGAGGAAATGCTTCAATGTGGAATAATTGAAGGACAATATTTTACTTTTATATGCACATCTGCAATGTTTTTGATATATTTTTGAGATAACAAAACCGTCGAAAGAATAGCATATAGAAGAAAGTAAAGAATAATGATCATATTTTGAGATATTGTGGAAACTTAAAGGAAAGAATGCTTGGTGGGGTTATCATGCAATCAGTGAGTGATCCTTCATTCTCCCAGTCTTCCCTGCATCCAAACATATTGGAAATACACAATACAATGATAACAAGCCTTTCACAATCACACTTCCCTCAAGGAACAATATCAACATCCAGACCTTGACTATCCCCTCAACCAGTGACCCTTCAAAATTGGGTTATCATGCAATCAGTGAGTGATCCTTCATTCTCCTAGTCTTCCCTACATCCAAACATATTGAAAATACACAATACAATGATAACAATTCTTTTACAATCCCCCTTCCCTCAACGAATTACTATCAACATTTGGACCTTGACTTTCCCCTCAACCAATGACCCTTCAAAATTGGGTTATCATGCAATCAGTGAGTGATCCTTCATTCTCCTGGTCTTCCTTGCATCCAAACATATTGGAAATACACAATACAATGATAACAAGTCTTTCACAATCCCCCTTCCCTCAAGGAACACTATCAACAAGTGATCCTTCTTCTTATCAGCCATATTCAATGTTTCATTGAAGTCACGGCCAAGAATGAAGGTCACCTTACCCATACCATTCATGGATTCTGAAATGTTGTTCCAAACTCCTGAAAACTTTTCTATTGCTTCTTGTTGCTTCTTTAAATACTTCTTCTACCACAATGTCCTCCTGCCCCATCTTCTTGATCTTCCTGGCTAAAGCGGATGAATCCACACACAATAACCCAAAATGAAGGGTTTTGTATCCTTTAATGAATCTCAGTCACTGGTAATGCATGGACAGTCAAACCAGTAGTCTCCAAAGCATTCAATAAGTGAATATGAATGTTTTAAAACTTTCCTCTCAACTTCCCCAACCACTCCTAATTGGTTAGAGGGATATTTCTAGAATCTCCACTATTCCTATCCTTACCAACAATTCTTAAACATACTTTATCTGATATGATAATAACATGCTAAATTGAACCAATGGCATGTTCTTCGTGTGGTACACGGAAGATTTGACTATCAAATCTTCCTTTGTGCAAGCTGAGCGTGAGAGAAGGTATGTGATTTCTTCATCTTTGATTGGTATCTTTGACGAGCAACATCTTTCGAGCCTTTGGCATCATATTCGACCACAAATTTCAAATGCATTACATTTTATTTGATCATGAATGCTCACTGAAATGACCATATTCTACTGGTGTCATGCCCTAGCCCATGCTTTATCTCTATTATTTGATGTTATTGGTGCTTGTGCTCAAGGATATCGATTCACTATTTTCAAATGTTTGGATTCACATTTGTTGATATTACAATTCATCATATCAAATAAAGTATGTTTAAGAAGTTTTAGTGTCTAAACACTCAACTAATCCCTCTAACCGATTAGGAGTGGTTGGGGAAGTTGAGAGGAAAGTTTTCAAACATTCATATTCACTTATTGAATGCTTTAGAGACTACTGGTTTGACTGTCCATGCGTTAATGTTTAGAAGAGATCAATAAAGTATTTAAAGACATTCTTACATGTTTGGAGAGGTTTAAGAGGAACTTATCATGACTGTACCCTCACAAACAGCGGCACAGACTAGTTTTACTAAGTTTCCTTTCTCTATTTTGAGGTTTCCTTTCTCTGCCACAAGGGTACAGTCAGAGGGTTCATTGAAAAAATGATCCTTTGAATGGTTACTATAAATATGAATGATTTGATATAGCATATTTCATATTTTACTTGAATGGAAGGAATAGTGTTCATGTTAGGTTTCATTTATTATTGAATTCAATAGTTTCCAAGATGTGTTGAGGTGTTTGCTCCTTGTTTAATGTTAACTGTTCTTGCACAATCCACTCATACAACAGTGAAATTCTATGTGATTGAAAATTGCATACAACTGGTCCTTTGGCGTATATTAAATACAATCCAGTCACTTATTGAATGCTTTTGAGACTACTAGTTTGACTGTCCATGCGTTACCAGTGACTGAGATTCATTAAAGGATACAAAACCTTTCATTTTGGGGTTATTATGTGTGGATTCAAATGTAGGTTTGATTTGGTTAATTTTTATAAGAGATCAATAAAGTATTTAAAGACAATCTTACATGTGTGGAGAGGTTTGAGAGGCACTTATCATGACTGTACCCTCACAAACAGTGGCATAGACCGGTTTTACTAAGTTTCCATTCTCTATTTTGAGGTTTCATTTCTCTACCACAGGGGTACAGTCAGAGGGTTCATTGACAAAATGACCCTTTGAATGGTTACTATAAATATGAATGATTTGATATAGCATATTTCTCATTTTACTTGAAGTTTGGAATAGCTTGTACTTGAAGTTTGGAATAGCTTGTGCTTGTGCTAGAATTCTTGGTAGAAGTGAATGGAAGGAATAGTGTTGGTGTTAGGTTTCATTTATTATTTAATTCAATGGTTTCCAAGATGTGTTGAGGAGTTTGCTCCTTGTTTAATGTTAACTGTTCCTACACAATTCACTCATACAACAGTGAAATGCTATGTGATTGACAATTTCATACAACTGGTCCTTTGGTGTGTATTAAGCAAAATAGAATGAGTCCATTTTGGATGCAAAGGAGAAAGGGGATAATCAAAGAGGAATTACACCAACAAATGAGAGAAGAAGGTATAAACATTTTAATAGATTTTTATTATTAAATAATGAAATTTGCATATACTAGTGTTCTAAGCCTCCTCATTACATGATTTAAGGTCTTAGTCCACGGACAAATTAAATTAGACTTACTATCCAAAACACATAAAAAACATGCACATAAACATGACAACTGAGAAACGTAAATGTAGATTTCACAATAGCTGAGAAATATAATTGTAGGCATCATAGTCACAATCTTTTGGAGATAATGTAATTGAGTTGTGTACCCAAGCGATGGAGAGAAACTTCTGTACCCTCGATTCCAAGTTGAATACATCTATTGGAGGACCGTGTATTCATGAGCAACAGATGTAGTCAACTTGGAATCGGAGGTGCGGGAGTTGCTCTCCATCATCTGGGTATACAACTCAATTATGTTGTCTCCAAAAAATTGTGACCACGATGCCTACAATTATGTTTCTCATCTGTTGTGTCCCAGGACCCCTTATGACCCTTTACAACCATTTACAATCCCTAAGAATACATCTTAGAGGTCTTAAAATGTCATAAAGGGTCATAAGAGGCTCCTAGGAAGGGCCAGATGAGCTTCCACCTTCACGTGGTTGGCCTTGTTAAGTAGAGAATGTTATACTCTTCTTGAAATAAAGAGAAGCTCAATAATTTAAGTTCTCAGTCCATGGACAAATAAATTAGACTTACTATCCAAATTGGTACATTGATGAGAATCAATGATGGGCCGAAGTTTTTAGATTCTGAGAAGACGTATATGCAGTGGAAATCCATAGAGAAGATATAAAATATTGGAAGAGAAGAGTTCCTCATCTAATGTGTGAAATGCAAAAGTGTCTACCTTCAACCTTTTTCAACGCACAAGAACACTACCTCATGCACCAAGTTGAGGAGATTGAAATGTGTGGACCCGTACACACTCGGTCAATGTGGATTGTTGAGAGGCACCTGAAATTTTTGATGGATCCATAGCGGTAAGTAAGCTAAATAGATGATATTTCAAATTTAATTATTTACCAATTAGTTTATTTGATGTTAAGTTCCAACATAAAGTGAGTAAATTTGTTTTAAGTAAGAAAACAATGATAACATGAATGCGTATGAAATTGAAATGCAACCTGCTGATTCTTGCAGTACACAACCTGTGCATGTTGATGACAATGAGGATGTGCATCACAGTAATACAAGTAAACATCTTAAATTGATTGGTGTAGTAATACAAATTTAATTGCAATTGGTGTTTGGATTAATGTAACAATTTGTATTGCAACTGTAGAGAGTGTACAGGCCGTTGTTAATGAACAGGTTGAGGTTGATCAAGCTGAGGCCAAACAAACTGACCTCGATGTTGATGATGTGACTAGATCAGGTAAAGGGCTATATGATTATGGCCTGTAAAGTAATGAAATACTTTAAAATGTTTTTAATGTTTTTAATTTAACCCTTTTATATGTTATTGTAGATGACCCCCCTTTGCATCAATAGAGAACTAGGCGTGCATTGAGATCTAATGAGAGGGTAGATGATCATCATGATGATATTGATACTCCTCTTAATGATTACTTCTTAAAAACTAGAAATCAAAAGAAAAAAAAGAAATGATTGTCATCTATGCACCTTAATTGATAATGACTGATTTTTATATGCCAATGAATTTAATTATGTTGTATTGAATGTTCATAAATTTTACAAGCCATATTTTAGATTTAATATTCATATTCATCTTCATCATGATCATAGCCATCACAATCAGCATTTGGTTCAACTTCATTTGAACCACACTCCATGTCAGGTACCATTATAAGGCATGGAGTGTGGTCATACCCATGTTACCATAATAATGAGTTAGCCTATAAAATTATGAATAAAATACTGCAGGTGCACCCAGGATTGGCCCAGGCACCCAAGTTCCTACCAAAGGAACCCAAGTTGAACCCAGAGGAGAACAAAAGTAGAACCGAAACCCAGCCTCAAACAAAGAACCGAATAACTTGGCTTTTTTCTAATTCAAATTTATTTCTGAATTCTTCTCTAATTCCAACCTGATTATTCCATATTTTGTTTTCCAATTTTCTTTCTTCCTCACTCCAAATTATGTTATGTTGCTATTTCATTTTACTAATTGTGCTATTTCAAGGATCACCACCCATGACTTGGTTAAGATGATGAATGTTGTCAATGCCTTTATTACCAAGGAATCACTGCCTGCCATTAATGAACATTAATGATCATTATTTCCTAAGGGTAATCGATGTTTGTGTATGCTAATCACCCAAGTCTTTGGCTATGATTTTCATGCTGTGAGGTTTGTCAGAAGTGGGGGTATGACATGCTGGTTGGATTATAACATATTGACACTTACACCATGAAGAAGACAAATGATTAAACAGAAAGAGAGGACCAACTGAACCATCTTGTGGTCAGTCTATATCACATTGAGAAACAACGTCAAGACTTGAGAATCAAAACAATCAAATTTTGTTCAAGACCATGAATGATCAACAACATTCCATTAGAAAACAAAACACTAATCTATGTTATCATTAAGCCATAAAATATGTCTTTAAAGTTTAGAAGCATCACAAAAACTTTCAAGAAACATAGTACTATCCAAAATATGTCTTTAAAGTTTATTTCTAATGATTATGATGATGTTGATGTTGATGTCTATAATTTATTTCACTTACTGATGCTTGCCTACATTGAATTTTGAATTGCCAGGCTGGAGAACGCTTTCAAAGTTTAGGGTCTATTCTACATGATACTCTTAGTTATAGCTCAAATGCAACTCATCATATTTTTGATGCTGGGCAACCCACTGCAGAAACTCATTCGCAAGTGAAATTTAATGCTGTGAATCTTGACATTGTTAATGTTATTACTTTTCCTCATGTTTCATATTTTTTAAAATGTTTCTTGGCACTATCTTCTTTTTCAATTCCTATATTTGTAGCTTTTTAGATCATTAACTTAAGCATTACATGTCTTTGTTCAAAGTTTATTCTAACACTATATTATATCTTATTCTTATTACAATGTTCTTTGTTGTGGGGTAGGAGATCAATCTTCATTGTCTTCATTGTGGGGGACAGTGAAGATTTCTCTGACAAATAGCATGTCTTCTTTAGTATCTTATAATAACATGCTACACTGATAAAGGTGTTATGGGCATTTAATCTGAAATTACTAATAGATTAAGCATATTATTACTATGCTTAATGTTCCATTTAAATTCATTTAACACAAAAAATAAATTTACAAAACTGAACCAATGTCATGTTTACAACAAAGATGTGTTGAGGAGTTTGCTCCTTGTTTAATGTTAATTGTTCTTGCACAATCCACTCATACAATAGTGAAATGCTATGTGGAAGGGATGGTTGATAGTGTTCCTTGAGGGAAGGGGGATTGTGAAAGACTTGTTATCATTGCATTGTATATTTCCAATATGTTTGGATGCAAGGCAGACGAGGAGAATGAAGGATCACTCATTGATTGCATGATAACCCAGTTTTGAAGGGTCACTGGTTGAGGGGACAGTCAAGGTCTGGATGATTGGGCCATTGGAGGACCCTATTTCTTTGTATTAATTGCTATTAAAATTGGATGCATGGATTTCTTGTGAATTATTGGCTAATATGTATCCTACAACTGCATCTGTAAATCTACATATACTTCTCTAGGGTTGTAAGCCACTTAGGGATCAAAATAGAGAAACTAAATCAAAATCATTCTTTGTCCTATTTCATTTTAACAAAGTCTCAACTATCAATGATACAATACATTTGATGCCCTAAGCTATCAATACAAATGACGCCTAGCTAGAAGCTCATGGGCTATCTATTTGATAACCACAGTCAACATTTCAAAAAAATGGATATCCTTGAGCACAAGCACCAATAACATCAAATAATGGAGTTAAAGCATGGGCTAGGACACGACACCAGTAGAATGTGGTCATTTCAGTGATAGCAATATACAATGACATCATTAAATGTACCAGTAATATCAACAAACATGAATCCAAACATTTGAAAACCAATGGCATGTTTACAACAAAGGTCTAATAGAACTCCCAACAATTCTTAAACATACTTTATCTGATATGATGAATTCTTAAACAATTAAGGTTGGAGTAGACATTGTTATCACACATTTTTTTGTGTGGTACAAGGAAGTTTTGGCTAGGTCAGATCTTCCTTCGTGCTAGCAGTCTACAGAATTAGACCTTTATTAACAATTGATCATATCAGATAACTAGTATGTTTAAGAATTGTTGGGATTGGTCCTTTGGCGTGTATTAAACAAAATAGAATTTTCAGCATATTATTATTGTTGCCCTAATTTTCCTTCCATTCAAATTTGGCCCTGGTTTTTATGTCAAACCTCCATCTCCTCAGTCTTGTGAGAACTCCAAAATTTTCATAGCTTTATCTACTTCCCTCTGGTCTCTGCAACTATTTCTAGGTCCCTGGCTAGGTGAAAAGTCCTTAAAAAAATTCATAAAACTAGTCATTATAGGCCAAACCCTCAAAAAATCCTAAGCCTTGTTATAATTCTTTGTTACTTTATCGGTCACTTGAAACTCCCCAAAATGCATGTGCACTTTATATTTCTCCTCAGTCACTAATTCTCCAAGTTCTCGGTGGCATGCCCTTTTTATTTAACGAACTAGCAAAAGACCTTTGTTCGCGTATTCTCTAAGTTTAACCGTGGTTCATTGAAGTATTTAGCGAACAAGAGAAAGCCTTCAGTCGCTAAATCCCCAGGTCAAAGTGGGGTTCATTTTGTAGGTAGCGGTAAGATTCTACATCGGATGGTTGTCTTATAATCTAAAGGAATATTCCAGGGTCATAAGGAGATGAGACTAGCTGTAGATTTGGTATCATGGTAATGTATCAGAGTGGGGTCCCGGTTAGGAAGATCTAACGGCTGGTGTATCTTCACATAGGCCATTGTTAGAGCATGAGATCTTCAGACGACCATTGATTCTTCCAAGTGTGCAGCGCTTCAAAGCTTTAGTGGGTCCATTGCCACGTCGTCGTATGTGGAAGCTCCGGATTGGCCAAAGGTTGTGATGTGTAGCCTTGTCAGAGTGGGCCCAGTAGACTGTGCTCCTTTTAATCCTACGACTGGTGCATGATCTCATGGATTGTGTCAGAGCCATGAGATTATGCACCGACCGTTGATTTCACCTTATTGTTAGAGCCTTGTGAGTGGGTCCTCATTTGCTGATGTGCTCGTCTTCTATTGGTCCACATAGCGATGACTAGGATTTATTAGTGGGGTCATGTCAGAGTCTCTGTAGAGATGTTAGAAGGATGAGGATCTATGGCTAGCGTATCTTCGCTAAGGGGTTTTCTGACACATGAGATCATGCGTCGGCCGTCAGATATGCCAAGTGTTTAGGTCCTACCAATGGGTCCAATGCCAGGTCAGGGTGATATGTCATCTTCTTATTGGCCGAAGTAAAGATGAATGTCAGGTGGGACCAGTGCCGCATGTTTCCAACCTGCTCGAATATGATTGGTTGTCATGTGTTGATGAGGATTTGCAGGTGGACCCATGTGTCAGTGGGGTCCAGATTCTAAAAGGATCAATGGCCGGTGCATGTTCTGAAGGAATATTTGAGGGCCATGAGATCATGCACCCATCATTGGATTGGAATCTTGTCTTCAGGGGGACCAATGTCAAAAGGTCACCGAGGTGTTGCTGATAGGGTGATTAGTGCAAATAGAAGTTTGACAGGTGGCAAGTCTGGGCCCAGGGTTAAAATATGTTCTTCGTAACTTAGGAAAAGAAAGTCAAGTGGGTCCAAGCTGGTAAACATGCTGATATGCTCGATTCTCATTGGCCCAAACATGTCGATGTGGATTTTTTGACTTTTCAAGGAGGTTCACGACTGTTGTAAGGTTGATCTGGGCCGTTCATTTTCCAGGAGATAAAAGACATCTACAGTCATGTTTTAAAATGACCCGCTAGCTGTTAATATTTGAATTTGAATATCTCTGCGAGGGTTTTACTTTTTTCTGCTCTTTCGGCCATGCACGACGTCGATTAGCTCAAAAATTAAATTCTCAGGATGGTTGTGGTTGTGAAGATGATAGAAGTGACTGTTGATCAGCATTTGTAGGGTCCTTTGCCACATTTTTACGATAGGAGGTGCTAGAAAGAGTTGGCGCCACCTTTTGAATGGTATTGTTACCCAGGGAAATAAGATCAGATTGTGAGCCTTCATGGCTTAGTGGAGTTGCAGGTGGGTAGATGAGTCAAGGTTGTTGTGTCTGCAAGTGAGTTCAGTACAACAAGATCAACACACAAAGGAAGATTTTATCTGATTGTCGATGTTCTCAGAGTTTTGATGATGGGTCATCAGTACAGCTAGGGTTTGATTATTGTATTGTAAAATCTTGTAACCCTTTAGGTTTTTGACTCCTACCTACGTGTAGTTGAGTTGGTATATATTGTATTTTTAGAGCTTTTGAGCTCAGAGAGTTCACATTTTGTAAAGGAGAGAGTCCACTTTTGAAAGAAAGTCATCCTTTCTCAGAAGGATATCTGTGGTATCTTCTCTACCCTCTGGTCTTCTACTCTTTGTAATCTCCCATTGATTATTTAGGCAACTTTAAGGTATTTGTGGCATTCTCTCTATCCCTATCCTTTCATTGTTTGGATCATCTCTTAATGAATTGGAGTCTATGCATGTTTTCAATGACAACTTAGGGTTCCTGATCCCTCTTACTTTCAGTAATTGTGTGTGTTATTGTGTTTGATCTAATTTAGATGTTTTTGTGGGTATACTTCAGCCCCCTAACAGTCTTGTCTCAATCCTACACCAAGTTGCAGAAGTGAATGTTTGTTTGCAGGTCATAGGTTGTGTCTTATGTTCAGGCCCTCCTATGAAACAATTATGCAAGCCTATTCAGTAAGTTGTGACCTACTAGACCTAAGCCTTTCATTAGTTCCATCCCTCTATGCTACAATTCATACCCTAATTTCGGTGTATCACCTAGTAGGTAGTTTGCTTTCAAGTTATTTCCCTTTCAAGTACTCCTTCTATCCCTTTCCCTCAAAAGCTTTACTTTTCATGTCAAAAGAAAATTAAGGTGATTATCCAAGAGGAACCAGCCTAGAACCTGGAGGTCTCATCTCAATTAGCATAGGTCCCACACCTGGAGATGATTCCCATGTTATACTAGGTTATCAAGACTACAAGAGCTTGAAACAAGGGTGCAAACTTCGTATATAACAATTATCATTCTATTTCTTTGTTGTAAACATGCCATTGGTTTAGTTTTGTAATTTCACTGTTGTATGAGTGGATTGTGCAGGAACAGTTAACATTAAACAAGGAGCAAACTCCTCAACACATCTTGGAAACCATTGAATTCAATAATAAATGAAACCTAACACCAACACTATTCCTTCCATTCCCTTCTACCAAGAATAAAGCATTTAATCCATTCAACATTACATATAATCATTAGATAGTTACATTTTCTAACTGTGTAGAGGAACAATCACGACCAAAATGATCAAAACTACTTTCACCCTTGCACAAGCTATTCCAAACTTCAAGTAAAATGAGCAATATGCTATATCAAATCATTCATATTCATAGTAACCATTCAAAGGATCATTTTGTCAATGAACTCTCTGACTGTACCCCTGCGGCAGAGAAAGGAAACCTCAAAATAGAGAAAGGAAACTTAGTAAAACCAGTCTATGATGTTGTTTGTGAGGGTATAGTCATGATAAGTGCCTCTCAAACCTCTCCAAACATGTAAGATTGTCTTTAAATACTTTATTGATCTCTTCTAAACATTAACCAAATCAAACCTACATTTGAATCCACACACAATAACCCCAAAATGAAGGGTTGTGTATCCTTTAATGAATCTTAGTCACTAGTAACGCATGGATAGTCAAACCAGTAGTCTCCAAAGCATTCAATAAGTGACTGGATTGTATTTAATACATGCCAAAGGACCAGTTGTATGAAATTGTCAATCACATAGCATTTCACTGTTGTATGAGTGGATTGTGCAGGAACAGTTAACATTAAACAAGGAGCAAACTCCTCAACACATCTTGGAAACCATTGAATTCAATAATAAATGAACCCTAACACCAACACTATTCCTTCCATTCAGTTTAATTAGCATGTTATTATCATATCAAATAAAGTATATTTAAGAATTGTTGGGACTGGTCCTTTTGCATGTATTAAACATAATAGAATTTTTAGCATATTATTATCATTCTATTTCTTTTTCTAAACATGCCATTGGTTCAGTTTTGTAGATTTTTTTTTGTGTTATATGCATTTTTCATGAGGAGGGGTCTTCTTCTGAGGAGATTGATGAAGATTGTGCACCTCAAAAACCAATTCATAAAGTACCAATCATGTTTCCTATTCGCTTATATTTTTGGATTGGTAAATCTCCTTATAAGTTTCATGTCCTTTCTTTTGATTCCTATGGATGAGATATATATCTTACATTTAACATTCAACTTCTTTACATTTTAGAACATGTAGTGTGTTTTTTGAGGATTTTACCAAATCAACTTTTAACATAAACCCAAAACACCAAATTGATATCTTGCCCTTTCAACTTGACAAAATATTTGCGTTTGACCAATAACTGCAAGCAACTGAATGATAAATCCACATACCTGTATCTTTGTAAAATACCTGGAACATCAAAAAGATGGCTAAGTGGTTGTCAACCATGATTTTTATCTACTAAATATGGGGAAAAAAAGCACCAGAAAGAATCGAATAGAAAACATGATTGGTCATTTCAGAGAGCATTCATGATCAAATAAAATGCAATGCCTTCTCTCGCACTCGATCGGCTTTCACCTACTCATTTTCTCCCACTCCTTTTCTCTACAATCGAAATAAAAATGATTTGGCCATTTCAAAATAGTGAATCGATATCCTTGAGCACAAGCACTAATAACATCAACTATTTTGATCTGTGGGTACCCTAATGTTGGCAAGAGTTCTTTTATTAATAAGATTACTTTGCAAGCTTGAAGAAGCGGTATATTTTGGAAAATGAAGGGTGGAAAGATGATGATATTCCTGAGATCATGGATGGACACAATGTTGTAGATAGAATGGGAAGACATCTTTCTAGCCTGGCCCTGGATCCTTCGATAATTGGGGTAGGATCTAGACCCAGGCTAAAAAGATGTCTTCCTTTCTATTGTGGAATATAGGCTCTGCTGCTACAACAATGACAGACTGTGATGTAGATATCACAACAGCTGAGAAACATAAATGTAGGCATCATGGTCACAATTTTTTGGATACAACATAATTGAGTGCTATTCCCAGACGATGCAAAGAAACCACTACTTTTCATCGTCTAGGAAAACCACTCAATTATGTTGTGTCTCCAAAAAATTATGACCATGATGCCTACATTTATATTTCTCAGCTGTTGTGTCCCAAGACCCCTTATGACCCTTTACGACCCTTTACAATCCCTAAGAATACATCTTAGAGGTCTTAAAATATCGTAAAGGGTCATAAGAGGCTCCTAGGAGGGGCCAGGTGAGCTTCCACCTTCATGTGGTTGGCCCTATTAAGTAGAGAATGTTAAACTATTATCGAAACAAAGAGAAGCTCAATAATTTAAGGTCTCAATCCATGGAGATGCTAAAAAAATGACGAGAATCAATGATGGATATTTTTTAGATTCTGAGAAGACGTATATGGAATGGAGGCCAAATTGAGTACCAGTGTAGAGATGATGATTCAGTAACCTACATCTATAAAACCTTCACAATTATCCCTTCTTTGGCCTCCACTCATTCCTCTTCTCAAAAATGGTTATCTAGAAACTTTGGATACTGTTTCTCATCCATGCACAAAATGTGCTAGTGATTGTATAAAATTACTTTAGGCCTCCAGTATTGATGAGATGTACAAGTGTAAAATGTTTTTGCGAGACTAGGATCAATTTGTGTAGTGTACATAAATGCAAGGCAGTGATTATTCTCAACAATCGACAGGTATAAGTCTTCCAAGCCTTACGCAGTAGCTAGGACTAAAGATAACACAGCTCAAGAGACCAACATAGGTTGTCTCTTTCTTCGGTCTATATTATTGACAGAATGTTTTACCTTTCATTAGCTCATCAAATCCGGGGATTTGAAAGAATTTAATAGAATATTTTCATAACAACGTATATTATTTAAGTTGACATTGCACGAATTTATCTACTTCGTGCACTTGTAGACTATGAGGACGGCGATAAAGAAGCATCTCCTCCCATGGCCATGCTTCTTTATCGCCGTCCTCATAGTCTACAAGTGTGTGAAGTAGATAAATTCGTGCAACATCAACCTAAATAATATACATTGTCATGAAAATATTCTATTAAATTCTTTCAAATCCCCAGATTTGATGAGCTAATGAAAGGTAAAACATTTTGTCAATAATATAGATCAAAGAAAGAGACAACCTATGATAGTATCTTGAGCTGTGTTATTTTTAATGTGCATATCTGTCAATTTTTCAACACTTTATAATTCATTCCTACGACAGTGCTATACATCCGACAACATTTCCCGTCAGAATATAGGCCAACACGTCGCCTAGCCAATAGATAAAATTTTGGAGAAAAATAATTTATGACAATTATTGCAATAGTAATGCTATACGTCTGACAGGGCAACCTGTTAGAGATATACTATCCTACTGTCACTCTTCCGACAGTTAAAATGTTACAAATATGCAATTTTCAACAAACTCTTCTGATAGTAATGCTATGTCACCGACAGTTTTATCTATCAGAAGTTGGTTACAGATCTATCGCTATTCCAACATTTCTAATGTCGGAAAGGATATCTTTTCGACAATTAGTTTCGATAGTGATTGTATATTTCCAATAGGTCTTTGTGTCAAAATTTTGATAGATGGACCATAGGAAATGCCATAACAAATCTATTATCATGTGCAAGTTTCTGATGTAATGGGGTGTTGTTAAATTGACGAATATCTCTTTCATCACAATTTCCAAATACAAAATGGTGACAGAAACATGTGTCAAAATGCTGACAAATGAGCATTGCAAATCCGAGAAATGGCCATCGGAATTTGACCTCAAATGTACTAGTGAATGATGTGTAGATTATCCTTCTCTATTGTGTCCCAGGAGTTAGGAATGTCAAAGCCCTCTGCTCTCCAATAATCCAGCATCCATTTTGTCTCCATCTCCTCTTTTAGAAGCATTTTGAAGAGGAATTCCAAGTTCCTTTCCATAACTGGCCAATGCTCATCAAATTTTCCTTCATCCTTGAAGGTCATCATCGAAATCCTTTTAGAATTTGGAATAGCACCCAAATTTTCCTTCTCTATGCTCATATTTAATTCTAGGTAAGGAATAGAGAGTTGTTGGTCTATGCTATATACCATTAACTCCAGTCCTCCAAGCAGACTCTTATCAAAGAGAATCCTAGCTGCTTCAATGACTTCCTCCTGCCCTCGCCTAGCAAAAGTGGAAAGGGCTATGAAGCTTTTGATAATACTACCATTGGTATGAAAAGGTGAATTCATTATCAAATTTTTTAATGCCCAGTCCTTTTTCTAGCACCCTCCTAACTGATCCCAAGATCGGATTCAATAGCTAGTTCCATCTCTCAGGTTTAATAGCACCTCTAAATGCCATTGCTCTATTATCAGGGAGGGAGAAGGTAATAAGCCTGGTTTCCATTCTCATACAAGCTTCTTTGAGACACTAACCTAACTTAATTAAGAAAGAGAATAAGTTAAGAGTCCTTTGCAGTTCTTATTTTATGGCTTAAACTCTCATCTTTTCATCATTAATTCTTCTTCGGTCACCTGTCCTTTTCACCGTATCATGGCATAAGTAGAGTAATACCCTCAAATCTAGTCATTATTGGAAAGGGCGGAGAGAAATCCTTCGTTATATTTGGGTGATTAAAAATCATTAGGATCTCGAGAAATCATAGTGAGGAGAGCTGAGTGATGTAAGAGATTATTAATCATGTTTAAACCTTCTCGTGCATGGGAATTTGAAGGGATTTATTTATGAATGATATGCTTCATAAGTCGATAGATGTTGTGGTTAGTTATTAAGCCTAATATTACTTATCTTCATGAGTTTAATATGATAAGTCTGATGAGAAGGGTCATAAATGGTTTGGACCTAGCTTATGATAAAAATTCTAATCTCTTCCCGTAGTCTAAACTAAGAAAGGGTGCTTGAGTGAACCCCATCTGCTCCTAAATTGGCTAGCTCATCTTCTCTTTTATTTCCTTCCCTATAAATGTGGTTGATAGAGATTTCTTTAAAGGAATCGCAGAGGTTTAATGCTTGAGAAAGGAGTGAATTCAATCTCCAATTAGGAATTGATCTTGTCCTACGTGCGTTAATTATGATTGTCGAATCTCCTTCTATTTCAAGGTGTTGTAATCCCATAGAGGCACTTAAGCATAGTCCTCTAACTAGAGCAGAGAGTTGTGCCCAATTATTGGTTACAATCCCTATAGGGGCAGCCACAAAGGCAATTTCCTCTCCATTTTGGTTATGAATACGGCACCCAATTCCTACAATCCCTAGGTTCCCTCTAGAGGCACCATCAAAGTTAGGTTTGAACCATCCTTCCTTTGGAGGGCTCCATTTACAGTCAGTTCTCTTGGATGCCTTGTTCTGATCTCCTGAGCCAATAAAAGGGGGAAGGGCTAGACCTATCCATTTCCCTCACATCTTACCACCCCATTGACTCATATAAAGATCCATTTTTTGGATTTTAGAGATTCAACAATTCATATTCTCTATTATGACCACCTCAATTTTGTTACATAGCTGTCTCCAATCTAGTTTCTCCTCTTTAAATATTCTTCTATTTCATTCTTTCCATGTTTCCAAGACCAAAATTGAGGGGGAAGATGTCCATAGGTTGGCATAAATACTATCTTTTTTGATGATTGGCCAAGCTTGTAACATCTCCAAGAGAGAATGAGGGAAAGCTGATGCCCATCCCAAATTCCCTACAAGCCACTTTCAGCATTGATTTGAAAAAGGATAGTTTTGGAATAAATGGTCGGTATCTTCTTCGCATCCCCCACATAGGACGCATTTACTAGGACCTGAGAAGCCTATCTTCTTAAATCTATCCGCAGTCAAGAGTCTATAATTAAGGGCTAACCAAGTGCAGATTCCTACCTTAGGGAGAAAAAATTTATTCCGGCAGAGGTTAATAGGTATTGCAGTTTTAGGTCTTTTGTAATTTTGGGAGATGAGATTGTACCCATCTTTTGTGTTATATTCCCCTATTTTAGAGCCATCCCATACTAATGTATCTTTAGAGGTTTTTAATGAGATCTTTCTATTACTAAGAATTCCTGCAATCATCTCTTCTTCTTCAAATGATATCCCTGGTCCTTTCAAAGATTTCCATACCCATTCTACTCCATTAAAGATAATATAGTCCTTGAGTAGAGTACCAATCTTTCCTTTTAGGAAACCAATGAGGGAGGAGTTATTTAAAAAGTTGGATATTGCTTCATAACCCCCGCCCCCCATGAATCATCCCAGAAGAGGACTTCCTCACCAGAGCCAAGATTCCAGGTCAATTTCTCCTTTATATTGTGTCTACATTCCATCATAAAATTCCATATTCTTAATCCTTTGGGTGGGTTAGTTTCTCTAAAGATGTTAATGGGATCCTTGTCTTCTAGATATTTATGAATGAGTAGTTTGGCCCATTTAGCCTCCAGGTTTCTAAATAGTCTCCATATCAGTTTAGCCCCAAGGGCCTTACCTTGATCTCTTAGATTTTTTAGACCTATTCCCCCCTCATCTTTAGGTTTGTAAATGTTTTCCCATGAAATTAAGGGGATTTTCTTATTCTCATTACTCCCTTGCCAAAAAAAAGTTCTTAAATGCTTGGTTATTTCCGCTCTTTTGTTGGAGGGTAGATTAGTACATGATAATTGATATGTTGGCATAGATGCCAAGACTGATCTTACCATAGTTTCTCTTCACGTAGAGGAGAGCCATCTTCCTTTCCACAAGTTCATCTTATCCTTAATTTTACCTATAATGGGGTCCTAGATGTCTGTGACTCTTTGGTCTTTAACTAGGGGAAGACCTAGGTATCTGCAAGGAAGCTTGCCTTGCTTAAAATTTAGAATCTGACATATGTCTTTCTCAACCTCTTTGTCAGTATTAAAGAAAAAGATTTCTGACTTGTCCGGGTTTATTTCTTGTCCTAAAGCCTTTGTATATATTTCCAGAATTTTTTTAAAGGAACGTGCCTCCTCTCTTTTGTCAGCCCCGTATAACAAAGTATCATCTACAAAATGTTGATGTGTGGTAGGATCTAGTTGTCTAGTAATGGTTACTCCATCAATAGTGCCATTCTCCAGCTCTTTTGAGAATGCCCTTCCTAGCGCCTCTACCATAATAATGAATAAAAAGGGAGATATAGGATCACCTTGTCTTAACCCTCTAGAGATGCTGAAAAATCCTTCTGGGGTTCCATTCACTAGCACCGAGATCATAGGGGTGGAAATGCATTCAAAGATTAGATTAGTCTAGCTCCTGGAGAAACTGAATGCTTCTAAGCACTTACATAGGAATCTCCAATCTACTTTATCATATGCCTTCTTAATGTCAAGCTTGATGAGCATACTCGGATTCTTGTTTTTTGGACCGAGTGTATAGCTTCTTGAGAAACAATGACACCATCAAGGATAGATCTGCCTGGAACAAATCATGTTTTCTCCTCGCTTATGACTAAAGGAAGGAGTTTTTGTAATCTATAGGAGAGGATTTTCGTGAGAATTTTATATAATGTGTTGCATAATGCAATTGGTCTAAAACCATTAAGGTTTGAGGGCTTCTCTTTTTTGGGGATAAGGGCAATTAATGTGTTGTTAAATTCGTTAAGAATTTTCCCTGAGTTCCTAACACCTTCTAGTGCTTCCATTACTTCCTTACCTACAAAGTGCCAGCACTTCTAGAAGAAAATAGCCGAGAAGCCATCTGGCCCTGGTGATTTATCTAGATTCATTTGCATTAGAGTGTTTTTAACTTCTTCTATTGTGAATTGATTTGTTAATGCTCTATTGTTTTGTTTGTTAATAACTTTAGGTATATTTTTAAGAAGTTTTGTTTGACTGTCTAAATTAGAACACTCCAAATTGTTCAGAATGTTACTGAAAAAATTCATTTTTTTGGTTGCAATTTCTTTTGGGTCGCTTATAGTGTTGCCTACATCATTTGTAATACTTGATATCCTATTTGTGCTTCTTCTCTATTTCGTGTTGTTGTGGAATAATTTAGTGTTTCTATCTCCCGCTTCCAGCCAGGTTTCTCTTGACTTTTATTTCCAAAATAATTCTTCTCTTGCCAAAATCTCTTCATATTCTTTGAGAAGATTTTTTTCTTTATAGAAGAGATCATCATTCATTCTTATTTGAATGACTTGAGAATTGACCTCTTACATATCTCTTTCTAGTTCTAGTTTTTTCTCAAAGATGTTTCCAAACTTGGTTGAGTTCCACTCCAACAATTTCCTTTTAATCCACTTAAGTTTGTTGACTACTATGAACATCTTGGATCCTGATATGTTAGGTTCAGACCACCAGGCCTCAATGAGATTCAAGATATCTAGATCCCTTAGCCAGGCTTGTTCAAATTTGAAGGTGCATTTTTTTGGTTTTGTTTGTGTTAAAATGTTGAGAAGTATTGGGTAATGATCTAACCCTGATACCGATAATATCTTAGCCTCAAGAGAAAAATCACACTTTTCCAGGCTTCCTTTAAGGAAGAATCTATCTAGCTTTTCTGAGATGTTGCAGAAACCTTGTCTCATGTTGTTCCAAGAGAAGGAATTTTCCTCTGTCGAGATTTCAAGAAGGGAGTTTCTTTCCTTCCAAAGGTTAAAGTCTCTGGTAGCTAGTAGAAGATTTTTTGAGCCCCCTATTTTTTTGGAGAGATTTGTGATAACATTAAAGTCTCCTCCTAAGAAACATAGTGTGTCATCCCTTTGACTGAGAAAGGATTCTATTTCCTGCCAGACTAAAAGTTTCTCCCTGTTCTGAATAGGGTCGTATACATTTATTATATTAAAGGTTAGATTATTCCTAAAGTCCTTAACCAGTCCACTCATCCAATATTGTTTTCTTTCTTTGATGTCGATTGAAATGAACCTCAGGTTCCATATGATGGCTAAGCCTCCCAAGGCTCCTAAAGCTAGTGATGCTTCAATTATTCTAAGTCCTACCTTTTTTTAAAAAATTCCATTTCTATGTTATCTAGCTTAGTTTCCTATTAGCATTATATCTGGGTTATGGATTTTAATGCAGCATTTGATTATTTGTTGCTTGTTAGGGGCATTCATACCCCTAACATTCCAAGAAAGGATGTTCATGACTCCTTGGGAAGGCTCTTCCCCTTCCCAGCATTCAGTACTGATGTTATTTTAATCTGGCCTCTAGCTTCCCCCGCTAATACTCTCAATTCTGCATTTGGCTTCCTCCCTCTTTTATTTGTTGTTTTTGCATAAACTGGAGAGTTCCTGCCATCTTTTAGGAAAGAAATGCCCAAAGTTTCCTGGTCTTGGATCTCCTTATTGTTAAGATTAATTATCAATTCTTCTACTGAACCTCCATAAGTATCAATATTTGCATAAATTCCCTTGATAAGTAATTCTCTCTAAAGTTCCAGTTCTTCTTTATCGCAGATTTCATCCAAGAATAGATCCATAAGTTCTTCAGTCAAAGTATCTCCAATAAAATTTTCTATTGTGTTGACTTCCTCTTGGATTTTTTCATTGTTAGATAGTGTTATTTCTTTAGGGGAAGGTTCCTTCATAGAGATCTGGGCCTTATAGCCTGCAATTGAATCTCCCAAAGGACCCTTATCTACTTTCTTGGATTGAATATCCATATCCTTCCCTTCTGTAGTTGGAATGTCTCCACTTTCTCTAATATCCAATTTATGATTTTGCAGGTTTGATTGGATCAAAATATCAAGCGCTAAGGGAATGACTTCCTCCCAGCTAACTATGGCTTTGTTTGTTTCTCTTGGAGAGCTCAATATTGGTGGAACATCGACTATCATAATCATGTCATGCTTCACTAGGGATGCCCTTTTGGGAGTCAAACTATGTCCTCTTGTTTGGTCTGAGGGGATCTCTGGAAGAATTGGATTATTATTCTTTTCTAACAGAACTGAAGGAGATCCACCTGAGATTTTAATCGAAAAGCCCCCACCTTCCTCATTAATATGTATGTCTATACCTTCAGGAGGGGTAATTCCTGACGTAGTGGAGAAATCTTTTCTCATTTCCTCCTTGAAGTCAATAATTATATCCTTCATCGAAATTGGGTGGAGATGATACCTATTTGAAGGGCTCTAAATCAAGATAGGGGGGCATGATTTACTTGAGATGTCCATTTTGACTATGATTAGCTACTCTGATTGAGGGTATTTCGTTCTCACCATTATGACAAATTTCCCTAATTTATTGCCAATGTTATTAAGGATCATTTTATTAAAACATTCTATGGGTAAATTGGTTAATTTAATTGCTCTGGAGACTGTGATGTTCTTTAAATTATTAGGGTTAAAGGAAGGTTTCCACTCCAAAATTGTAAAGTCGTACCCCATAAATTTAGGGCACCTATTGTCTAAGAACTTATCCTTAGTCTCTACATTAAAATAATAGATAAACAAAAATTCATCTAGAAGAAGTGAAATACTTACCTGGTTGCTGAGATTCTCTAAGAGCTAATCTGCTATCCTGGTTGTCGGTATTCCATATCTGTTCCATCTCAATAAAATACCTCTACTATGTATAATCTCTAAAGATTTCTCAATGGAATCGTCCTCAATGCTGATTTTCAGTTGTGAAAGCAAGGATTTCCTACGATGTGGGGGCGAATAAGGAAGGGTTAAGGGTTTTGGGATTCCTATTGATCCAGATTCATTTTTCAGGGTATGTTCCTTTTATGCGGGAAAGTGTAAGATTTAGTGGGTGCCTAAGGGTTTTCATGGCTTGGAATTTTGTGATGTTTAATAGAGGCTCGCAGATGGGATGAGGGTTCCTTCTAGTTTCTAAGAGACTCAAAGCTATTGTTGAGATGCAGGGGTTTGACTGCAAACCTAGGGATAGAGTGTCATTTTCTATGTTTAGAATGGTCAACTCTGATCCAACCATCTTCGTAAATTTTATCCTCTGAAGGCAAATAGGGGCATGGTTGTTCTCCTAACAATCTGCCTCTACCCACAACAGAGCAGGTGTCTTTGGCTTTACCTATTATAGATTGCGGAGTCCTTCACTCCCCTACTGCCTATGAATGAATTTTCCTTTCCTTGCCATAATAAATATGAGGGAAGGGTATCAACGATGCCTGCGTGTATTTGGTTTTTGTGACTACCGATAACTGATGTTCCAAAGATTTGACATTGCATGTGGGTATTTTTCTGCGAAAATGCAGGAGTAGAGCCATTTGAGTCAATTACTAATTTTTACCCACAAAGAACTAGAATTTTATGTTTAACTTTTAATTGTAAGATTTTTAATTGAAATTTTTATTCAGCTGAAAGATATGGTTCAGGAAGATAAAAAATCCATCAATGATTATGTTTTTCTATTATAAAAGGCCACTAGGAAACTAGAATAACTATTAATAAAGAAATAATGTATTAAATGGTTTACATTTAGGTTACACCTAAAAATTAAAAATTCATTATATGGTAGATTTTTTGGGACATATTTTGAAGCAATAACATTAGTGAAAGGAAGTTAGGTGAACACAAACATCTTCCAACACCAATTGGTGGTTGCGGAGGGGTGTTATTTGCAAAGAAATCAAACTATTATGTAATTACATTAAAATAGATATTTTAAAATAACTCACATGCAAGTAATAATACCACAACACAAGACATACATGGGGAAAACCTAAATTCAATAGAAAAACCCACTCTTGAAAGCTTGTTCAATGGATTATAAATAAACAATGTATTACAATCACTCACAAAGCAAGTCTTCCCTAAGGAGTTTATAATATTGATTTATACATCTATTTCAGTAGTATACTAGTGCCTATAAAATTCATCATAAAAACTACACTCCAAGGCATCCCATAGATAGAGAATACAAGTACAAAGGTAACTTTTAGAGGAAGCTACAAGAGATGGGCATCCAAATCCACTTGGCACACATTTCCACCATCTTCAAAAAGACGAAGAACACTTGCACATGATTATTTGACTCCCCATTCAAACCTCAAAACTTACACACATTATTTTTTTCCACAATAAGTATATCATGTGGTCTTTCACACCTTGCAAGTACCATAGTGTACTTCATTATTGACAACACTTACAAGTATAAGAGAATCCATCATAATTGACTATTAATAACTAATTCTCTTACAACCACCAATCATAACCCAACTTGAGCACCCACATTCCCCATGTAAAGATTTTGTCTAACATGTATCTAACTTGTTAAAGAATTTGGTTTTTACCTATCATAAGTTCTAGAATTGGATTCTATCATACAATAAATACAAGAAGGTGACATGTGGAAAAGAAACCTACTACAAAGTGGGATACCTACATTCTTATGTAGGGACACAAACATCCTTGTCACCTCCCATGCCACCTTTCTATTTCATACTAGATGATGAAATAAGATGAGAAAAAATATTATGTAGGCATAAAAAATAGAATGTCAATAATAACATTTTAAGAAAGAGTTGATGTTAGAATAATTGATATATAACTCAATTCGTAGAATATAATAAATTAAGTGGAATATTTAATTGAGTATTGATTGTAGAATATAATCTAGATTTCATAATTAGTTTCATAGTATTTAAAAAAATAGAGTTTCAGTAAAAAAGATACTATAATTAAAAAATGGCACTCCCCATTTTCACTACAGGGCTTATGAGCCTAGTACTTCCTCTTTGTCTCACAAATTGTCTAGTTCTTGCATACATTTGACCTCTAGCAATGACGACCATGTTCCTAGAAATGACTTTTGGTGCTTTAGATCAAGTGTTCAAGCTCCTCTAAGAGTTGTGCTCGCCACAACACTCTCTTGGTGGGGGTGATTCCTTTTGCATCAACTCCATTGCAGGGGTAGGAATCATTAGCTCTAGGTCAAGAGATGGAAAAGCTATGATTTCCTCTCTTCCATGATAAAACTTTACAAAAGGATTTGTTTGGTCAATGGTATCTATGAGTTATGACATGGGTATATGCACGAAGGTGGGGGACCAAAAAGGTGCCAAATTTTGTTTTGGTCCCCAAAAAGCAATAGGGTGCATGCCCTATGTCTTGGATTGTCTAAGCCTAAGGCTTGGGCAATCCAAGCCATAGGGTGTGTGCCCTATGTGAAACTAAAAATATGCAAAAAAAAACCTTCTAAATAGGGCACACACCCTAAGCCATAGGGTGTGCGCCAAATATGGCAACAAAAATCCAACAAACCCTGACAAACCAATGTCAGCACCACCATACATAAAATGTAATATATACTTTTCCTTTCTTATACTTAAGTTACATTTTATGTATATACTTTCAAGATGTTTGAGAGTGGTTTTAGCTTCATAAGAGTTAAGATAAAGATTCTAGATTTTGAGGGTTTTTAAGAAATTTCAGACTTAGCCAAATTTTAGGAATCAACACATTGTCTTTAACTTGATTCCCAATAGACTATTGATTGTAATCCTAAGCCCTTGACTTGGGCATGATCATTTGAGGATCGTTTCTCATAGTATTATTTATGTTAATATTACTTTGGTAATTAACACGTATGTTTAATCATGTTGAGAGAGAGAGAGTAAATTTTTAAAAAATAGATTTTATAAATATGAAAAAAAAATTGAACTATATAGTATACTTGGAGTTGAAAAATACTAATATTCTATTAATCAAAACAAATAGCATTATTGCACCCAATAGATACAATAATATATCTACCTACATAAATTAAAAATATTACATAAACATAAATTAATAATATTTATACTCTTGTTATATTCTTCAACTAGATGAATATCTTCTTAAAAAGTGAGCCCAACAATCCACCATCACCGTCGGCCTCTCCCGGGAAAGTGCTTCCTGGGCTGCCTATTTAAACCCAGAAACTGCTCTTGCTCAGCACAGAGGAGAAAATGGCCTTCAATACAAGCTACTCAGCTGAACAGCGCTTTCTGGTGAATCCCAAGGATTTGAGGTTCACCCAGCCTGACATCAAGTCTACTTTCACTGATCCCACATACCCTACTGTTAGGCAAACGGCTTCTTTGTTACGGTGTGGCCAGTTTAGTCTTCACGACTTTGGTGATCTGCATGTCTCCATTGACGAACAGGGCAATATGTGGTGTGACAATAACAGACGCCTCTTTGCCTTCAGAACGGCCGGTGTTGATTCCGTACATGTCGTTTTTTATGGCACTCGACGCCCCATAAATTCATTGAAAGGTAAGTTGAGTGATCCAGACTTCATGCCCAGGATCAGAGGCGAAGGGCTTCAAATCCCACCGCCGCCCACTTCTGGGCGGAATGCTTATCAAATGCAAAAGGAGCCGGAGCATTCTCTTTCGGGCTCCGCGTCTTCTGGGTATTGGAACAGGCAGCCGTATAGCGGCCATCATGACGAAGATGAAGATGAGCTTGGGGCTATGTTCAGCCAGCTTGCTATTAAGTCTACTTCCACCGTTCCCACATACCCCACTCACAGAGAATCGGCATCTTCAAAACAATGGGGAGAAGTGAATCTTGATGTGTTCAACCAGCCTCATATTATTTCTAATTTTGATCCTAATGAGTTCGGGAACCCTAACTGCCGTTTGTATGCGCACAAAGAGGTGGAAGATGATTCTGTACCCATCAGCTGTAATGGCAATTGGCACGGCAAGAATGCTGTTGAAAGTAAGCCAAATTATCCGGCCTCCATGCCCAGGATCAGCGGCGGAGCATCGGGGGTTCGAGTCCCACTGCCGCCCACTTCTGGGCGGAATGGGTATCAAATGGAAATGAGGTCTTCTGTTCTGAGCTCTGGTTCTGCTGATTATTCGAAGAGGCAGCTGAATAATAGCCATGAAGACAATGAGGTCCATTACAAGTACCAGTGCCCAGTCCCCTACGGAGAGGAAGGCCAAGTAGGGCACGAGTACCAGGTCTTGTGTGAAGCCAAAGATGATGAAAAGTATGGGTGTGGGTACCCATTTCCGTATGAAGATGAAGGTAAATATGAATACCCAGTTCCTTGTGAAGCCAATGGGTACCCATTTCCGTATGAAGATGAAGGCAAATATGAGTACCCAGTCCCTTGTGAAGCCAATGGGTACCCATTTCAACACCAAGAGGAACGCGAAGTTGACTACCATTACATTCCCACAGTTTTCTGTGAAGATGATTTTAAGTACTCGGTGCCCAATGAAGTTGAAGACGGCGCGGCGTACATTCACACAGGCTTCTCTGAAGATGATTTTAAGTACCGTCATTCCCCTTACCATTATGATTAAGGTTAGCGTTTAGGGTTTGATTTCTCCATGTTTTTTGTCCATTTCAAAGTGTTGGTAGTGTTAAGACTACTGTAGTAGCTTTGTAGTGTGTTGTTGAGGTCGAATTCAGAATTCAGTGTCAATCTGAATAGACTGTGTGGGTTTTATTGTCAGGATGATCCATTTTGTTAAAACTGTGTATGCAAAAAGGTGAATTGTTGCTATTCTTCTGGAATAGCTTACTCGCAGTTGTTTATATTTTACTATGCTGGTAATGGAATTTAGCGTTGTCTCTACAGAAGAGAATTTCATGGGATTAAAATGATCAGTATTCAATGCTTCATTCTTGATTTACAATTCTCGATTTCATTTTCATTTTCTTATTCAAGAGTTCGGAATATGTATGAACTGAAATAGTTCTTTAATGCTGCTTTAGCAATCAGATCCCTTCGAATGAATTCTATCGTGTGGAAAACAAACAGAAATTTTCATTTGGTTTCCCTCTCGTGGTAAAATTTCAGTACTCCTGTGGCAATGGAAACCAGATACCACTACTCTTTTTACTCCTTTTATCTTGGCAGTGATAATTGTGCATTGAAATTTCACAGTACAGGAATTTTTTTGCATTGTTTGGAAGCCTTGAACAATTATTTGTTTTTTCACTCCTGTGTTTCTAGAAGTGCCGCAGTAAGAATCCTTCTACTTAACAGGTGAAATGCTGCTTTTGTTTTTTAACATATGCCTTAATGTTTCTTCATAGGAACAGTTGTTATTTTGAGTTCATTTATTATGTTTTACACAACATTAAACTGATAACGCCAATACAATCCAATCTGTTGTACAAAACAAGCGATTTGTTGAGCCATAAATTGATGCATGCATGTCTGGTAAGATAATCATGTTAATAACTTACGCCCCTACAAAATTTGCGGCTATGCAGGCATATAAATAGATAACTTACCAAGGGGACACTTTTTCAGAAAAAAAATTAAGTATACTTTTTTCTTCTTGATAAGTTGTCATGTTAATAACTTACGCCCCTACAAAATTTGCGGCTATGCAGGCATATAAATAGATAACTTACCAAGGAGACACTTTTTCAGAAAAAAAATTAAGTATACTTTTTTCTTCTTGATAAGTTGTCAATTTATATGCCTGCATAGCCGTTGCCCAAAACACAGCTGAAAAGAGCATAACTACCAGTGGCCCAATCAATGATTAAAGGGACTTTCTGTTTTAGCTGCCGCTTCGAAGGTCACACTGCCACCTGTTCACCAGCTATAGGAAAAACAAAAATTAAAATGGGAAAACAGGGTTATACCTTGGTTTCCACCTATGCAGCACCCAAAGTGACTCATGTGTAATTATTACTACAATAAAGTGGAGAGGGACTAATAGTAAAGTGGACACTTAACTATCTAGAATTAAGATTTGAAGGTGTGACTCATGGTATAATTTATTAAAATAACATTTAAAAATATCATTTGTTATTACTAGGATATTGTATTTCTATATAGAATATAACATATATGCAACTTAAATGGACCAAATACTTATTAGTAATCATAAATATTTGTTATATCTAACTTTTATATGCAACACAAAAGGACCAATACTTCAACACAAAAAAAAATTATTGTTATAAAAATAACATATAAATACAACTTATATCGAACACAAAGTTACCAAACACAAACTTTTTGAAATCTCACACATTTCATGGGAAAATAAAAGACATTTATTGTGTTCACCTTTTATATTTGTTGATAAAACAAATTGTTAATATGAAATACTCTAATGCATATACATTGCTACCCCAATAGTTGTACACAAATATAATAGATAGCTATGATATTTTATTTGAGACAAAAAGTTATTTATCTCACTTGTTAATGACTTCATTTATGTGGGTGATCAACTATTGACCCCCACGTGACTATTGGACCCTCTCCCCTAGCACTTGCATATATAAGAGGTTCAAGAGATAAGCAATAGAAAATCAAAGATAAAGTTTAATTGAAAATCTAATATAGAAATATAGTTAAGTACACAATTTTTATTATCGATTAAAAAAAGTTTTAATTGTTTGTGATTGATGCAAATGTCCCAATTATTTTAAGTATTTTACCCCAAATCTCATTGATGGATTGACCAATATATATTAGGAGCTATCTTTTCTGGTTGCGGTTGTTGGATGTTAAGATTTGTTTCATAGTTGGAAGAGCATAGTTTTTTAAGACACTTTATACAATTGAAACATAAACATCATAATCATGATTTTTAAAATCAAAATTCAATAGAAATACTTGGGAGGCAAAATTCAATGTATTACTTCAAAATATTTTAGAGGGTCTAAACATACCTCCAGATATTGTTGTGACACTTCTTAAATTGAAAATTTAATATAGAAATAAAGTTAAGTACACAATTTTTATTATCTATTAAAAATAGTTTTAATTGTTTGTGATTGATGCAAATATCTCAATTCTCTTAGGTATTCTACCCCAAATCTCATTGATGGATTGACCAATATATATTAGGAGTATCTTTTATAGTTGGAGACATTGTAGATTTTGAAAAGTTGTTGGATGTTAAGATTTGTTGCATTAGTGTGATAGTTGGAAGAGCATAGTTTTTGAAAACACTTTATACAATTGAAACATAGACATCATAATCATGACTTTAAAAATCAAAATTCAATAGAAATACTTGAGAGGCAAAATTCAATGTATTACTTCAAAAGCTTTTAGAGGGTCTAAACATACCTCCAAATATTGTTGTGACACTTCTTCCATATATATGACAAAATTATATTACAATAAGCTTATTTTCTATGATAGAAATAGCATTGCAAGTAACTAGGAAAAAAAAACCTTAGTCCATAATAGTACCTACAACTAAAGGCATTTACAACCAAAAAAAGTTAATTGTGAATTATACGAATAAAAAAAGGGTAATTGTGGTTTATTACAATAGTACCTACAATCTAGTAAACAAATTTTATAATTGTGGTGTGTTCCCAATAATGTTAATTATGAATTAAAATTGTTTTTTATTATATTAATATTTACTATTTTTAATAATTATATCTATATAATAGAAAATTTATAAGACCATAAAACCTTTTTGAAAAAGATGTAGTTGTCATTTTATAATTTAATTAAACTATCTTTTATAGATATTTAATTATTAAAAACTGAGTCTTTTTGACACGAGAAATTCTTAATTTGAGGTTTTATGTTTTTTATTATAAAAGAAATACAATCCTTTAAACAATTTGAATTATGATGCAAGTTGGAAGACAAATGAATCACCCTAGAAATAACAATCTAGAAATCATTTATCATAATTATTGTCTGACTACTAAGCTCTTTACTTTTTTGTTGTTTCAAATGTACAATAGAATTTTTGAGAAAGAAACAACACTAGTAGAGGTCAAATCAAGCATTCCTGCAAGATAAAAGCATCAAATGATGAACATTTGAGAGATAAACTCCATCATGTTTACATTATGCTTTCATTTTCTTATTTGCAAAATGGAGTCGTGAGTGATTTCCATGTAACCTAACGACAAATTTTTGGCAGACATTCATTACAAAGTTAGTAAATGCAATGGAATTTAATATAAAAAAATTTGCAGATTTCATATTAAATGAAACATGGCAATTATCTAGATTTAATTAGAATTGAGTGTGGAGTCATGAGAAAATATTTCACATAAGTAATCATGTTTCTACATGGTGAGTTTCATAGTATAACTAGTAATAAAAGTGACAACAAGTCCATTGAATGGATCAATCTACCTTGGAAAGAAATTCATAAAGCACACTTGATGCTTAATAAGAAATATCTGTTAAAGTTCAATAAGCAAGCCAACTATGAAAATATTTCTCCTCATTAAACCATTTGTAAATCCCTTAATATATGAAATATGATATTAGTTTGTCTAGTTAAAATTAACTGTGGGTCAAAGAGAAATAATTTAATTACAAATCATAGTCTTTCTAAGTTTATCATTGTATAAAAAAAGGCACACTTGATGCTTAATAAGCAATATCTGTTAAAGTTCAATAAGCAAGCCAACTATGCAAATATTTCTCCTCATTAAACCATTTGTAAATCCCACAATATATGAAATATGATATTAGTTTGTCTAGTTAAAATTAAATGTGGGTTAGAGAGAAATAATTTAATTGAAAATCATAGTCTTTCTAAATTTATCATTGTATAAAAAATGTATAATTACACATTAGCACTAACAATAATAGTCATAATAACTGCATTGAATAGATGTTTTTTACTTTGAGAAGAAATTCATTAAGAATGCTTCATGTTAACTAAGTAGTCTCTAGTCAAGGTCAATAGGCAAGCCACCTATGTAGCATTTTTTTGCTTTGTCATTTTTTTGCTTCATGGATATTTTCTTACACCTTTTCATGTACACTCTTCCTAAACCATGATAAGGTTCGTAATTATAGAATTTTTTATGAGCCTGAAACCAAAGAATAGGTGTGCCACTTGAGCCAAAAAGACTTCTACAATCCCTTCAAATATTTTCTTGAGACACTCTAAATAAAATACTCGTGAAAAAAAAATTGAAATTATCTCTAGTAGAACAAAAAAATAGAACCATAAATAAAGCTTGCACAAGATTATTTAAAAGTGTAGGTTCTTTCTTCTTTAAAAAAAAATAAGAAAGCTTATAATTTATACTTGCAACCACCATTATTAAAATAATAAATTTTTATTACAGTAGCTCAAAAACTATATGTCCTATAAAATGACCTATCCAATAGACCAATAGAGAAACAAGTCACTTGGCAAAGATTAGCATACACATGACTTACAGGGTCCTAAATAGAATTTTTGTATAAACTCAAAGTCTCAAATAAAAAGCATTGAAAACTATTTTATCAAGTCATTCATCAAGAATGCCTATGAATAAGTCCTGGTTAAGAGAAAATATATAGCAACTAACCTACTTATTAAATTCAAATCGTCTCTAGTTCGAAAATGCTTAACCACAGTCTCCTCCGGAGGCAACACATTGTGCACTTTTTTCCTCCATCCATCACATGTAGAGGATCTTACACAATTTCCCACATCAATACTACTCAAGAATGTTTCAGATTCTTCCAAATCTGTTGTCAATTCATTATCATCATATTTCCCCAAAAACATGCCATAAATAAGCTCAATTCTAGGCACAATCCAATACATATGAACAAGTTCCTCTGCCTCTAAACCAATCTAAGTCTCTAACTACCTGCCAGTCTATATCTGGTTTTAAAATGGCAAGATTTACTATGGAATTGGAATAAGTAGAATAAAATATACCACACCTAGCGATAGAGTGGGGAAGCATTCCAACACTCTTGAACATGATAAACTCCCATCAAATTGTCAAAGAAAGTGTCATGCTTGTGTTAAAATTTTGAAGTTTTGGCCCTTCTCAAAGAAGAGGTGCATTTTGGTTGTAAGGGGTTATTTTCTTCATATTTTTTCCACCAAGAATGACCAACTTTTTTGCAACTATGCATTTAATAAACTCTCATCCTTGTTGGGGTTTTGACCTTCCATAGTTTACCTTAAACCAAAGTATGGAGTCTAGGTGTTACGAAAGTTCTTAGGGAATTGTGTATAGAAACATTTGTCCCTATTATCTACCATTACCATATCATAAATAGAAATGTTTATCCCTAATGTCCACAATCACTTTCATTAATATAAGGAATATTTATCTCTAATTTCTACCATCATTTTTATTGCTAAGCAAATATGCTTATTTAAACTAAATTAAATTAATTCTTGCTTTGGAAACCTACCACAACTTTTATCCTATGGTCTTGAGTGATCTATTCATTAAAATAATTCATTGGGATTTATTTCTTCATTAAAATGATTTATCTACCTTTTTCTGATTGGCCCCTCATGTTTTGCCAAGAATTTTGGAATTTTTATTAAAAATTGGGAAAAATTAAGACATTTGATATTAGTCTTCACCCAAACCATCCAATGTAATATATTTACACTTTCCTAATGTTTCGACACTACATACCATTTGCCTATTTTTTAAGACAACTACTTGAATGTGGCATTCTCTAGAATAGTTTGTGTGCCTTATCTGCACTTCCACATTTTTTTGGCATGCCTATGAACAAATGGCAAGACAATATTTTTAGAGAAATATATGTATGTGTGTTTCAAAGCATTGATTCCACTTGATACGATATTGTTTATTCCCCTGCAGTCTTCATTGTTTATGTAATGAGCTCTATATCTAGAGTCTATAAATATGGAATCACCTATTGGACCAAAGATGATCCATCTCAAACTTGGCAAACTAATATTGTATATGCTATGATGTTTGTCCCTCCTTATGGTAAAAAAAGAGTCATTCTTATTGTCTATCATTGTTTTATTCTGGCCACAATCTTATGGCTTGACAAAGTACCAGTTTTCCCATCATGTTTTGTCTGCACTATTATTTGTGGTGGCGTTGAGAAAGCTTTGGTTGTGGTTGGGGATTTTTTTTCCCTTCTTGATGGTACTTATGAGGGATTTGGGGCTTCATCTTCTTTTGGAAATGATCATTTGTCATTATTTTGCCCTTGTTTTGGGGGGAGGGGTGTTTATCCCCCTTTGCCCTTTTGGCTCATCATTGGCCTTTGTGAAGGTCATTTTAGCTGGTGATTAAATCATAATTCAATTCCTTTATATTCACAAATTTATTAGTGGATCAATTTAATGAAAAATTATAGAAAAAAATTTGTGCAAAATTTTTAATGCCTACCTGACCATGGTAGTTCTTGATATTCTACTCCAAATTCAAGCTATCTTTGGAATGGTGACCACAATTGGAAAGGGAGGCCCTGGTTTCTTCTAAAAGGTAGTAACAATGATAGTCAAGGACGGGTCAGGCTTCTTTATCCTTTCTCTATGACTAAATGGTTGTTGCTCCCAATTTTTAAATACCATTATCCAGATTGAATTGTAACCTCATTGTGTCCTTGGGAAGTAGTGTAAAGAATTGCAAACTCCAAAGATTGAGTACTATGGAAGAGTGGGTTACACTCCAACAATGCCTTACATTCTTGCAAATTTGTAAATGCCTCACTTACTATAGTGTCAGTCATATTTACTTTTGAATCTACTGTAGGATTTATCTTTGATACGATTTCATAAGTATTTATAGTTGTACAGAAGATATCATATTAAAAAGGAATTATGTAGAGATTTTATGTAAACTACCACAAGGAAACTACCATCTAGTTTCACCTGAACATCTTGAGATACCATTTTTGAGTGTGAGATAGATGAGAATATTATGGGAGGGTCGTACGCAAGCTTCCCCACAAGGGAAGCCTATCATCTTAATTAATTAAAATGTTATATTCATTGTATTTTAATTTTTAATTAATTAATTTTTATTTTTAATTAATTAATAATTACATTAAATGGGTCATTTTGGGTGTTGCATAGAACATTGTCATTTCCACCGGCCACCACTATGTGCATTACAAATGCAATGAACTTTCAAGAGTCCTTTTTAAAAAGCATTTTAAAATATTTGTAGTTTTTAAATTTACAGGTTTACTTTATTGAAAATAAATAATTTTTCAAAAAAAAAAATTGTATAGTAAATTCTGAAAACTTCTTTGATTGATTGAAATTTTAATTAATTTTTGAATAGTATATTTTTTAATGGAAATGTCTATTTATCAAAAATAAATAAAATACTAACAAATTACTTATTAAAATGTAGATTATATTCTACAATCAAAATTTAAATTATATATTGTATTTATTTTTATTTTTTATTTTTTTTGCTCGGTAATAATTGTTTATTTTATTGATAATCAAAAGAGGTACATAATCATTTAATCATAAGAAGTATAGATCACTCCTAACCATCACCATAAAAAAGGAATTGTTTCTACACCCGTCACCATAACTACCTGCACCATCATTATGTAGTGTACATTATAATAGTTCATTGTTAAACGTGATTTAAGTATTTCAAAATTGTACACCAATGCTATAATTTAGCCCATCTCCTCACTTTTCCCCAAAAAAGAAAACTACACAATTTTGTAATCTTTCAATACTTTTGTGCAACATTTTTTGATTTGTACTCAGTTTAAGCTATAAATAGTTGTACTTACAGCTTCTTTACAGTACTTTTGTGCAACATTTTTCTCAACCATTAGTGTCCTTGCACAATCCATGATAGATCTATTTCTTCTCTCAGCTATACCATTCTGTGGAGGTGTTCTAGGTGCAGACATATGTCTCTTAATTCCACTATCTTTGTAGAACAGATTGAACTCATTTGATATAAACTCTCCACCTCAGTCAGAACTCAGACATTTTAGGTTTCTACTTGTTTCTTTTTCAACCTTAGCCATATACCACTTAAACAATTGAAATGCCTCAGATTTTTCTTTTAAAAACATTACAGTCATCATCCTAGTGTAATCATCAACAAACAGAATAAACTATTTAGCATCACAATAGCTTTGTACACCCATAGGTCCATAAAGGTCAGTATGAACCAAATCTAAAACATTTCAAAAGTAAAAGTCTTGCCCTTGAAACTAGACTTTGTCATTTTACCCAGCTGGCATTGTTTGCACATCACATTATCAGGTTTCTTCAATCTCAGCAAACCTCTAACTTTCTTCTTTTTACTAATATTTACTAGATTGTAAAAGTTAACATGACATAGCCTCTTACGCCATAACCATACATCATCAAATTTTGCAATCAAGCATGTCTCTTCAGATAGATCTAGATAGAACAAATTACCTCTAGTCTATTCTCCACTTCCAATTAGTTCAGTAGTGGCATCAAATATTTTAGCCTTTCTGTGATGAAACTCCACTCGGCAACCAATGCTATTAAGTTGTGCAACACTTAGCAAACTATAGTTAAGACCTTCAACCCAATAAGCATTTTCACAAGTGATCTTATCAGTTAGCTTAATTAATCATTTACCCTTTATAGGACATGGTGCATCATTACCAAACTTAACACTTCTACCTTGTAATGATCTAGGGTTTCAAATTTACTTTTGTCACCAGTCATGTGATGTGAGAAACTACTATCAATAATCCATTTATCACCTTTTCTCACATAAGAAACAAGTGCAATTTTCTCATCTTCATCAGAATCATCTTTCATAGCAACATAAACTACTTCAATTTCAAAATCATCATTATCAGTGTTAGTTTCTTCTTCAGCAATATAATAGGATTTCTTACATTTATCCTTGTAGTCCTTGTACCTTTGGTAACCTCTATTTTCTCTCTTATCCTTGTACTTTCTTTCTCTTTCCTCATCCTTGTCATTCCTGTCAGGACATCTTGCAGCTATATGGCCAACTTTGTTACATGAAAAACATATGATAGGAAGTTTACTTTTATATTTGCCTTTTCCTCTTTTCAATCTTCTGGCCATAAGAGCTTCAATATCCTCTAGTTCCTCGTCAGAAGTGTCACTATCACTTTCACTATTACTTATACATTTTTCTTTTTCCCTCTTAGACTTATGCAAAACCATTTGTGACTTGAATGCAGATTCAAAATTAGCAACAGTGTAGTTATCGTAGTTAGAAAGCTCAAAAGCAGTAAGCTTACCAACAAGACTTTCCAGTGTTAGAACATTACCAGGGTTACATCTAGATTCCTAAATTTTTGAAATTCTGATGGCATGTACAGGAAGAAAAGTTCTCAATACCTTTCCAATAACAGTTTCATCATCAATAGTTCCATTAGCTCCTCTAATAGCATTTACTACCTCCTTGATTCTACCACAATATTGAGCAATATTTTTACCTTCTTGCATTTTCATTTCATCAAACTTACCTCTCAGGCTTTTAGCTTTTGACCTTAGTACATTTGCATCACCAACATAGATATTTGCAAGAGTGTCCCATATTTTTTTTACATTTGTGCAATCTTTAATGTCTTCAAATTCAAGATAGCTTAAGGCAGATGCAATCTCCAACATTGCTTGGTTGTGTTCTTGTTTAGCTCTCATCTCCTCAGTAGTCAAAGGTGTAGCAGGTGTAACATAGTCATGTTCAACATAATATTTTGTCGAGTCACCAATACTAGCTAAATGCAATTTCATCAGACTTTGCCATGCAGGAAAGTTCTCCTTATTCAACTTCGATACCTCCTTTTTATACATCTTGATCATTTTCTTTAAGTACCTTTAAACTTGTTTTGTGTAAGCACCAACAACTCTGATACCAATTGTTAATATGATTTAGAACAACAAAGAGGGGGGTGAATCAATTGTTCTCAGGTCTAGATGTATCAATTAAAATTTTAAAAACTTCAACAATCTCATATCTAATCACCAACACTACTCGGTCATTAAAGAATGTATGCCAGAAACATATAACAATTTAGTCCACTATCCAATAGTATTTAACTTGCAAAACATAGAAATGTTCACACCAAAACATTCACACAAGTATGACACTGGGATTTATAGTGGAAACCCAATTTGGGAAAAACCACTTTGTAACATGTTACTGATATTTTCACTCTTCTGAAGTGAGCTCTGTGAAAAGCCAACCCTGTCAAAGGTTTACAAAAACACTGCTAGGTGTGACCCTGTTAAAGGATTTCAACTACCTTGTTAGGAGTGAGCCTTATTAGAGGACTTAAGTACATTCCATCAAAATGCAACCTTGATTAAAGGATTTAAATAATGACTGTTAGGTCAACCTTGATTAAAGGATTTAGACTGATACAATGGTTAGAAAGTAGCAGTAGTATCTGATCTGAAAAACATACAACTCACTTTGCAAATAACAGATCCAATTCGCATATATATGCTAGCTTACTGACTGAGTTCCATTTCCATCTCCATCACTAATCTACTCGAAAATCCCTTCAAGAAATCACAACTCTGATCAACTCCTTCACCTTCAGCGTTTCTGCTTAGACTTATCAGTCAATAACATCAACAACTCCAGCATACTTCTTTAACCTCACACTTAGGTTCTCCTTTATACCTCTTCAATAGGTAGATCCATCTTTTGTCACTTAATCTCCTCCGTAGATCTTAGGTTTAGGTCAGATTCATCGAATCCTTCCAACATTCATGTTCTTCATCCATCTTTCTAGAAACATCTTCAATCTCTTTATTGAAATCACAATAAAATAGTTTACCGTGCATTAAATTCTCCATACACTCAATTAATAAAGTCAACACAATTTACATAATCCAAGAATTCAACTAAGTCGGTTAGGAATCTGAATTCTTCCTCAAATGTAAATTACTGACGCTCGGTCAATACTATGTTCAACTCCTCAATCATCACTACATAGCTCGGTCATCTCTTCAAACTGTCTCCCTCGGCTAATGTTGTCACTCAGTAATAAACTAATGTTCGGTCAACACTGAATTTACTTAGCATATACTGGCTCTCGGTTGACACTAATTACATCACTCGGCTTAAACTAGATTTCTTCACTTTTGCTCGGTTAAGCCTACTTGTTCAGTCTTTCTTCTTACTTAGATAAACAATACATTATCTTATCATTGTGCCACATAATCAAGTACTCATTGAAGTATCAAATAACTCAACCTTTCTTTAGGTTCTATTTTTATCACCCTTGCCCTAATCCTTTTCATTAATCAAATAGATATAGTACTTTCTTAGATAGAAATTGTCTTACCATTTAAGGTTTGACATCAATGACAATACAACAATTGCTTCAATTACAGTTTCTAATAGTTTGTTGGCTATAGTGAAACCACTAAAGGATACAAAGTATATATCCCAGGACAACAATCTATTGAAATTAGTATAGATGTAAAATTTGAAGAAAATGTTGTGTATAAACTATCTCTAAATACAGAAGATGATTCAATCACAAAATTAGATGAAAATCATACAATTGAGAATCAGAGGGAGAATACCATAGAAGATAATGAACCTCCAGCAACTAATTCTGAAAATACTGAAGTTCCTAATAACAAGAAAAGGTCACTATGGGTAAGAAAGATGATTGAAGAAAACAACATAGAACCTAACGAAATATTCAGAGAGAATAAGAAAACAAGTCATCAAACATGCTATGTTGCACTCCTAACTGAATTCACAAAATATGAACCTTCAAATGTTGAAGAGGCCTTATCATGTCAAGGTTGGAAAGATGCAATGATTGAAGAATACCAATCTATATTAAAAAATGATGTATGGGATGTTGTACCTAGACCTAAAGACAAATCAATTATCTCTTCAAAGTGGTTATTCAAAATCAAATATGCATCAGATGGTAGTATTGAAAAACACAAAGCCAGATTTGTTGCCAGAGGATACTCCCAAAAGGCTGGAATTGATTACGAAGAGACATTTACTCCAATAGCACGATATACGTCTATAAGAACTGTTATTGCCATTGTAGCATCTAAAGGATGGAAGATACATCAAATGGGTGTAAAAACAACATTCCTGAATGGTGTAATTGAGGAAGAAGTATATATAGAATAACTTGAAGGTTTTTCTACTCATGATAGGAATCTTCATGTGTGCAAACTGAAGAAATATCTCTACGGCCTTAAACAAACTCCTAGGGCATGGTATGAAAGGATAGACAATTATCTCTCCAAGCTAGGATATTCTGAAAATGAAGCAGATCCTAACATATACTTCAAAATATCAGATGGTGATATGTTGATTCTAGTTCTCTATGTTGATGACTTGTTAATAACAGGTGAAGATCATCTTATTGCAAAATGCAAACAAGATCTTGTACTTGATTTTGATATGAAAGATCTAGGCCTTCTACACTACTTCCTAGGTCTAGAAGTATAGCAAAAGGAGAACTATATTTTTCTAAATCAAGGAAAATATACCATTGATATCTTGACCAAATTTGGAATGATGGATTGTAAACCATTATCTACTCCAATGGAAACAAATCTTCATAAGCTTAAAAGTGATGCAGAAGATTTAGAATCCACAGATCCTACATATTATAGACAAATTATTGGATCTCTCATGTACTTGGTGAACACTCACCCTAATATTTGTTATGCTCCCAATGTGTTAAGTCATTTCATGTGTGACCCTAAGAAGATTTGCCTAATGGCTTCCAAGCATATTCTAAGATACCTACATGGTACCATTGGACTTGGCCTGAAGTATGAGAATGTTGAAATCAAACTACAAGGGTATTCTGATTCTGACTGGGCAGGAAATTCTATTGATCATAAGAGTACTACAGGATGTTGTTTAAGTCTTGGATCAGCTATGATATCTTGGTTCATCAGGAAACAATCTGCAGTTTCTCAAAGTTCCACTAAAGTTGAATAGATGGTTGCTTCCATGGGAGCTCGTGAAGCAATATGGTTGAGGAAGTTACTGGTTGAACTATTTGGAAAACCATTGAATCCCACTGTGATTCACTATGATAATCAAAGCTGCATCAAACTTTCAATTAATCCATTTTTTCATAACCGATCCAAACATATAGAGATACCGTACCATTATATAAGAGATATGGCTGATAGAGATGTTATCAAGTTGGTGTATATCAGCATTGAAGAGCAAAATGTTTACATTTTCACCAAGCCTCTGGCCAAGTTGAAAATAGAATACTTCAAAGGTAAACTTGGTATGACTAAATTGTAGTTCAATATTTCTAAGATTTAATCTCAACGATATGTAATTGAATATATTCATGAATATTTTAATATTTTATTACAATAATTATGTTTGTGTGTTATGAAAGGTGATGATATGTCATATGTGTAAGGTTACTATTGTTAGTTGATGAGCTCAACAATAGTCTAACCTATTATCAAGATTGACTACGTTAACTTATTGTCTCAAAATGTGTCGGATATCTTGATACTAAAATTGTGATCACTGGGTGTTGTGATAACAATCATATCATGGTTAACTCCATTAAGTTGTTGTCCCGGACTATGTCAGATATCATGATATTGAGATTCTTGATTTATCATCAAGACAAACTACATTAAATTGTTGTCCCAAAATATTTCAGAGGTCATGATGATTGGTGTGTCAAGATTGATGCAAAAGCATCCTAGGATTCTTGGCAATCCTGTATCAACCAAAAATATGTTTATCTTTGAAGGTAGTTTGCTAGTTTTGATCCTTGTTTGGTGGAGTACTTCCTCAGTTTGAGAGACTAGTTTCTCAGTTTATGTGGTTACCGAGGTGCTCGATCTCTAAGGAACACTCGGTAACTAAAGGCGTCGGTTATCCCTGGCGCTCGATGATAACTGTGTTGCTCGGTCATGCTTGGCGTGGTCAATTCTCTGGCACTCAGTTATTTCTCTAGCACTCGGTGTTCTTGCAGACCGACGTGGTTATTTGGATGAATCGGCTTGGCCAACCGGTGCATTTAATTTGGGTCATGTTCCTCATGTTATGGATTGACCGTTGGACATGTGGGGACCTAGATCTGGCGTGTTGCATTCTTCTATGTAGATCTAATGACCGTTTAGGGCCACGTTGGATAATCTAATTTATTGTAAGGCTATTTGAGAGCTGACTGATGTTTTGTATTTAATATTTGTATATCCCTGTAGAGCCAACATGTGGCTCAGATTTAGTATTTAAATAGATGCTTGGGTAGTTGTTTAGGGAGATAGTTGGTGGGGGAGTGGGAGTTGGCAGCTTGCGAGCTTAGGAATAGGGAGATTGCTTGGAAGTTGGGAGTACAAGTTTAGATCTTTCCTAGGGTCCTACTAGTATCCTATCTTGTTGCAGATCTAGGCTAACTGAGTATTGATGTTTTGGAAAAGATTTGGATCCTGCACGATCTTGTAGACTGTTACTTGCTTTGTAATTGGTTATAGTCGGGAAGGCCTTACAGTCTGGCACATTGCATGTAATCAGTAATTTGATGAATAAAGATTTATGTTCTATATCAGATTTGTTGTTGGTGCTATGTTATTTCATTGTGTATTGGTTTGGTTGCAAGGTCAGACAATCCTTCATTGGATCCTCTATCCTTGACTGTGTCAGGTGGTATCAGAGCGAGTTGATCTTGAATGTGTGGATAGATCTTGGTAGTTTTCACCAAGATCTTGGATTGAAGATGCCTCCGAGGAGAGCTTGTGAGATCTCAGAGGAGGAAGCTACTAGAGAGTTTAGTCTTGATGATTTTAGGGCTTTGCAGAAACAAGTGCAAGATCTGCAAGAGGAGTTGAGAAAGAAGAAGACTACACCAAAGAAAGGTAGTGATGATGAATCTGAGGAAGAAGATCATTTTGAAGAAGTTTTAGAAGAAGCTAGAGATCCTGAAGAAAATAGAATCCTGAAAGCTATGTCTAAAATTGAGAAAAGACCTAAGATTGAAGTTTCTGCATTTTCTGGAAGCCTTAGGCCAGAAGAGTTGATTGATTGGATTAATGAGATGGATAAATATTTTGAGTATGAAGAAATAAAAGATCCTGATAGGGTTAGATTTGCAAAGACTAAGTTAATAGGTCATGCAAATATTTGGTGGAGGGAAGTTCAGTTGGAAAGAAGTAGGAGAGGAAAGGAAAAGATCACTAAATGGAACCAAATGGTTAACAAGTTGAAGAACCAATTCATTCTAGTGGATTATGAGTTGGACATGTTTAAGAAGATGCAAGCCTTGAAAAAGACTAACAAATTGGTGCAGGAGTATACCGAGGAGTTTTATAGAATCCTGATTAGGACTGGTCATTCTGAAGCTGATAAAGAGAAGGTTGCTAGGTACATCTATGGTTTGAGACCTAGTATTCAAGAAGAGTTACTTACTGTTCGGATGAAAACAATAGGAGATGCTTATCATATGGAATTAAAGATTGAAGAGAAGCTGAATAAGAAGTTTGAAGGAAGATAGAACAATAGGAACTGAGGTGATAAGGCTGGTGAAACAGTTGCAGAAGGTAATGTGGTAGAGAATCCTAAGAATACCGATGTGGGATCTAGTAGTGGTCATGTCACTAAGAATTTCAATAATGGACAGAGAGGAAGGTGGAAGAATGACTTCACCGATACTTGTTATCAGTGTGGTGAAGCCGATCATAGAAGTTTTCAATGTCCTAAGAAAAGAGTTGCACTAACTGCTAAAGAAGACATTATGAATGTTGCAGAGGAGGGTGAATTTCTTATCACTAGGAGATTGGCTACATGTGTCCAAGAACCAATAAAAAGAAAAAATTTGTTCAGAACCAGATGTAAGTACAAGGATAAGGTATGTAATGTCATAGTTTATGGTGGTAGTTCTGAGAACTTTATTTCAAAAGAGATGGTTAGTAAGTTGAATTTGGAAAGGAAGAAGCATCCTAATCCTTATCATATTAGTTGGATACAAGATGTATCTAAGGTTAGGGTTGAAGAACAATGCTTGGTTAATTTTTAGATTGGATCTTATCATGATGAGATATTGTGTGATATATTGCCTATGGATGCTTGTCATCTGTTGCTCGATAGGCCTTCACAATTTGACAGAAATGTTTTGTTTGATGGTCATGCTAACACCTATGTGGTTAGGCATGAAGGATCTAGACATAAGTTGTTACCTTTACAGGAGACGGGGGCTAAAGGATGTGGAGTTATTAGGTGTTGTCCTTGTGACAAACATTAGGAGTAGAGGATTGATGAACCTATTCCTACAAAGCTTAGTTTGAAAGAGAAGGAGATTGATATATCTGAAGAGTTTGTTGAGATTAAAAGGTGGATGGTCTTTCTGACAGAGATGGTAAATCAGATGATGACATTTGTGACATAGAGATATGCAGAGGATGTCGAGTTAATTGAGGAATCTAGAGAAGATGGTGTTTACCAAGGTACTGAGGTGGTTGGTAGTGAAGGGAATGGTCAAAGTCGATTGTTATCAATTACAGATAGAAAAGATAAGAGAAGTGGGAAGAAGGAAAACTTGTTGCAAGAGATAGTGGATGAAGTGAAGACAACTTGGGATGAAGGACAAGAGGAGATATGGGTTAAGAACATATATGGCATACCTGTTATGATTCCCTTAAGGCGTTCCTAATTTCCTTATGAGGAAATCTTCTTAACCTGGGGTGTCTGATGCAGGAGCATCCTAGGATTCTTGGCAATCCTATATCAACCAAAAATACATTTGTCTTTGAAGGTAGTTTTCTATTTTTGATCCTTGTTTGGTGGAGTACTTGCTCGGTTTGAGAGGCTGGTTGCTCAGTTTATGTGGTTACCGAGGTGCTCGATCCCTGAGGAACCCTTAGTAACTGAAGGTGTCGGTTATCCCTGGCACTCGACAATAACTGCATTGCTTGGTCATGCTTGGCATGGTGAATTCTCTAGCGCTTGGTTATTTCTCTGGCGCTCGGTGTTCTTGCGGACTGATGTGGTTATTTGGATTTAATTTGGGTCATGTTCCTCATGTTATGGATTGATCGTTGGATGTGTGGGGACCTAGATCTAGTGTGTTGTGTTAGGAATAAGGTGTCTCAATCTTGTATATTTCCTTACATTTGTTATTTGCCAAATGTCAACACTTTGGACAATGTGTAAGGTGACCATGACCGAAACCGGTTATGACGAATTCCTATGACGGTCATTAATATTTGTAAGAGCTAATTGTGAAAGATTCATTGATGGGTGAAGACATGCAAGACATGTGGCAACTGATAAAAAAATTTTGGGTTCCTATTTTCTCAAAGAATGGTAAAACCCTAATACGGTTGTTCTTTGGAAGTTGCCCTAAAAAGTGAAGCCCATGATATAAGCATTTTTTAGGGTTGCGAATTCTGATGAGAAGCGAGTGTATTGTTGGAACATTTTATGCTACCAAATTTGTCTTGAAGTGTTTATGATCTTCTGAAAGAACTTGCATTGCAAGTGTATGGTAAATTGTAATAGTTTTGATTAATACATTGTGCAGGTTTTGGAGTGCTGGGGTTTTTACCGAAAGGTTTTCCCCAGGGTATATCTTTGTGTCATTCTCTTTTTCTATGTATACATGTTATTGCAACAACATCTAAGATAATTGTATTATCATTCTATAATTGATAAGGGTTAAATCTGAATTTGCATGATCCTCTCCTTAGGAGTTTAGCATAGGGAACTATTTTCCACACACTTAGTTTCCTTTTAGTTGGTATCAGAGCCTGGCCAGTTTTGGTTCTATTTGTTAGGGTACGAGTTTTTTGAGCTAATCCTTAGTCCAATGGGAGTATTTTTGCAAAGTATTCATAACCTTATTGTAGGAAGAGATGGAAAGTTCTTCATACAGTAGAATGGAGGTGGAAAAGTTCAACGGCACAAACTTTGAGTTGTGGAAACTCAAGATGGAAGACATGCTCGTAGACCATGATGTATGGGTAGACCGTGATGTATGGGAGGTAGTTGAAAATGATATCAAACCAGTAAACATGCCTCAAGTAGATTAGGATCTCAAGGATCAGAAAGCTAAGGTTCTCATTAGACTTTGTCTAGCAGATTCGGTTCTCCTGAATGTTCTCGATGAGAAGACCGCAAACAAATTGTGGACACGGCTTGGGTCTGTGTATCAGGCCAAGTCCTTGGTGAATAGATTATTCTTGATAAATAATTTGTATTCTCTGAGAATGGATGAAGGAGGATCTGTTGCAGATCACCTGAACACATTTAACATGCTAATTGCATAGTTGACATCAACCAGTGTCAAGTTAGAGGAGGATCGATGTATGACCCTGCTATGTTCCTTGCCGGATACATGGGACCATCTTGTGATGGCCCTTGGGAGTACTATTGTCACTTTCCAAATGGATGATGTGGTGTCTTCACTATTATCTAAGGAGATGCAAAGAAATACCTTTGATTCCACCAAGGAAGCCCTTGTTGTTCGCAGTAGATCCAAAGACAGAGGAAAGAAAAATGACAAGAAGTCTGAAAAGGGTAGATACAAATCCCGTGGGAAATCTAAGACTCCTGGAAATTCTAAGGCAACATGTTGGAACTGTGGAAAGCCTGGGCACTTCTGTAAGGACTGCAAAGAGCCAAAGAAGAAGAAAAGTCCAGATTCAGATTCTAACAAATCTCAAGAAGATGGTGATGCTTTTATCGCAGCCTTAGCCACCCATGCATTTGATGATGTGTGGCTGATTGAATCAGGTCCTTCTTTTCACATGACCTCTCATCAAAGTTGGTTCTCAAAGTACGAGGAGTTTAATGGTGGAAAGGTGTACCTGGGTGATGATTCTCACCTACAGATAGTTGGACGAGGAAGAGTCACTATCAGATTCCCTGATGGATGAGTAAAGGGGATCAACGGGGTAATGCACATCCTAGGTTTGGCATGAAACCTGTTATCTGTAAGTATGTTGAATGATGTGGGTGTGCAAGTTGTTTTTTTGAAAGATGGATGCAAGATGATTAGAGGAGCTATGGTTCTTGCGAAAGGTACTAGGAGAGGTACCATGTTTCAGCTTGATGCTTGCACTTCACAGTGCAATATTTTTTTTGTCTCAAGGAAGAGAGCATCAGTCACTTCATCTCCACCATCTAAACCAGCAGTGAAGAAGTCTATTTTAATGGGTTTTGATGGTAGTGCAGCAAGTGTACCTAATGGTGCTAACACTTTGGAAGGCAAACTTCCTACAGAAAAGACAATGTTGTGGCATATGAGATTTGGCCACATTGGTGAGAAGGGTCTCAGAACCCTAAAAAATAAAAACCTCATTGAGGAGTTAAATGATTGTCATCTCGAGTTTGACTTTTGTGAACATTGTGTTTATGGTAAGCAAAATCATGTTCAGTTTTACTCTAGTTCTCACAAGTCTTCTAGTATTTTGCATCTTATCCATTCGGATGTGTTTGGCCCTATTAAAGTTCCTTCACTCTCCAAATTTGTATATTTTGTATCTTTTATAGATGATTATAGTAGAAGGACATGGATTTATTTCCTTAAAAGCAAGACACAAGTTTTCAGTCAGTTCAAGGAATTTAAAGCTCTCGTAGAGAATTAGATTGGTAAAAGAATTAAGTGTGTGAGAACTGACAATAGTGGTGAGTTTTGTTTGGCAGATTTTGAACAGTTCTGTAAAGAATGAGGGATTGAGAGGCATAAGACAACTCCTTATACTCCACAGCAAAAGGGAGTTGCATAAAGAATGAACAGGACACTGATGGAGAAGGCTAGGAGTATGCTTAGTGGAGCTGGCCTCAAACAAAGGTTTTGGGCTGAAGTTGTGGCCACTGCTTGCTATCTGGTTAACAGATCTCCTACATCAGCTCTTGTTGGTAAGACACCCTTGGAGGTGTGGTCTAGTAAGAAGCGTTCAGTTAGACATCTTCATGTTTTTGGTTGTGAAGCTTATGCACATGTGCCTAAGGAGAGAAGATCTAAGTTGGAAACAAGGCTGTAAAATGTATCTTCATTGGCTATAGTGTTGGTGTGAAAGGATACAAGCTTTGGGATCCTATGATTGGTAAGGTGTTGTATAGAAGAAATGTTATTTTTAGAGAGCTAACACCTTCTACTATTGTGCTACAGCCAGATCAAAAAGAAAGTAAAGAAGATGTTGTTCAGTTGCCTCCTACCCCTGAGAAGACTAAACAGAGAGACCGTGATGGATCTGATGATGAGGAGAGCTCTAGCAGCTCTGAAAATTTAGAAGAAGAGGTAGAACAACCTCAACCTCAACCCTTGAGGAGATCCACAGGAGAAAGAAAGTAGCCAAAGAGGTTTGGATTTTCTATGCTAGATTCCAGTTGTGCTTATGCCTTGATTACAAACACTGATGAGCCTAGATCTTTGAAAGAGGTTGTGGGTATGGAAGATGTAGTTTCCTGGATTGAGGCCATGGATGATGAGATGGCTTCATTGGAGAAGAACAAAACATGGGATCTAGTACCCTTGCCTAAAGGACGGAAACCTATTGGAAGCAAATGGGTGTTTAAGAAGAAATTTTGTACAGATGGCAGTGTTGAGAGATACCAGGCCAGATTGGTTGCAAAGGGGTATTCACAGGTGGAGGGAATTGATTATGGTGAAATATTCTCTCTTGTTGCAAAGCTTACATCCATTAGATTTATGTTATCTCTAGCACCATCGTATGATTTAGAGGTAGAACAGATGGATGTGAAGACAACTTTCCTTCATGGTGATTTGGAGGAAGAGATCTATATGTCACAGCCTGAGCACTATATTCAGAAAGGTAAAGAGTCTTTGGTTTGCAGATTAAAGAAGTCTTTGTATAGTTTGATACAATCTCCTAGGATGTGGTACCTTCAATTTGATGCCTTTATGTTGTCGATTAGTTTTCTGAGATCGAAATCAGATCATTGTGTTTATTTCAAAGTTGACAATGATCACCTTCTTATTATTTCATTATATGTTGATGATATGTTGTTGATTGGGAAGGGTATGGCTATGATTTCTGATTTGAAGTCCCAGTTGTCAGCATAGTTTGAGATGAAAGATCTAGGGGCAGCCAAGTATATTCTGGGTATGGAAATCACCAGAGATAGATCTAACAGAAAAATTTGGTTGAGTCAGAGTAAGTATGTGAAGTCTATGTTGGACAAGTTTAGCATGGCAGATTGCAGACCATTGTGTGTCCCTATTTCTATGGGAACAAAGTTATCTGTGGGTGATTGTCCAAAATCTCCTAGTGAAGTGGAGGACATGAGAAAAGTACCTTATGTGAGTGTAGTTGGCAGCCTTATGTATGCTATGGTCTGTACTAGACCAGACATTGCCCATGCAGTGGGAGTCCTGAGTCATTTTATGGCTAAACCTAGATGGGTACATTGGGATGTAGTTAAGAGAGTGTTCAGATATTTGAAAGGTACATCAGAGTATTCCATATGCTATCATGGAAACTCTTCTGGAGCTCCACATTCAATTTGTATTCATGGGTTTGTGGATTCAGATTGGGCAGGTGACATTGATAGTAGGAGATCCACCAATGCCTATGTGTTCACTATGTTTGATGGTGCCATTAGTTGGATGAGTAAGAGACAACCTGTGGTCACTTTGTCCACAATAGAAGCAAAGTACATGGTAGCTACTCATGCTTGTAAGGAAGCCATTTGGCTTAGGAGACTATGTTCAGATGTTGGTGTTGATGCGGGACAGATTACAATTTGTTGTGACAGTCAGAGTGCTATTTGCCTTGCAAAGAATCCAACTTTCCATGCCAAAACGAAGCACATTGATGTGCAGTTTCACTTTGTGAGAGATATGGTAGAGGATGGAAAGGTAAGTTTAGAGAAGGTAGATATAAGATCAGATTTCCACAATCCATTATGATGCACACATGAGTTTCTGGATTCGATTGTGTGAGATTTTTTATCATCAACATTTCGAATCACACTCAGTGATCCATCATCAAGAATAGAGAATGAAGGAGTGAAAAGTAAAATATGCAGACATAGCCTCTCATAAGAGATATAATGTTGTGGATGCATTGACAAAACCTGTGGGTACAAAGAAGTTCAGATGGTGTTCGGAGTCTATGGGCCTCTCGGCCTATAGCAATTAAATATTGTTATTTCCTTTGGCTCTTACAAGGTGTTTGACAAGTGGGAGAATGTTAGGAATAATGTGTCTCAATCTTGTATATTTCCTTACATTTGTTATTTGCCAAATGTCGGCACTTTGGACAATGTGTAAGGTGATCATGACTGAAACAGCTATGACAGATTCCTATGACGGTCATTAATATTTGTAAGAGCTAATTGTGAAAGATTCATTGATGGGTGAAGACATGCAAGACATGTGGCAACTGATAAAAAAAATTTGGGTTCCTAATTTCTCGGAGAATGGTAAAACCCTAATACGACTGTTCTTTGGAAGTTGCCCTAAAAAGTGAAGCCCATGATATAAACATTTTTTAGGGTTGTGAATTCTAATGAGAAGCGAGTGTATTGTTGGAACATTTTATGTTGTCAAATTTGTCTTGAAGTGTTTATGATCTTCTGAAAGAACTTGCATTGCAAGTGTATTGTAAACTGTAACAATTTTGATTAATACATTGTGCAGGTTTTGGAGTGCTGGGGTTTTTACCGAAAGGTTTTCCCCAGGGTATATCTTTGTGTCATTCTCTTTTTCTATGTATACATGTTATTGCAGCAACATCTAAGATAATTGTATTATCATTCTATAATTGATAAGGGTTAAATCTGAATTTGCACGATCCTCTCCTTAGGAGTTTAGTGTAGGGAACTATTTTCCGCACACTTAGTTTCCTTTCATGTTGCATTCTTCTATGCAGATCTAATGACCGTTTGGGGCCATCTTGGATAATGTAATTTATTATAAGGCTATTTGAGAGCCGACTGATGTTTTGTATTTAATATTTGTATATCCCTATAGAGTCGACTTGTGGCTGGGATTTAATATTTAAGTAGATGCTTGGGTAGTTGTTTAGCCATATAGTTGGTGGGGGAGTGGGAGTTGGCAGCTTGTGAGCTTAGGAACAGAGAGATTGCTTGGAAGTTGGGAGTACAAGTTTAGATCTTTCATGGGGTCCTACTAGTATCTTGTCTTGTTGCAAATTTGGGCTAACTGAGTACTGATGTTGTGGAAAAGATTTGGATCCTGCGCGATCTCGTAGACTGTTACTTGCTTTGTAATTGGCTGTAACCGAGAAGGCCTTACATCCTGGCACATTGCATGTAATCAATAATTTGATGAATAAAGATTTTTGTTCTATATCAGATCTGTTGTTAGTGTTGTGTTATTCCGTTGTGTATTGGTTTGGTTGCAAGGTCGAACAGTCCTTCATTGGATCCTCTATCCTTGACTACATCGAAGATGGACTATGTATGTCTGAAATTATACCTGTGATATTGGAGACTTCATTGTCATCCTAGGATCAAGCTTGTTATCTGATAGACTACATTTATTTGTTGTCCCGAAGTGTCAGAGATCAGATAATTTTCATTTCTCTTAAATGTAATACATGTGTAATCAATGCAAATGGGTGTTGTTCAAATCCTCTCTTGCTAAGAGGGAGTGTTGAGAAATAGCTTCATTTGAATTAAAGCATACAAGTGATTAACACATGCATATGCCAGAATTATATATATATATATATACACATTATTTAATTGAGATCGCACATATAAATATGGTCGAACCTTATGTTATTATTGACTGATGATAGAATGTGACTGCCATATAACTGAGTGTATGCAAGTGTGCACGATACCTCTCCACGGTGCTTAACATATCCATGATACGTTAATATCAAACCATTATATATATTGGTATTGGAAATCAAACCCAATAATATGGTATCAATTGCTATGTATTGTTATCGACAATTGAGCCCAATAATAATACATAGCAACCGATACATTATCGACTGCTATGTATTATTATCAACAATCAATAATATATCAAATGTATTGTTATTGGCAACCAATATCGTTTGGTATGTTATCGACAATTAAGATTAGTTAATTATTATGTTTGATATCTTCTACAATAATTTACTTGTCAATTTTATGCATTAATATATTAAATTGGACTTTTATTATTCACTATAATTGATCCACATTCCTTAACAATAAGAAATTAGGATTAGGGTTTGATTAATTATCTAATAGATTCATTTTGAGTTAGGCTAGGTTTAGAGTAAATAACGGTAAAGATATGTTTTTACTATTAAGGATCAAATTAAAATATAGATTCAATTAGAGTTTAGAGTTAGAGTTAGAGTTAGGAATAATTTAGGTTAGAGTCCAGTAAAGGTAAGACTTAAAATTAAATTAGGTTACAATTGAGACACTCAATTATAATAATAATAAACTAGAATAGCTAACCACCCACCTCAACAAAGGAATATAAAATCTTAGTGAATTAGCGAAAAGAATTGAGAAATATGCTAGTAATATCATAGTCAACATGGACTGTGGTTATCACAACTGATAACCACTATCATCCAATACACATCATTGATATTAATATATATTATGAGCATCGATATTGGTATCGACTATGATGATCCCAATCGATACCCATATCAACTGTCATTGTCACATATTATATGTGAGTCAATTAGTATATCGACTATCTTGCATCATCATTATTAAGTTGTAAATCAATCATTATCGATCAATTCAATGGTATATATTATCGGTAACAAATGAATGATTAAAATAACTATCAAGAGACGTGTCTCTACATGAACAAAGTTCATATAGAGGCATGTACCTATGGGAGACATGTCCCATTATATCATATATATACACATTGAAAGAGTAACTTGGAAAATACAAAAATCTACAAGTATTATTACAAGTTATGATAGAGATCCATATGAAGTATTCTCAAGTAAAGAAGTATATCATTATTGTATTTGAAGTTCATAGTTTTCTCTTAGATCTACATTATCATCATATAGGAAAACTTGTAGAAGTTATAATATTATTCTACCTTTAGTACACTATATTTTTACTATACATACATCAAGGAAATAAGATAGAAAAATTGAAATTTCCTCTATTCCAAGTCTGATCACATCTTAACACAAAACGCAATGCTAACCTATACCAATCAAAAGTTATTGTGTAGGAGGTCGATTCTAACTAGATCTATCATCCAACTGATCAAATCATTGTTCCAATAGGATCGCTGATCAATCCAATATGCTATTGGTTCGCATAAGGTAATTCTTTATCAATGCGATACACGGTGAATAATATCTCCATCGAACATCATAAAAACTTGCTATCATAGGGATAGACATGACATGATGTCTACTATCAATCTCTATCTTCACAAGATCTAACACTTGGACCTTTGTATGTATGGTCTCAATCTTTGAACCTGTATCTAGAACTGTTCTCCATACTTAGCTATTTTCATCACCTAAAATTTTGGTAGACAAAATATCTAAGAAGTGATTAAGAGTGAAGAATGTAGTTGCCATCAATGACAACATACACTGCATTACTAGGTAACTCTTGCCAATAGTCTCACACTTTGGCATTAATGGAAACACTTGTAAAAAATGGCTAAGTGTCCAACCTAAAATGCAAAGTATCAAAACTCCTTCAAAAATAGAACTCCCCCAAGATATGAGTATTCCATTTTTCACACAACTCTTCTCCCCCTTTGACATAAATGGAAAAGGTGGGGCCACAAAGGTAAAAACTCTCTACCAAAATCCCACATTGTCTGCATATACCTATATACAAATGATGAGAACATACTCACATAAGCTTGAAAACATCTAAAATACTATCCTTTAAAGCCACAAGATCTGTGTCCCAAGTCTTTCTCATGTTGTCCAAGATCTGAATCTGTCCACACAACACATAAGTTGTTTCCTTAGTATGAATAGGATCAAGTGGGGGTGGAGATCTTCTCATAATTTCTACCTCTTCAAGACTCCTCTATAAGATATCCATCTTGGGAACAATGAGGTTCCTTAAGTCAGTGAATCATCCAAGCACTCTTCTTCTCTCAACCTCCAAGGTACTAATCTTATCATTCAACTTGACCACTTCAACCATATAATCAAAAGCAAATCCTTTTTGACAAATCAAAGGCCTTTTCTCTATTAGCTAGTTCTTTCTGTCTATCCTCAATAAACTTATCAATATCTTCAACTTTTTAAAATGGATCAATACAAAACTTAAGAATTATGCTTCCTTCCTCAATACCCCTTTTTATTTGAACAATTCCAACATCTAAAGAAGATCTATCCTTAGCAATTAGTGAACACAAATGATGAAATCGCTTCATAGAAAACTCCTTCCTTACTCTATCTTCAGCAATTTTCTTTAAGGATTTAAATTGAACATTAAAATTATTCAAAAGCTCTTCAAGTTGGTCAGGTACAAAATTACCTTGATTTACTTGTAGATATGGCATTACTTTACCAAGAACTTCGGCTACCCTAGATAGAAGTCTACTACTCTTCTCCCTTTTTCTCATAGATTTGGCATGAGCTTTGGCTTATGCCAAAACTATAACTTTCATCAATTCCTTTTGTCCTATAGTATCCAAATCTAATGGACCATGTAAATCAAATGATTCAAGGGAATCAAGTGAATCTCTTGCCAATGATGCTTCTGACTTATCGAAAGATAGATCGGTTCCAGTCTGAATTTTCTCTATTTCTTTCAGTTTCTCCCATCTTTCTTCTCCAATAGGGACTTCAACTTTCTTCTCATGCTCTTTTGTCCTTTCCTCTGACCTGATGCTTCTTGATAAATAGGTATGTCATCTACTCTTCCTTCATATCCTTCAGTGAGCTCTAAAACAATATCTCTCAACCCATCCTCATTGATTATGTTAGGGATCGGTAAAGGGATCCTTAACTTTATGCCATTCTTGTTTCCCATCACCAATAGCATCTATGTCATCAAGAGTAAATGGTAAACCATCAATATAAATATCTGACTCCTTAACTGTAGAAAAGAATTGTTTGGTATTCTTAGCCGTAGAGGTGGATGCTTCATCAAATCTATATTTGGCTTCTCTTCTCTTTTTCCTCAATTATTTCTTCTTAGGTGCATCATCCCTCATCTCAATCAAAATTTTACTCACCACATCATCTATTTCAACAATAATCTCTTCATTTTTACCATCCATTACCATGTTTATTCTTCTCTTTGTCAACAACCTTTTCTTTTCTTCCTCTAGTATTTTTTTCATGTCATCACTCTGAATTATAGGAAACATTTTGGATATGGCTACCTCTCTAATTAACTTGTCTTCATCTAATGCAACTAGTCATCTTGCCTCTATTTTAGCATACAAATGATCTGGTATTTGATCTTTTATCTCAACTAAGGTTCTAGTAAACTTATTTAAATGCACAACTACTCCATCCTCTATCCTTTTTCTCTATTCCTCAGTTAGTATATTGAAATATTTATTTACTTGCACCAAAATTCTAAGCTTAATCACATATTTCAGAATCTTATTGATAGGGTCTTCATCCTTACCAACACTCAAAGGTTGGTTAGAGACCACCTTAGCTATTGTGGCTCCTTTAGTCCTTACTTTCTTCTTGGAGTGGTCTGATTCTATAGATGAATCATCATTATCTACTTTAGCCCTCTTCTTCTCCAGTCTAGTACTCTTTTTCTTTATCTTTCTTCTCACAAGTTCTACTTTCACTCTCTTAACCTTCAATGAAGAAGTTGATTTCTTCACATGAGGTGTTGATGATGCTCTTGTTGAACTCCTAGTGGTTCTCAGCATGAAAATAGGTGGAGGAGATGATGCCTCCTCAACATTATTTGGTTCATTCTAGACTGAACTGCTCTTATCTTTCTCCTCTACTTCCCTCCTCAACTTTGTCATTTGCTCCTTACCAATTCCTTCCTTTTCTACAATGTTATCAACAATTTTCTTCACTTTTATGATTCTTGCTTTCTCTATCAGTTCACTCTGAACCTTCAGATACTTCTCAAAATTAGTTTTAAACCTTTATGCCTTCGGATCTATTAGGAACTTTAGCATTTCTTCAACATACTGGTCAACAAGTTCAGGAATTACCTCATAAGCCATTGACTAAATCCACATTGTCCTTAGTTCTATTGCTTTCATACAAAATTAATCTATTTCTACCATAAAGCATACTTTTCAACAAGACTCTTTGGTATCCTCTCTCTTTTCTTCATTTTCTTTTGAAACATTTTGAAGTGATTAGAAATCAATTGATCTATTTCATCCTTCTTTTGCATTCGATAAAAAATAGAAATTTGAAGTGCTGCAAGAATGTTCTTTTTCCAAGTAATGTTTGAAACTTCAAGAAAGTAGTTCATCTGATAAAAGAACATGTGAACTATCAAAGAACCATACTTGAGTATCTATGACTTATCTTTCTTGATATTCTCTAGTAGTTGTTTCCTCAAAATCTCACAAATGTCAAACTACATGTCCTCCTTCGGCATTCAATAAGTAATGTGAATGATTGATGTTGAGATATTGTTAAATCTTCTATTGTGGTATACCTTGTAGCCAAGTATCATTGATGAAAATTTCACATCCAATTAGATAATGTCATTTAAATTAATCTCCCTTCTATTCCATTTAGATTGAGTTAAATTTTCCACAATGTCTTCCTTTGAAGATTTCAAATTAGGTCTTATAACCTAATTCACTGATGATGAAGGATCTACACCAAAAGTTGGTATGATCTATCTAGAAGCATCAATATGTTCTTTCTTAGTCTATGTCTTTTTCATTTCCTTTTGGGTTTCATCGACTAGCAAGTTTTTCTTTCCTTTGTCATTCGGTCAATTATTTTTCTCTCCTTCTTTGTTAGATCTACAATATCGAGAAATGTCATATCTTCTTACAATTAAAACATATTTTGTTTATGTTTCCATTCCTTGTATTCCCTTCATTATCATTTCTTGCATTGATCTTTTCAACTAAACCATTCATTCTACAATTTCTAGCTATATGACTAGCATTGTTGCATTTATAACAAGTAACATTCTGATTCACATACCTTTGATTTTTTTGTTTAGTCCTCAACCTGCAATTCCTTGAAATGTGACCTAATTTATTGCATTTGAAACATGTAAGCTTACCTATGTTTGTAGGTCTTGTATCAGGTCTAATTTTTGGTCTACATTCACTGGATTTGTGCTCATACTTGTGACAGGTGAAAAAATAGCCTAAAAAAGGTGTAGTAAATGTATTTCTCTGGCATTCCCTTGCCCTGTGACCAAATTTGTTGCATGTGAAACATATTCCATTGAATGTCTACCCATTTTCTTTCCTTTTAGATGAATCCTTAGATTGCTCAGTTTGAGTTTCTTCAACACTTTTAGAACATTCTCCTTTTTCTAATCCCGAACCTTTCCTTTCACCATGTGGTCTTTGATTTGCAATCTATTCATCAAGTTTTACAATGCTAGATCTGAACTTTTTCTTGAATTTCTCCAGCCTCAACTAAATCTATTATTAGTATCTCATTAACTCTTTCCAACTCTTGCTCATTATGTTTAGATTCTTCAAGGTAGATCTGCAACTATCCAACTTTGTCATTTAGCTTGTAGCATTCTTCAGCTTTAGCTTGTAAGAATTGTTCAAGAGTCTTCTTTGCTTCTATTTCTTCAGTCATCTTGATTGTCATGGCTTCCATCTCATTCTTTAGGATGTCTCTTTCTTTCACAATCATATCATATTCTTTAGGTTTGTTCTCTCCATCAGATGTAGAGTCATTTCCTTTCTTTGATAACTAATCCACAAGTTCTTACCTTTTGTCTCTAGATTTCATTAAATTCTCTTTTAGATTATTAATGAATCTATCAACACTTTTCAATTTTTCTTCTAGATCAACTTGTCTAGATCTTCAATTACATTCAAAAGTTGCTTATGAGTACTACTAGATGCTTCCATCTAGATCCCTCGAGATGTTAACTTTCTCCAAGGAACTAGGCTCTGATAGCAATTGTTAGACTTAGGAAGCATCAAGGGGAGGGGGGGTGAATCGATGTAGTAGTGTTCTTAAATTTTCTTAACCAATTTCAAAACTTAAATCTACTAATAAATGAAAGTAAATAAAATAGAATAAGCACATACAAAATCAAAACACCATGGTTTATTTTTTAGGAAAACTAGGTTAAGGGAAAAATCCCGGTGGGGACGATACCCACAAATATCTCACTATTGTAGTAATAAGTACCTTGTTAAAGGTATAATTTCATAAGAGGGGAATTCACATGCATTTAGGATTACATCCTTGAGCTTATATATCAATTACAAAACATTGATCTTGTCCTCATTCGGGTTCATCAATCAAATACAAATTACAATATAGAAAGGACTTATAGTCCCAAAACCGAACTGGCTAGGAGCATCAATAATGCCAATAGAGTTCCAATGAAGCTCCAAGAATATCATAAACTAAAATGTCACATCAATATAGCTCACACACCATCACACAAACATCCATACTCTTCACATCAAAAACTCTATCTTATATACTCAATCATAAGCCCAAAACATCAACTAGGTTGGCTCCAATAAAGAAATATGAAATGTGTACTTCCTTGAGAAAAAAACATTGATCAAAACTCAATGCTAACTTGTACCAATCAAAAGTTACCATGTAGGAGGTTAGATCTAACTAGATCTGTCATCCAACTGATCAGATCATCGATTCTATAGGATCGATGATCAATCCAATATGCTACTTGTAATACCCCAAAAATGGGCTATAAGTTCATTAATCTTCTATATCGACACATCGAACGAAATCGACATCGAAGTCCTAACCAAAGGTACATCTGAACATCATCGAATCCTAATTGATTATCTCAAATTCTGCATCAGGGAATATTCCTAATTATCATAATTATCTTTGATTTAATGATTATTTGGCGATAAATCCTATTTATCCTAAAGTTTGATTAATTGAATATTCTCAATATTTAATTAATTAGATTTAATTCTACCACTTAATTGTTTAATTGAAGTTAATTATATTTATTCCTAAATTGTATTATTTAATTTTGACAATAAATCCAAAATCCTATGAATAATTGATTAAATTCTTATTTAATTAATTAAAGCAAGTTGTCAATTTTTAATAATATTGTTTTTAAATAAAAGTTTGAAAAATAATTGATTAACCCATAAATCAATTGTTTTATTTTTAAAATCAGTTAAGTTGGAAATAAATCACTTTATTATTAAATTAATTCATAAATAAAACATGCACAATCTAGAAAAGTAGACACCTATCAATTATCAATTAAATCTAAACTCTATTTTGAGTTAAACTCTACTTTTTGCATGCTTTTGTGAGTTAAATATCCTTTATTTAAAAATAACTCAAAAATCAACCTGAGTTATTTGGGTGATTTATGGCTTTTTTTCCCATGCACCTCCAAAGCCCTGGATTTCTATAAATTAAGGCTTCAGCTCATTCCAAATCATCTCATAATTTTGTGAGCTTACTCTGCCAAAATCGTCTACGAATTACACAACTATTTTGAAGAATTGGAATTTGGAGAACCAAAGCTTATTGCGAATCAAGGCTATTGTGAGATCAATTTGGTTTTTACATTCATTTAGATTCATTTTCATATCATTGTTGGATCAATTTCATATCAGTTCATTCTAGATTAGATTCATATCAAGTTTTCATCATATCATTGCATATAAAACTCAAAAAAATAGATTAATTGCATTCATATTTCATATCAATTTTGCATTAAATCCTTCATTTAGGTGTCGTCAAGGTCACTGATCTCGATACAATCTAAGAACATCATACTCACACCTATTAGAAGGCAGTAAATCATCTGGTTAGTTTAGCTTTCAATTCATTGCACGATTTCGATTTCAACTAACCTCTAATGTTTTACTGAAGTGTTGTGTCTACATATCAGGTACAAAATTCACACACACACTACTAGCTCACATAAGGTAATTCTTTGTCAATGCAATATATAGTGAATCACATCTCCATCGAACAACATCATAAAAACTTGTGATCATATGGATAGACAAAACACAATGTCTATTGTCAATCTCTAACTTCACAACATCTAATACTTGGACCTCTATCTGTACGTTCTCGATCTCTGAACCTGTATCCAGAATTCTTCCTCATACTTAGTTGTTTTCATCACCAAAACTTTCGGTAGATAAAATATTTGACAAGTGATTAAGAGTGAAGAATGTAGTTGTCATCAATGATACCATACACTGCATTACAAGGTAACTCTTGCCAACATCTAGTTGTTGAAAGAAGGGAACGTTGAGAGGGGAGGGGGTGAATCAATATTCTCAACAATTTTAACCTTAATAACCCAATTCACAAATCATTTTATGCATGAGCTGAAAAACTAAAATGTATAAGTATAAAACAAGCAAGCACACAACCATAACACATGGATTTTTATCATGGAAATTTTGTTAGGAAAAAAAATACGATGGGGATGACACTCACAATCCAATACTCTATAGAAATATTGTCTTACAATCAGTTAGAATGCACAAGCATTCAGGCTTACCATGTATAAATCACTGCTTAATACATTATGGGATACAACCTAAAATAGAGAGGCTCACTACCCTTACAAAGATCAATACAATGATCAATATATAGTAAACTGTCTAAAATAACATCTAACAATGTCTTATTACTATTCCATGTAAGCTTAAAACATAGATCTGCTACCCTATTTCATTGACTGCCATTTATCTTTGTTCTTCATTGATCAGTAAATTAGATCTGCAAACCCTTCATAAACCTTACACACTACAACTTTTGCACAACTAATCATGCATCAACAATAATCAACCGCATCTTCATAACTTAAATCTTCAATTTTATACTTTCACAATCCCTAATTTGATCTCAAAATGTCGACATAAAACTTTCTTGGGATATGTAAACTATTTTCCCCTTAATTGCCAAAAACAAAATTGAAATACCATTTTAAATCAAGATAATCATTATTGTAACCTTATACATGTTATCTCAACTAATTTCAATATTCTTTGACCACCAAAAACATTTTACCAATTTGCACAATAAGATTTTTCACCATGTCAGTCTGTTTTAACTATCAGCCTTGAAAATTGACACTTAGATGCATGTAACTTCTACGCACCAAAAGATATTCTATGAAACTTTGGGATTAGTAATAATATACCTAAATCATTCTTTCTTTGGATTCACACCCAAAAATACTACTCTTGGAGTCTCCACCAATCCAAAAACTATCTGCATTGGAATAACACTTTATTCTCTACCCTATACTTAATCAAAATTCAATCTGACTAGTGATCTAATCACCTAGTGAGTTGATCACATGGGAGTATGATCCAAATAATATACTATTGTCATCAATGATAACACTTCATGCATATGATCGTGTCTCTTTCCACCTTTCCAACAATCTCCCCCTTTGGTATTGATGGCAACACTTAGTGAAAAATCTTCTAAGTGTCCCAAAACAAAATATACATCACCCCAAAAGGATTCAATCCTAACTCTCATACCTCCCCCTTAGATATATCTCTATACATTTGAATGCACATTTTTCACTTTCCTACAGTCCCCCTTTGACATCAATGACAAAGAGATCAACTGCCATACCAAAACTTCACGAGAAGCTTGTGCAATAACTCTATGTATGTCACATATTTACAAACAAAAACTTCTTATTTACGTCATTGAGAAGATATCTGCACAAAGTATTTTCAACAACTGTAGAATGTTTTCCCATCCCTGCTTCAGACTTCTCAACATAGTAATAAGCCCATTGAACAAATAAGATTTGGCTTATACCTTCTTTAGGTTGAGTGGGGTTGAGTTTGTTAATGCTAATTATGCCTCCTTTAATGCATTAAATAAATTTTGAAGTTTGGGTTCCATCAAACTTCTAACTCTTTTACCTTCCTAGTAATTTTGCTCTTTTATCTAATCAAGTACTTGACTTTCAAGATTAAATGTTGAAGAAACTAAAGGCTCAAATGATTGAGCAATTTGTTCTACCCTCTGTACACAATCCTTAATTTTCTTCTCAATATCATCAATGAATTTAGACACATGGAGTAAGGACTTATAAATGTTACCACCTTCATTTAGAGCAACGTGAATATCCTTGATGCTTGTTTCCAATACTTCTCTATCATAAGATAAGGTAACCTTGAGTTCAACAAACCTCCTTTCATCAATTTATCTCGTTACCTTAACTTATTAACCTTCTCAAATGATTGAAATTGTGATCTTACTATGTCCATTAGGTTCTCAAAGGTTTTGAAGGGACTTTCTGTAGCATCTTGGAAAAATGTTGGTACTAGCTTCTCAAGTACTTTAGATAGCTCCTCCATCAATTTTCTCTCTTAAAGGTAGTTCTTCTCCATTTATTCCCTTGCTTGAGCTTCAATAAGTTGAGAAAATTTTGGATTTTACAGTGGTGAGAGTATAGATAGATTAATTGGCCCTTGAGGGATTTGAGAATCAACTTCCATGTTTTCAAACTTCAAATATCCCTTCATTGATTTTCTAGAGTCTCTTGCCTCCATGACTTCCTTTCCCTTGCCAACAATGTCAACTTGTTATCAGTTTGAACATCGGTATCCTCTATTGCTAATGGCATCATTATGTTTAAAGTTTGGATACCCTCTACCTATTCAATCCTTTCAGGTTCATCATCATTCCTTGTCTTAACTTCTACTTCCTTCTCCTTCTCTCTTTTTTGCCTCCTCCTCCTTTTCAATGTTTGCTTCCTTTTCCTTCTTTGTTTCCTTCTCTTTCTATTCCTTATTATCCTTCTCCACTTCAATATTTATCCCTATTCTATCCTCAAGAATATCCATTACAATATCAGGTTGATTAGTTGTATCTTCTGGTATGGCAATTGCATCATTAACAATATCTGCAATTGGTATATCAGGTACATCCACATCACTTACTACAACAATAGTAACAACTACAATACTTACTTTGGCTTGTTGTACTTGCACATCACTTCCCTTAGTCCGTGTAACTTGCACATCACTAGTCTTTCCTTGTGTCACTGGAGCACTACTTGTGTTGACTTGTTTCATCTGCACATCTCTTAGAATACTTATTGTAGGGAGACCTAGTTCTAGAGTTGAAGAACTTGTCCCTGGATCCTTAGGTATGGTCTAATACTCATTCTTTTCCAAGTATATCCCCATGATTGTATCAATCTCTTTAATGATTTTACTTGTCTTTCCAAGCATCAATATATGCATTCTCTATTTGCTCCTAAATTCAGGTGCAGACTGCTTGAGAATTCTCTTCACCTCATTTTCAACTATGATTGGACATAAGTTAACTAATTATTTCTCCCTTATCCTCTTATCCTCAGCAAGTGCATAAGCTTTCCTTGCATCTATTACGATGAAAAGACTTTCAAGAACCTCTAACTCAATTTCAATTAATGCATTTTTAAATCTAGACACGTATCTTATTACTACTTCCTCAATTTTTCTTTTACCCTCATCATCAAACTTATCGTAGAACTTAGAAACTAAATTTAAAGTACCTTGTGATGAAATACTATTTATTACATCATTTACATACATACCATGTTCATCTGATGCAAATTTTGCCTCCTTGCTCACCTGAGTTGCTTCATAAAAAAGATTAGTGCATTGATGATTTTGTGGGAGTCTTCCTTTGTCTTTGAATGTCTTGATTTCTTCATCTGATTCAGTGGCTTCATCAGCATCATCCTCAATGATTACTTCATCTTTCTTCTCCTCACTCTTCTTTTCATCACTCTTCTTCTCTTCACCCTTTTTCTCTTCTTTCTTCTTCACAATTCCCCTCTTCTTAGTTGGCTTCCATTCAACTATTTTCTTAACTTCCTTCTTCTTCATCTCTAGTTTCTTTTGGCATAATTCTTCTCCTCAACTTTCCTCTTGACTTATCTAGTTTTGGGTGTTCTCTTTGTTTCCTTAGAAGGTGAAGATGATTTGACCTATTTAGTAGTTGTACTCCTTGTTTGCCTTGATCTGGAAGGTGCGGGATTAGAAGTTGTGCCTTCAATCTCCACTATTTTTTTTGCAGTACCTTGCTCTACTCTAACTTGTGCGGGCTTTATTTTTTTAGATGTAATCCTTGCACTTTTAGCTATATTTTCTACTACCTTCCTCACTCTCCTTATAGACACTGGCTCTTGGAAGTTCACGTGTAAATTAAGGCTTTTCTCCTTATATATCTCAAACCTTTCTTTAGTAGGGTTTCTTGGCTTCTCTAAGAGGTCATCAACATACATAATTAATATTTGTTCAATCCACCTCATAGACCATGGGCATTATCCATGAGGCCCTAGGCTCCACCACCTCCATCAAACATTGATCAGTGTCCACCATTAAGTAGATGACATCTTCATACTTCTCTACAACTAATTTAGGGATTTTATCCCTCGAGTGCATCATCTTTTGGAATCCTCTAAAATAGCCCCAAATAGTAGCAACTCTCATTATCTCATCCATGTTATATGTTTTTTTCCATTATTTGGACTGTAAATGGCCTACCGATTTTCCAATCAACAAGACATGTGTTAGGAAATTATTTCATGAAGTAGAAGAATAGGCAGAAGATGAGTGTACCAAATTTGAAGACATTCTTCTTTTCCTTGTTAATCCTCTCCAGGTTGTCTATCAACTAAAGTCTCATGTTATCGCAAAGATCATATTCTTTATCTTCCTTCAACATCTCATAAGTAATGTAAATTACAATTGCTGACATAATTATGTCTACTTGAGTGATTAACCTATTAAAATATCACCATGGATTCAAATCTAACATCATGCTTAATGATATCACTTATTAGCATTCCCTTGTCATCAGTTTTTGCTCTTGTTGCATCATGAACTATATCATTCTTAATAGATTTGAGTACAAGAACTTTTCTAGATGCCCACATACCAATTACCACTTGAATTTCTTCCTTTTTTATCTTAAATGTTTGTGCATGAGTCAATCAAATGAACTCCCCATGAATTATACTCAACACATATCTAATCCATTCAACATCTTTAATTAGTTGAAACCTAACAAACTGATTGAATGTATTCATGGCTAGGGTTTGGAATTCTAGTTTCAATTATTGACTAGAGTTTGATAACTTCAAGGTATACACATCCTTTTATCTATTTCTAGGTCATCGATTGGTGAACGTATGTCTTTGTAGTGTAAGACCCCATATGGCACATTAGAAAACACACACTTCAGATCTACTTCAACATCCTTCTATGAATATTTCTTGAATTCATGTCATGGCATATCCTTTACATTAACAATTTGAGGAGTATCCATCTTGAAAATTCAATTTTACAAAGATATGTGCAGAGAAAATACCTTTTTGCTGATCTAGGGTTTGTGCATGAAATGTTTGAAACAATTGCTTCACTGCTTTGATCTTTGTGGAAATCACCTTTAGAGCTCTTCAAACTCATTCTCTTGGATGCAAAATGAGAAACAAGAATCTCAAATTTGATTTTGTATCCCACTTTACCTAATCTTTATTTGTAATAAATTCTTTGCATACTAATTATTTCTCAAACCCTCTATTCACTATTTGTCTCTCTAAAATTGGTTGTACACCTTCAAATCAAATCAAAATTCTTCTATTCCAACTCCAATACCTATGTATTTATCATCTTCAACTTCTTCATACCTAAAAGATGCAGGCATCAACATTTTTAGGGGATTCCATTTGATTTAGCTTATAAGCTCCCCTTAGGCCAAAGGCCTAATTTCAATTCCCTGAGGAATTGACAACACCTGATCCAGATGTGGACCTATCTAGTGTGTTCTCATTATTTTACTATGTGTTATTAGAGCTCTTCTTCCTCCGTGTTTTCTTCATTTGTCTACGCACTTCCTTAACATCAACTTTTTCCTTTCCTGTGTCATTCATTTGCTCATTTATGCCTTTGTCAACTTTTCCTTTATTACTTCCATTAGTGCTTCTGCATAACTTTGCAATATGGCCAGATCCATTGCATTTGTAACAAACAACATTCTTTTATACTTTGTTGACCATATGATTCCTTCTTGTTCCACAATCTATTGCAACATGACCAAATCCATTGCATGCATAAAACTTGATCTTGTTCTTATTGTTAGTGTATCATCTTAAAATGGAAGCACTTCCATGATAAGAGCATTTATCCCTCTAAGTAAGTGGTTTGGGGTCATGTTAAGCACCTTGATCAGGTCTTTTCATGTATTTGGCTTTCTCCCTGCTTTCTTCATTCTAGGTGAAATTAGGGATAGGATCTCAAGGATTCTCCTGAATTTCTCTCTTTTGTGGCTCTATTTTCTAGGTAGGACTTAGAAATAGGTCCTCCTAGCCTTCATCATAGTCATCATAGGATTTTATGCTTATCCCTGGCATTCTGTCCTGTTCTGGTATCATTTCTAGGTCTTCGGGCATCCCCGGGACCTTTTATCCTGATTCTGACTGGATCAGGGACCAGGGTCAGATTTGAGGTCAAACCTGACTAGGTCAAGATCAAGCTCAAACCTAACTAGGTTAGGATTGAGCTTGAACCTGACCAAGTCAGTCCCAACCTTGATTTTTCCCCCTTCCTTCAAATTTCCAGAATCCTTAATTTTCAGGTATCGGGCTTTCGGGATATTTGTTTTCCCGCCTCTGAGTCGGCCATTTCGAGTTTTAGAATGGTAAATCCTCTAATTGCATTTAATCTAGGTATATTTTATAAAGGTTAGGACCTAATTGGGATTTAATTCTCCAAGGTGGCCCCTCTAGAGGATTGTGCCCTAGTTCACTATAAAAGGAGGCCTTCCTCTCTCATTTTCTCAATCCACTTTAATGATCAAGACATCAAGTTTTCATATCTCATCTCATCTCAAGAAATTACAAGCTCTCAAGCATTCAAGTGTCCAAGAATTCATCCATCAAGGAGATCCATTGTTAGCTATTAAAGGATTCAATCTCTTTGGAGCCCCCTTGAAGATCCATCCTTCTACATTCATCCAAGCCTTCTCATATGCAAAGATCATGTCAAGATTGGTGTTGAAGATCAAATGTCATTGATTGGAGACATCCTACATTCATTCTACATCCATTGAAGCATTCCTACTTGTGGATTTGAGGATTTGAATCCTCTACAAGGACTTCAACATAAGCGAGGTGATTTGTTTCAATTACTTTGTTTATGCACATTACATTTCAATTCAATTTCAAGGTTAATTCCTAAACTAGGGTTTGACCAGGGCAAACCCCCCATGCAACAAAAACCCCCATTTTCTTGCAGGTATAGGTGCGGGATTTTGAATCTAAGAGCAAATTTGGATACCCTTTTCGATGAACTTCTGAGATCTGTGAACAGAGACAAAATCGACCTTCAAATAAAGAATCCAGCCTTTGACCTTTTATGAGGGTCAAAGTCGACCTGAGCTCATCTTGGAGAAAGATTTCTATGTTTTCTTTGTCTCAAAATTTCCAGTCTGGAATAGGTTGCAAAATTGCCTGAAAGTACACACAGACATCAGAAAATGACATTTTCCAGATCTGCCCTAATTTAAGGTTAGTATTTTCATTTCAATTATTTTAGATTTCAAGCTTAATCCAACTATAGGGAAGTATAGGGTTTCTCTCTCTTTCATATTCTTCATAGATTGATTCGATTGTGTATTAACCTTTTGGTTGATCAAATCGGATCTCTCCTTTGGGAATTTGGATTTAGGAGTGAATCTCATATTTCCCCCACACACTTACACATATAAAGGTGATTCCAAATTACCTCTATTCATTTAGAAGACTCATTCACAATAATACAACACTCATTTTCCTTATGACCATGATTGTGACACTTCAACATTGATCAGAAAGGATGCATTGTTATGATTTTCCCTATTCTACAATGCATAGCTTTATTACCAAATTTATTATAGATAAAGCACTTATCGTTGAACCTTTGTGCATTAGGTTTTCTTGTTGGTGTCTTCTTTTCTTCTTCTTCTCAGATCTAGGGTTTTCTTGGTCATATCCAAACTTTTAGAGCTTTCACCTTCTTCAAATCCAAGTCCGTGCTTATTATTTTTACTCCTCTGGATTTCAAGCAATGAATCAAGCTTTGTAGTGTTGATCATAAACTTCTATTTTTAGTTATTTAGAATCACCAATTCATCTCTTAGTTCTCCAATATCATTTGCATCATGCAAATTAGCCACAAGTATGTTGTACTCATCAGATAGTTTATTGTACTCATGAAATTTCTCCTTTAGGGCTTGGCTTAGGTTCTCTTCATTCTTCTTCTTGTTCTCAACTTGCTTAGTCATCATCATCACCATAGATTTCATCTTATTCTTCAGGACTACATTTCCATGCTTGAGTTTTTCACATTCTTCAATCTTATCCTTCATATGTTGACTCAATTGTTCATCATATGAGCTCTCACTACCCTTTAGCTTTTCGGGCTCACATAGCTCCTTTCTCCTTTCCTTAGCTCACTTCAACTGTGATTTCAATGGCTTAATATAGATCTCAACTTCTCTTAGGTTCTCTTCCAAATATGTAGCTTCAACTTTTGTCTAATCAAGATCTTCTAATGCAACTATGAGTTGTTCATGCAAAATTGAACCCATTCTTCCTTCCTGGATCACCCTCAAGTTGTTGGCTTTGTCCAAGTGAATTGGCTTTTATATGAATTGTTGAAAGAAGGGAACACCCTTGAATCCATTTTTCCTTCCTAGATCACCCTCTATATTTTTTGTTTTCTCCAAGGAACTTGGATATGATACCAATTTTTGAAATAAGGGAACACTGAGAGGGGGGGTGAATCTTTGTTCTCACAATTTTAACCTTAATAACCCAATTCACAAATTATTTAATGCACGAGCTGAAAAACTAAAGTGCATAAGTATAAAACAAGCACATAACCATAACACATTGAATTTTATCATGGAAACCCTATTAAGGGAAAAACCATGGTGGGAATGACACCCATAAGACAATACTCTATAGAAATATTTTTTTACAATTAGTTAGAATGCACACGCATTCAGGCTTATCGCCCAGATCTCACTGCTTAATAAAAAATGGGCTATAACCAAAATAGAAAGGCTTGTTGTCCTTGCAAGGATCAATACAATGATCAGTATATAGTAAACTGTCTAAAATAATTTTTATCAATGTCTCATTACAGTTCCATGTAAGCACAAAATATAGATCTGATACCTATTTCATTGGTTGCCCTTTATCTTTTTTCTTCATCAATTAGTAAATCAGATTTGCAAACCCTTCATAAACCTTACACACCATAGACTATGGGCCACTAATCATGCATCAACAATAACCAACCACATCTTCATAACCTAAATCATCGATTTTATCCTCCTGCAATCCCTAATTCGATCTCACAATGTTGACACAAGACTTTCTTGGGATATGTAAATTACTTTTCCCTTAATTTCCAAAAACAAAATTGAAATACCAATTCAAATCAAGATAATAATTAATTTGACCTTATATATGTTGACTCAATTGATTTGAATATGATTTGACCACCAAAAATGTTTTACCGATTTACACAATAAGATTTTTCACCATGTTAGCCTATTCTAACTATCAACCTTGAAAACTGACACTCAAATGCTCATAACTTCTAAGCGCCAAAAGATATTGCTAGGAAAAGTTGGGATTAGCAAGAATATACCTCAAACATGCTTCCTCTAGATGTGTACCCAAAAATATTATTCTTAGTCTCCACTGATCCAAAAATTGTATGTGCTTGAAGAACACTTTGTTCTTTGCCATGTACTTAACCAAAATTCAATCTAACTAGTGATCTAATCACCTAGTGAGTTGCACATGTGGGAGTAGGATCCAAACGCCATATTATTTCCATTAATTACAACGCTTCATGCATATGACCATGTCTCTTGCCATCTTGCCAACATTGGTAAGGGGTCACTATCTTTCTAGAGGATGCAAATCTAGGTATACATATTGTATTCCTTTTTTATCCAATGCTTCATCTGCCTTAACAAAAACTCCTAGTTTGTTGCCTTTGTTCTTTAGAATTTCATGATCCCAATATACATGAGGGAGGTTTCTCAACCTAATCCATACCAAAACTTTTCTAATGCCTTCTTTTTTAGGGTCTAAGTTTGGGGACCAATCTTTGATGTAGAGTCCCTTTCCCCCCATCGTGAATGGACTATTGTTAATAATCCATTCTTTATCTTTTTTTGTAGGGAAAATGACTAGGTAAAAACCATTTGAGAGGGTTTTTAGTACACACTCTTTCCCCCAATGTTTATCATAATAGATTCTTACTTTGTTAAAGGTCATTCAATCCCCATTCCATTTCATGAAAAAGGCATTTTCCTTAAAAAACCTAACTGAATCAGTCAACTCATTGTTGCTTATTAACATAGAAACAACTTGAGCATGTTCAAAAAATTTACTTACCTTGCTCATGTCCATTTGGATCTCTTGACTTGTAGGGTTCTGAAATTTCCTTTCAATATTTCTGAAGTCAAAACCACCTTCCAATTGCATCATCCCAAATCCTTGATTGTGCCTTTGTGAGTTCTCCCTTAGCCATCGACTGTCATTTTCCAAATGAAAATCTCTTTTCCCTATTTATCAGAGCCTTCCATGCACACAACGACATAATCCCCATTGATTTTTGCAAACTAACCTGAACCCGTCTGTTGAAGGGCCAACCAATTTGAGCACCTCCATTGTATCACAATCCTGGGCATCTACAAAACCCTATCTCACTCTGCCTCTCTACCATATTATATTTTTATTATTACATAATAAACTTTTAAGATGATTATTAATTTTTTTAATATTAATAATAATATAATTATAAATTATAAATTATAAATATTATTAATATATTATAAATATAATAATATGAAAATAATAATAATAATTATATATATTTAATAATTCACTAAAAAATTGGGGTTCACATTACAAAGCAGTTGAAGTTGCATTTTGTTTTAACATAGAGGTCTTGCGGTTGCCTCCCTTTTAGTTTATCAATGACTACATCAATGCATGAATGGGGGTAGTTTGGTCTTGTGGTTCACCAACCAAAGGGCTTTCAAGGTGTGCAAATGCATGCTCAAGAAGTTGATGAAGATGTTGTTCAGAGTACCCACATTAGCATATACTTTTGGTCATCGATGAAGTCTATAGAGAGACAAAGGTGTGTTTATCTCAAGGTGGTTTGTTTGCTAAAGTCAACAGACAATACCAACTTAGGATTTCTATTGACAAACACAATGGGTGCTCTATGTTGCGTAAGAGATATGAGGAGGAGCCATCTGAGAGTTAGAAGAGGACACACCAGTAGAAAATGGGAGACACAAGGAGAGGTGTTTACAACATGGAGAGTGTGCATAGGGATACATAAGGGTGAAAGACCAAATAGATTAGGTTCCGCGACAATCTAAACAATGGAGGGATTAGTAGAGGAGGCACTTAATTTACCTTAGAGAGATTTTAGAAAGAGACAAATCTAGGTGTTAATGCCTCAATAATTGCAAACATTACTATTGGGATGGGGTCCCCCAATGTGACCCCACTAGTTCATAGCTATAGTCAAAAGTATTTACTAATAAAAAATAATAACTCACTAAAAAACTATTGTCTAAATAATAAATTAAGTTACACACACACACACACACAGATATATATATATATATATATATATATATATATATATATATATATATATATATATATATATATATATATATATATATAATTTAGTTAAATAGTTGCTAAGGTAAACACCCTTTATATTGATATCCAAAAATGTTTACATGCATGCACAACCAACTTCAAAATGTCTTATTTGTGAAATTCATCTCTCTCCTTATTGACATTTCTACTAATTACTATACCCAACCCCCAAAATGGCATGTGGTTGTATACGTTTGTAATATTTGATATAACAGATAAATACTACACCTGCTACTACTACCCTTATACCCTTTTGGAAGAATATAGACAAAATGTACCATCTAGAAAAATTAGAATTTATAGAGAGCCACCAAATCTCATATGTCACTAATCAATATAAGAAAAAGAAAAAATTCCATGGCTACATCCCCGCTTCCACTTCCTCTCTTGCCATCTGAGCTGCAAGAGCATAAGCCACTGCCAGACATTCATTACCACATCCATCATGAGCAAGGCTTGTCCTTTCCTCCCCAACATCCCTATTATTATTTTCCAACCAATCTTCTTCCTGACCCAAATCCCACTCCTCTTCACTTTCATTCACAAGTTCCAACCTCTTAGCAAGCCCTTATTGATACCATTAAGACATAACAAAAATATGATACTACACTCCATGTCATCCCAACACATTCTCAATTTCTCATGTTGAAGAGTGCAGGCGATAGGAAGTTTCCTTGCCTCCACACCACAACCACACGACATGTAAACATTTTGCAAGATTGAAGTGAACAAATTACCATTTACATTGTCCAAAGCCATGCCAATTTCTCCTAAGAAGGCGTGCTTAAAGACCATTTTGCAGAGCCTTTTCACTTTAGCCTTCAATACACCCATATATAGTATATGAGTCAGAAACATCATTGTGACACTAATGTTCACCCTGTAGGAGCAATAGACCTTTAAAAATCCTCCTCCAACACTTTTTTAAGCATGTGTAGGAAAAGAGGTTGACTCAACTTGAGGACATATAACAACCTCTTCTTAGTGACCTTTCCTAGGAATGACATGTGCCTTTTGGTTGATTCCAAAAGAATAGGTGTGACCATATTTCCTATTAACTTCATATTGCTAAAACTATAGGAAACTATGCAAGTCACTCATCATTGCCTGTACCTATAAATAGTTGCTTGCTAGAGAGTGTAATGATGGAGCCATTGTACGTAGTAAATAAATATCTATTTGGTACATCATCCCAATCTTTGGCCTAATATTAATGAATTGGCCTTGATGTGAATAGTTTCCATCACATATGTTTACCACCCCTAATAATTTGTATTGAGAGATCCATATATCCCATATTTGTCAAATATACCATCCCCATATGAGCTGAGTTAATAGATCGTGAAACAAAGTGAAAAAAGGGCACACTACATTTAATGATTATAGGTGGCACACATGAGTTATCATATCCCAATGTGCCTATTTATAAGCCAATCCCATCCATACAATATTTTGAATCCTGACATATGGTGTTCCAATTCTTGTCATAATTAAGGCTCTTGCAAAATAACTCACACCCAAGGGGTAAAAATAAATGATGTGTATGTAAAATGTTTTGAGAATCCTAGGTCGAGTTAGCATGTATGAGTGAATTCAAAACCAACCCCCAATAATAATTATCCACTAAGCAGGCCCCATGCCAGACCATTATATGTCTTATTCCTCAATAACTCTTTTTGCTAGTTCATCTGCAAACCCATTCCCTTCCCTATACACGTGGCTTATTTTGAACTCCCAAAATTTACAAGTCATTTTCCTAATTAGCTCTAACCACCTACTCAATTTCCAATTGGGTGCATGATTCTTCCTGATAACATTTATGGTAATCAAGGAATCCCAAAGTCAAGATGATTTTTTTCAATTCCTAACTCTATGACCAGCTCTAGTCCCCTTGAGGATGCTCTAATTTTTTCCATGTTATTTGTTATTTTACCAATGTTCTCCAATCTTTCAAATAACACTAATACCAACTCATTATGTGCCACACATCCAATTCCACTAAGACCTAGGTTGTCTTTGGCGGCTCCATCAAAATTGATTTTGTCCCAACCGGCCTCTAGGGAACTCCATTTAACATTCCTTCAATTATCGGATGTTGGATTGGATGCATTATTTCCAATTACAGGGGGTATTGATATCCCTTTGAATGTCTTGAGAAACTCATCATCCTTATTTATATAAACATTCCCTTTGATAGTTGTGTTCCTAGCTGCTGAATTGACCAATTATAGTATTAGTGTTTTCATTTTCATTACTAACATATCTCTTGACATTGAGTGTTCCTTATAAATCCTTTTGTTCCACTCCTTCCATGGCTCTCAAATATCTGAGGAAGGGATAATCTACTAGATGCTTCCAAAAACACCTTATTTTTGTTTCACTTTGGCCATATTATGAACCAATCTATTAATCACTATAGGATTAGGCTTTGAAGATTCAACTTGGAGGTAAAATGTTTTCAACAAGCATTTGAATAAGGACATGCGAGAAGTAGATGGTCTAAATTTTCATCATTACTTTTGTAGAGAGGTAACCTACTAGGCCCAATATGCCCAACTTTGCCAATCTGTCCTGAGTGAGGATTTTCTTTTCTATAGAGCCAACAAAGGAAATATGCTAGCTTTGGGATGGCAATGTTTATCCTATAAAAAATCCTTCATCCATTACTTCTCATCCCTCCCTAACTTTGTATCCAATTTTGACCTTGTGTTCACCATCTATCGAGGTACTCCATCTGCTCACATCTTCCTAGTCTTAGATAGAAAGACATCTATTTTTCATAATATATGTTAAAATGTCTTTCTTCTCTTGAGGTGCATCTATATCACTCAAGGGCTTCCATTTACACTTTGGAAGGTTATCCACCATGGTTATAATCACATAACTTCATACCTTATTTCCCCAAAGTCTAGTACTCATATGCTTTAGTTCCTTTAATCAAGGAATATTATGTAATTATGGATAACCATCCCAAGAATCTTCATAGAAGGAAGCTCTTTGTTCATTTTTTATTTCCCAAGTGACATGTTTGGTGATTATTTCCTAACTATCAAGGATAAAGTTCCAAATTATAGATCCTCTTGGGGTTTCTTTATCATTAGTATTCAATTAGGATAATTACGAATCTAAATATTTTATTCTTAGAACCTGAACCCATTTTTTATTTCCCTTGAACATATTCCAAACAAGTTTACCTCCCATTGTGTTGTTCATAATCTTGAATTGTTTTACCCCAGCTCCCCCAACTCATGGGGCTCACATATCTTGTCCCATGAAAGTAATGGGAATTTCTATGAATCGTTAGTTCCATTCTAGAAGAATTGCCACATTATATGGTTATGTCCTCCTCTAAACTGGGTATCTTCACATAAGACATGGAATACACTGGAATCACAGACAAAATAACTCTAATCATAAGAAGTCTACTAGTCAAGGTAAGCCATTTCTCTTTCCAAATTTCTATTCTCTTTTTACAACTATTAATGAGATTATCCCAATAGCCTCTCTTATTTGGTCCATCAAATAATGACGTCCCCAAAAATCTCCTTGGAAAGTTTCCCACCCTTAATCCCAATGTATGAGTCACCTCTCTTTGTAGACTAGGTTGCACATTTAGGAAAAATACTTCTAATTTTCTAAAATTAATACTCTTTTCTAGGGTCTTGTTGTATTCATCCATAAATTTCCTCATGCTTCTTACTTCACTTCTATTGACCCTTCCAAATAGAATTGTGTGATCTACAAATTGTTGACGAGCGACTAGGTCCACACCATGAGTGACTTTTATTCTCTTCCACTACCCATATGTTCTAGCCATTATTATACTTATCTCTAGGGACTCGACCATGATAATGAATAGGAAGGGAGATAATGGATCACCTTGTCTCATACCCCTTGCGGTATCAAAAAAAACTTGTGCAACCCCATTCACTAAGATTGAGAACTTGGGAGATTTAATGTAGTTTCCAACCCAATCAATCCACTTTTCTCCAAATCCAAACTTGCCTATAACATTAAGTAAAAACTGCCTATCCACAAGATCATACACCTTTAGTATATCTAATTTGATGATCATACTAGGGGCCCTTGATTTCCTAGCTGACAAAATTGCTTCATGAGCAATTATGATTCCTTCCACAATTAATCTACCTGGCGAGAAATCACTTTGTTCTTCTAAAATGACCTTCCTAATCACTTTTTTCAACTTGTTAGCAATGAAATTTGTTATTATCTTTTAGGCAGTGTTGCATAGTACTATAGGGCGATAATCTCACATACTCTATGCTTCTTTCTTTTTAAGAATTATAGCTATGAAGATATGATTAAGAGCACTTAACATTGTTGTTCTCCTCCTTGTCTCCTCAAAAACCTTAAGAATATCTTCCTTCAAAATTTTCCAAAAGACCAGATAAAAATTGGTAGTAACGTCATCCAACTTCGAGGCTTTGTCCGACCCAAGTTGGAAAGTGGCAATTTCAACTTCTTCAGTAGATACATGTTTATATAATTCTAAATTTTTTGCATCACTGATCAAATGGGGAATTGTATCCAAGAACCCATCTATTTCCTTTACATTATCATGTCTCTCAATTCATGATAGATTTAAAGTATCATATTGCTTCATAATTGACTTCTTCCATTGATTGAATCTTTATTCCATCATATTTTTCAAATTCAACAATTCTCTTCATACTTCAATTAGCTACTGCTATCTCATAGAAAAATTTGGTAATTTTGTCTCCCTCCTTTAACCGTACTTCCCTTGATTTTTGTCTCTAGTAGCACTCCTCTATTGCTAACAACTCTATCAACTCTACTTTTAATCTTTTTTCTTTCTCAAAATCTCGCCATCCACACCCTTTTCAATAACTATCTCATTTATTTCCTTGACTTCTTCCTCCATTCTAGATATCTCTTGAAATATGTTTTTTAAATGTTTCTAATTCCATTCCTTTAATTTTCTTTTGATGTGAGTGATTTTTTTGCAAATAAATAATAATTTGGAATGGTTCCCAATTCTTATTTTATTCCACCACTCTCTGACATAATCGTAGATGGTAGAGTCTCTGAGCCACATTCTTTCAAACTTAAAGGGGGATTCACCCTTGTGACACTCCTAGAGGATGGTTAACTATACTATAAAGTGGTTTGACCCTATATATGATAGGATGACATCTTCATGGACATTTGTAATACTCTCCCACTCATCACATGGGAAGAAATTATCCAACTTTTCTAATATAGTAGTGAAACCCTTCCTTCTATTCGTCCAGGTGAACTTCCCATTCTTGGTCAATACTTCCCTTAAATGGTTTTCATCCACAAATGCCTGAAATTAATGTTGCACCCTTGAAAAAAAATTTATCTCATCCCTCTCCTTTGTATTATCTAGTGTGGTATTAAAATCAACCCTATGATGAACCTCTCATCATTCAATTTCTTTATTCATTATGTTATCTCACTCGATAGCTCCCTTTTAGATATTGTTGAGATAGGGCCATATACATTTATCACTACAAATGCCATATTATGATTGAGGGTCTTACATCTTACTATCATCCAATTTTGTCTTGTTAATACTAGTTCACACCTAACAGAGAGCATTTTCCAAATCACACCCAATCCACTTGAAGTTCTTTTGATTCTACAAACTAACCATCCCACTACCTCCAAGATTTTAATTTCATTTGTCATTCTTCCTTACTCCACTTTGTTTCCTTCCATAATAATATATTAATTATCTTTTCTCGAGTCTATATGGTGTTTGATTAAGTGCCAGTTGCTAGGGGCATTAATTCTGCTATCATTCCAAGTTATGAGCTTTATCGCTCCTTGAGAAGGATGATCTCCTTCATGTTTCTCAATTACCTCCAACCCTTGGCACTACTTGGAATGCTACTTTTTCTTTGTTGGTTATAGGCCCCTCTTTTTCTTGGCTTCAATATATAGTGTCTTCAATTTGGACTTTGTTTTCTCAATGCTTCGTTCAACTAAAATCCCTACTTGGTCTTCTTCAAAACTTTCATAAATATTGAAATCCAATCCCAATCTACACTCTTTCCTTCCTTTGTTCCAAGCCCCTCACCATCAATTTCCTAAGGAATGACCTCTATGGTGTCCCCCACATCTAGCTCTGATGAAGGGTGCTTCCCTTAATACCACAAACACAAAAAAAATATAGAGAAACAACAACAATATGTAAGAACAAAAAATTGGCTTCTTATTATCTCCACAAATGTAGAATTACAAACTTTCAGAATTACAATATGCAAAGCCACATGGGCATTCCCTTACAATATTCTGTAGGACAAAGCCTCGAATCAATACCCAGCTCTACTACCCAGAACTACCCTAGACAACACTACGGGCCTTCTTTATATAGGCACTTTCCACCACCCGAGAAGGTTCCAGAAATTTAGCCCTTAGGGCCAACCAACTTAGAATTATTTTATTTTTCAATTTATTACGTCAAAGTCAGCTCAAAATAACTTTTGAAACTCGAACAAAAATTTTGAAGGAAAATTATTTTCTACCATTTCAGGTGCCTGACTTTCGGAGACCATAAGTCATCACTAGTTGACCCAATTGACTATTATAACCCTATTTCAGAAAGGCCACGAAGCGCTCTACAAGCTTGACTCGCACAAGTGCTTGTCACCCAAATTTTTGACCTCATCCAGGGCCTCTAAAGCTTTCAAAACTGAGTTCAAAGTTTCTATACCCTACTGCCAATACCAAAAATCTTCAATATCTTCGAAACTAGACCTGATCTAGCCATGATACCTTACTGGCAGGCTGATATGACTGAGATGAACCTCCACATGTAAAATCACAACATTCTGAGATCGTATGACCAACTTACTAAAAATAGCAAGTTTCCATAAATAGCAGCTCTACACAAGATAGCCCTTATTGAATACAAAAACATAAATATTTTTGGGTGATGCAAGATTGCTCTTACACCCTGGATGCTCCTACATTAGACACCCAGGGTAATTTGAGAAGTGACCCTGTCACGACTCAAGTGTGTAGAGGAAAACCAAGACGGTTAACCTCCTCCTTTGTTAGCCACGATGAATGTTCAATAGGTCATCCTTTTCACTTGACCAGATATTCTTCATATGTCATGTTCCTTGTGCTTTTGCCAACACGACTATCCAGTATGTCTTTAATCTCCTTGTTATCTGAACTAGTTGCTAGAATACTCCACTGTGCTGCTATAACCTCATCTTCAACACCTCCTTCATGATACTCTGTCAGATCTGAAATATTAAATACTAGTGAAATATTCAGCTCAGTAGGCAACTTGACCTCATATGCATTTCCTGAATCATGCTTCTTCAGTATCTTACATGGCCCAAACTTCTTTATTTTCAACTTGTTATATGTACCAACTGGAAATTGCTCCTTCCACAAATGAACCATGATTTCATCTCCAACCTAAAATTCCTTATGCCTCCTTTTCTCATTTGCCTTAGCCTTATACTATGCATTCATCTTGGTAATGTGCTTCCTCACCTCCTCATGGATGTTCTTCAAATGTTCTGCAAAATCCTGAGCTTCAGCGCTGCTTATTTCTCCTTTATCTATCTTTCTCAATTCAGATGCATTTCTAGGACTATTTCCATACACAATCTGAAATGGTGATTTACCAGTGCTCCTGTTGATAGAATTATTATATGCAAATTTTGTCTGTGATAAAATCAAATCCCATCCTCTTGGCTTATCTCCAACCAAACATCTCAGCAAATTCTCCAAACTCCTATTCACCACCTCTGTCTGTCCATCAGTCTGTGGATGATGTGATGAACTGAACTTCAAATCCATCTTCAACTTCTTCCACAATATACGCTAGAAATATCCAATGAACTTAGTGTCCCTATCTGAAACTATACTCTTTGGCAAACCATGTAGTCTCACTACTTCTCTGAAAAATAATTCTGCTACATGAATAGCATCATTAGTCTTCTTGCAAGGAATAAAATGTGTCATCTTCGAAAATCTATCAACTACCACAAAAATTGAATCATGTCCCCATTGTGTCCTTGGTAATCTAAGAACAAAGTCCATACTGATATCCTCCCAAGGCTTCTTTGGTACAGGCAATGGCTGATACAACCTTGTATTCTACTTCACTCCTTTCACCATTTGACATACTCTGCAACTCTGTACAAACTTCTTGACATCTTGCTGCAATTGTGGCCAATAATAATTCTCACTAACCAAAGCAAGGGTTTTATCACGACCAAAATGTCCAGCCAATCCTCCGCCATGCTTCTCCTTGATGAGATTCTCCCTCATAGAACTTCTTGGAATACACAACTGACTTCCTCTAAATAGCATATCAGAGATTCTCCCTCATAGAACTTCTTGGAATACACAACTGACTCCCTCTGAATAGCATATCATCCTGAATGATGAAATCCAACCACTTCGTTCTGTCTAGAGTAACAGGTTCTTTACAAGCTTTCCAAGCTTCACCAAAATCAGGATCCTCTTGATACAAATTCTTGAGTTCTTTAAACCCAACCACCTCAATCTGCATCTCTGTCAGCAATAGTTGCCTTCTGCTAAGCGCATCTCCAACCCTGTTAGACTTTCCACTTCTGTGTTTCAAAACAAATGTATAACTCTACAAAAACTCAACCCATTTCAAATGCCTTTGATTCAACTTTCCTTGACTATTTAGATATTGCAAAGCTTGATGAGCAGTATACAAAACAAACTCTTTAGGAAGCAAATAGTGTCTCCACTTCTTCAATGTCTGAACTATAGCATAAAATTATTGATCATAAACATAATATTTTCTCTTGGCATCATTTAACTTCTCACTAAAATAAGCAATAAGTTTACCTTCTTGGCTCATAACAACTCCTATTGTAGTACCACTAGCATCACAGTCTACTTGAAACACCTTATTAAAATCTGGAAGTGCTAAAATGGGTTGTTCTATCATTTTTTATTTCAACAATTGAAAACTCTTTTCTGCCCCATTAGTCCACTTAAACTCTTTTCTATCCCCTCTCATTGTTTCAATCAAGGGACCATAGATACTGCTAAAATTTCAAATAAACTTTCTGTAAAAGCTAGCCAAACCATGAAAAGACCTTACCTCAGTAGCACTCTTTGGAATAGGCCATTCAAGGATAGCGTGTACCTTCTCTGAGTCTATTTTTAGACCTTCTGCTGAAACTACAAATCTCAAATACACTAACTCTTTCTTCACAAAACTGCACTTCTTCAAATTAATCAACAATTTCTCTTCTCTCAGCTACTCAAATACCATATGAATATGCATCATATACTCCTTCAATGTCTTACTAAAGATCAAAATATCATCTAGGTAAACAATGACAAACTCACCCAAAAAAAATTTCAGAACCTCGTTCATCAGCCTCATGAAAGTGCTCGGTGCATTAGTTAGCCCAAAAGGCATGACCAACCATTCATACAGTCCTTCCTTTGTCTTGAAGGTAGTCTTCCATTCATCTCCTTCTCTGATCTGAATCTGGTGATATCCACTCTTCAGATCTATCTTTGAGAAATACAGAGCTCCACTCAAACAGTCCATAATATCATCCATTCATGGCAATGGAAACCAGTACTTGATTGTGATCTTGTTTATTTCTCTAGAATCTATACACATCCTCCATTTTCCATTATTCTTTGGTGCTAATATTGCCGGTACAGCACAGGGACTCAAACTCTCCTAAATCAACCCCTTCTGCAATAACTCATGTACTTGTCTATTCAACTCTTCACTTTTTGCTGGTGTCATTCTATGTGCTGCCTTGTTTGGCAAATTGGCTCCTGGAATCAAATCCATCTGATGACTGATCTTCCTTACTGGTGGTAATCCATCAGGTACATTATTAGATACAATATCCTGAAACTCATTCAATAAATCTGCAACCTCTACAGGTACATCCTCTACTTCCTCTTTACTAGCTTTTGAAATTAAAGCAAAACACACATGCTCATGCCTCATACCATCTAAGAATTTTCTTCCATCAACAAAATTTATTCTTGCATTACCACATACCTTTTCTTTAGCCTCCTTCAATGGCTTTAGCTTATGTCGCACTCCATCCTTTATCAAAGAATAGGTATTTGCACAACCATCATGTACAACACATCTATCAAACTGTCACGGCCTACCCAACAACATGTGACATGCATCCATAGATATGATATCACATAGTACCTCATCATGGTACGCACCAATCTTGAACTTTACTAGGCACTGTTCACTGACCATGACCTTGTGGTCATCCTGCACCTAGGCAATCCGATATAGATGTGGGTGTTTTTATCTCTTGAGCTTCAACTTTGCCACCATCTCTTGTGACACCAAATTGTTAGTGCTTCCACTATTAATAATCACATCACAACATTTACCCTCACACTTGCATCTAGTGCAAAATAGGCTCCTCCTCTGTTCAGGTTCATTCTCACCACTCAACAGGACTCTTCTGTTAATCAGTGTTTCTCCTCTTTCAACATCTTCAGAATTTGATGATCTGGCATCTTCATCTACATGTGCAACTCTAGCCTAGCCTTCATTCCTCCTATCTGTCCTTCCTTGGCGTTGAGGACATTCAAATGCCCTATGACCTTCTTCTCCATAGTGAAAACATGTTCCATGGAAGCCTCCTCTTCCTGAACCTTGTCCTCTTCCTCTTCCTCTTCCTCTATGATCTCTATTGTTATGATCTTGGAAATGATTGGAATTGTTTCCTCTCTGATTTTGATTGCTACTGACCTCATCCTTATTTTTCAGATCTTCATTTTGGCCTCCATATGACCGTCCACCATGACCTCTTCCATTTTATCTGCTCTCAAACTTCTTGTTCAACGTTTCCTCTACTTTTAGGGCAAACTAGTATGCCTCTTCAATACTGTTAATTCGAACCAGATTCAGCTCCTCCTGAATGCTTGGCCTCAACCCATTAAGGTAACGAGCAACTTTCTCCTTATTAGCTTCCGCATGGCCTATTCTGATGAGGATTCAATAAAACTCCTCTGTATACTCCTAAACAGATCCTCCCGCTTGCTTCAAACTTTGCATTTTCTTCAGTAGGTCAAGCTCATAATCAATAGGGATGAACTGTCGCTTCAATTTATCCACCATCTGATCTCATCTTGTGATTTTATCTTTCCCTCTTCTATTTCACACCAATTGAATCTCTTGCCACTAGATCTTCGCATGACCTTTTAGTCTGGCCTTCACAAATTTGACCCTATCAAGATCCTCAATATCTTCATACTTAAAATATTCTTCACATTCATTAATCCAGTTGATCAACTCCTCTAGGTTAAGATTTTCTGAAAATGCAGGAACCTCAATCTTAGGTCTTTTTCTAATCTTTGAAATGGCTCGAAAAAGTCTTTCTTCCTCCTAGTTCACAATTTCAACTTCCCCTTCTTGATCTTCTTCTTCGGCTTCATCCTCGCTTTCATCTCTGACATTAAGATTCATTCCTCTATGAATCTCTTCTTGCAATGCTCGCACTCGTCTCTGGAGCGCTCCAACCTTAGGTGTTACAACACCTGCTCTTCTGCCATGTTCCCTTCGTGGAGGCATTTTCGCGATGCGCGCTGAAACCCTAACCATGGTCCTAGTGCAAATTGCCTCACAGTCGGTGATCTGTTTACACGCTCAGAAACTCCTGCTCTAATACCACTTGATGAAGGGTGCTCCCCTTAATACCGCAAACACATAACAAATATAGAGAAACAACAACAACAATATGCAAGAATAAAAAATTGGCTTCTTATTATCTCCACAAATGTGGAATTACAAACTTTTAGAATTATAATATGTAAAGCTACATGGGCATTCCCTTACAATATTTTGTAGGATAGAGCCTCAAATCAATACCTAGAACTGCCCTAGACAACACTATGGACCTTCTTTATATAGGCACTTTCCACCACCCGAAAAGGTTCCAGAAATTTAGCCCTTAGGGCCGACCAACTTAGAATTATTTTATTTTTCAATTTATTACATCAAAGTCGGCTCAAAATAACTTTTGAAACCCGAAATTTTTTTTGAAGGAAAATTATTTTCTGCCATTTCAGGTGCCCGACTTCCGGAGACTATAAGTCATCACCAGTTGACTCGATTGACTATTATAACCCCATTTTGGAAAGGCCATGAAGTGCTCTATAGGCTTGACTTATGCAAGTGCCTATCACCTGAATTCTTGACCTCATTCGGGGCCTCTAAAGCCTTCAAAACTAAGTTCAAAGTTTCTGTACCCTACTGCCAATACCAAAAATCTTCAATATCTTCAAAACTAGACCTGATCTAGCCATGATACCTTACTGGCAAGCTGATATGACTGAGATGAACCTCCACATGTAAAATCAGAACATTCCGAGATCGTATGACCAACTTACTAAAAATAGCAAGTTTCCATAAATAGCAGCTCTACACAAGATAGCCATTATTGAATACAAAAACATAAATATTTTTGGGTGATGCAAGATTGCTCTTACACCTTAGATGCTCCTGCATTAGACACTCAGGGTAATTTGAGAAGTGACCCTATCACGACTTAGGTGTGTAGAGGAAAATCAAGACGGTTAACCTCTTCATCTGTTAGCCATGATGAATCTTCAATAGGTCGTCCTTTCCACTTGACCAGATATTCTTCATATGTCATGTTCCTTGTGCTTCTACCAATATGTCTTCAATCTCCTTGTTATCTGAACTAGTTGCTAGAATACTCCACTGTGCTATTGTAACCTCATCTTCAACACCTCTTTCATGATACTCTGTTAGATCTGAAACATTAAATACTGGTGAAATATTCAACTCAATAGGCAACTCGACCTCATATGCATTTCTTGAATCATGCTTTTTCAGTATCTTACATGGCCCAAACTTCTTCATTTTCAACTTGTTATATGTACCAACTGAAAATCGCTCCGTCCACAAATGAACCATGACTTCATCTCCAACCTGAAATTCTTTATGCCTCCTTTTCTCATCTGTCTTAGCCTTATACTATGCATTCATCTTGGTAATGTGCTTCCTCACCTCCTCATGGATGTTCTTCAAATGTTCTACAAAATCCTGAGCTTCAGCACTACTTATTTCTCCTTTATCTATCTTTCTCAATTCAGATGCATTTCTGGGACTATTTTCATATACAATCTGGAATGGTGATTTACCAGTGCTCCTGTTGACAGAATTATTGTATGCAAATTCTACCTGTGATAAAATCAAATCTCATCCTCTTGGCTTATCTCCAACCAAACATCTCAACAAATTCCCCAAACTCCTATTCACCACCTCTGTCTGTCCATCAGTCTATGGATGATGTGATGAACTGAACTTCAAATCTGTCTTCAACTTCTTCCATAATATACGCCAGAAATATCTAACGAACTTAATGTCCCTATCTGAAACTATACTATTTGGTAAACCATGTAGTCTCACTACTTCTCTGAAAAATAATTATGCTACATGAACAACATCATTAGTCTTCTTGCAAGGAATAAAATGTGTCATCTTCGAAAATCTATCAACTACCACAAAAATTGAATCATGTCCCCACTGTGTCTTCAATAATCCAAGAACAAAGTCTATATTGATATCCTCCCAAGGCTTCTCTGGTACAGGTAATGGCTGATACAACTCTGTATTCTGCTTCACTCCTTTCGTCATCTGACATACTCTGCAACTCTGTACAAACTTCTTGACATCTTGTTGCAACTGTGGCCAATAATAATTCTCACTAACCAAAGCAAGGGTTTTATCATGACCAAAATGTCCAGCCAATCCTCCGCTATGCTTCTCCTTGATGAGATTCCCCCTCATAAAACTTCTTGGAATGCACAACTGACTCCCTTTAAATAGCATATCTTCCTGAATGATGAAATCCAGCCACTTCGTTCTATCTAGAGTAACAGGTTCTTTACAAGCTTTCCAAGCTTCACCAAAATCAGGATCCTCTTGATACAAATTCTTGAGTTCTTTAAACCCAACCACCTTAATCTGCATCTCTGTCAACAATAGTTGCCTTCTGCTAAGTGCATCTCCAACCCTGTTAGACTTTCCACTTCTATGTTTCAAAACAAATGTATAACTCTGCAAAAACTCAACGCATTTCAAATGCCTTTGATTCAACTTTCCTTGACTATTCAGATATTGCAAAGCTTGATGATCAGTATACAAAACAAACTCTTTAGGAAGCAGATAGATCTCCACTTCTTCAATGCTTGAACTATAGCATAAAATTCCTAATCATAAACAGAATATTTTCTGTTGGCATCATTTAACTTCTCACTGAAATAAGTAATAGGTTTACCTTCTTGGCTCATAACAGCTCCTATTGCAGTACCACTAGCATCACAATCTACTTGAAACACCTTATTAAAATCTATAAGTGCTAAAAAGGGTTGTTCTGTAACTTTTTGTTTCAACAATTGAAAACTCTTTTCTGCCCCATTAGTCCACTTAAACTCTTTTCTATCCCCTCTCATTGTTTCAGTCAAGGGACCACAAATACTGCTAAAATTTCTAATAAAATTTCTGTAAAAGCTAGCCAAACCATGAAAAGACCTTACCTCAGTAGCACTCCTTGGAGTAGGCCATTCAAGGATAGCCTGTACCTTCTCTGGGTCCATTTTTAGACCTTCTGTTGAAACTACAAATCCCAAATACACTAACTCTTTCTTCACAAAACTATACTTCTTCAAATTAATCAACAATTTCTCTTCTCTCAACTTCTCAAATACCATATGAATATGCATCATATGCTCCTCCAATGTCTTACTAAAGATCAAAATATCATCTAGGTAAACAATGACAAACTCACCCAGAAATTCTTTCAGAACCTCGTTCATCAGCCTTATGAAAGTGCTCGATGCATTGGTTAGCCCAAAAGGCATGACCAACCATTCATACAGTCCTTCCTTTGTCTTGAAGGTAGTCTTCCATTCATCTCCTTCTCTGATCCGAATCTAATGATATCCACTCTTCAGATCTATCTTTAGAAAATACAGAGCTCCGCTCAAACAGTCCATAATATCATCCATTCGTGGTAATGGAAACCAGTACTTGATTGTGATCTTGTTTATTGCTCTAGAATCTGTACACATCCTCCATTCTCCATTCTTCTTTGGTGCTAATACTGCTGGTACAACACAGGGACTCAGACTCTCCTGAATCAACCCCTACTGCAATAACTCATGTACTTGTCTATTCAACTCTTCACTTTCTGCTAGTGTCATTCTATGTGCTGCCTTGTTTGGAAAACTGGCTCCTGGAATCAAATCCATCTGATGACTGATCTTCCTTACCGGTGCTAATCCATCAGGTACATCCTCTACTTCCTCTTTACCAGTTTTGGAATTAAAGAAAAACACACATGCTCATGCCTCATACCATCTAGGAATTTTCTTCCATCAACAAAAGTTATTCTCACATTGCCACATACATTTTCATCAGCCTCCTTCAATAGCTTTAGCTTATGTCACACTCCATCCTTTGTCAAGGAATAGGTATTCGCACGACCATCATGTACAACACATCTATCAAACTACCACGGCCTACCCAACAACATGTGACATGCATCCATAGATATGATATCACACAGTACCTCATCATGGTACGCGCCAATCTTGAACTTTACTAGGCACTGTTCACTAACCATGACCTTGTGGTCATCCTGCACCTAGGCAATCCGATATGGATGTGGGTGTTTCTGTCTCTTGAGCTTCAACTTTGTCACCATCTCTTCTGACACCAAATTGTTAGTGCTTCCACTATTAATAATCACATCACAACATTTACACTCACACTTGCATCTAGTGCGAAACAGGATCCTCCTTTGTTCAGGTTCATTCTCACCACTCAACAGGACTCTTCTGTTAATCAGTGTTTCTCCTCTTTCAGCATCTTCAGAATTTGATGATCTGGCATCTTCATCTACATGTGCAACTCTAGCCTGGCCTTCATTCCTCCTATCCGTCCTTCCTTGGCGTTGAGGATATTCAAATGCCCTATGACCTTCTTCTCCATAGTGAAAACATGTTCCACAGAAGTCTCCTCTTCCTAAACCTTGTCCTCTTCCTAAACCTTGTCCTCTTCCTCTTCCTCTCTGATCTCTATTGTTCTAATCTTGGAAATGATTGGAATTGTTTCCTCTCTAATTTTGACTGCTACTGGCCTCATCCTTCTTTTTCGGATCTTCATTTCGGCCTCCATATGACCATCCACCGTGACCTCTTCTATTTTGTCTGCTCTCGAACTTCTTGTTCAACTTTTCCTCTACTTTTAGGGAAAAATGGTATGCCTCTTCAATGCTGTTTAGTCGAACCAGATTCAGCTCCTCCTGAATGTTTGGCCTTAACCCATTAAGGTAATGAGCAACTTTCTCCTTATTAGCTTCCGCATGGCTTGTTCTGATGAGGATTTGATAGAACTCCTATATATACTCCTGAATAGATTGTCCCACTTGCTTCATACTTTGCATTTTCTTCAGTAGGTTAAGCTCATAATCAACAGGGATGAACTATTGCTTCAATTTATCCACCATCCGATCCCATCTTGTGATTTTATATTTCCCTCTTCTATTTCGCTCCAATTGAATCTCTTGCCACCAGATCTTTGCATGACCTTTCAATCTAGCCTTTGCAAATTTGACCCTATCCGAATCCTCAATATCTTCATACTCAAAATATTCTTCACATTCATTAATCCAGTTGATCAACTCCTTTGGGTTAAGATTTCTTGAAAATGCAAGAACCTCAATCTTAGGTCTTTTCCCAATCTTGGAAATGGCCTGAAAAAGTCTTTCTTCCTCCTGGTTCACAACTTTAACTTCCCCTTTTTGATCTTCTTCTTCGGCTTCATCCTCGCTTTCGTCTCTGACATCAAGATTCATTCCTCTATGAATCTCTTCTTGCAATGCTCGCACTTGTCTCTGGAGCGCTCTAACCTTAGGTGTTACAATACCAGCTCTTCTGCCACATTCCCTTCGTGGAGGCATTTTCGCGATGCGCGCTGAAACCCTAACCACGGTCCTGGTGCAAACTGCCTCACAGTCGGTGATCTATTTACATGCTCAGGAACTCCTATTGTGATACCACTTGATGAAGGGTGCTCCCCTTAATACCACAAACACATAACAGATACAGAGAAACAACAACAACAATATGCAAGAATAGAAAATTGGCTTCTTATTATCTCCACAAATGTGGAATTACAGACTTTCAAACTTACAATATGCAAAGCCACATGGGCATTCCCTTACAATATTCTTTAGGATAGAGCCTCGAATCAATACCCAGCTCTACTACCCAGAACTGCCCTAGACAACACTACAGGCCTTCTTTATATAGGCACTTTCCACTACCCGAGAAGGTTCTAGAAATTTAGCCCTTAGGGCTGACCAACTTAGAATTATTTTATTTTTCAATTTATTACATCAAAGTCGGCTCACAATAACTTTTGAAACCCGAACAAAAATTTTGAAGGAAAATTATTTTTCGCCATTTCAAGTGCCCGACTTTCGGAGACCATAAGTCATCACCAGTTGACCCGATTGACTATTATAACCCCATTTCGGAAAGGCCACAAAGCGCTCTACAAGCTAGACTTGTGCAGGCACTTATCACCCAAATTCTCGACCTCATCCAGGGCCTCTAAAGCCTTCAAAAATGAGTTCAAAGTTTCTGTACCCTGCTGCCAATACCAAAAATCTTCAATATCTTCAAAACTAGACCTGATCTAGCCATGAAACCTTACTGGCAGGCTGATATGACTGAGATGAACCTCCACATGTAAAATCAAAACATTCCGAGATCATATGACCAACTTACTAAAAATAGCAAGTTTCCATAAATAGCAGCTCTGCACAAGATAACCCTTATTGAATACAAAAACATAAATATTTTTGGGTGATGCAAGATTGCTCTTACACCCTGGATGCTCCTGCATCAAGCTCCTTATCAATACCCTCAGGAATGTTAAAAACCTCCTTCCATTATGCCAAATATTGAATATTTTCCCCTTCTCCCAACTCTCCTTTTGGCCGCTAATTCTACTTGTCATTCAAATAGTAGTTTTTATATGCATTCTCTTTATTTTAAGTTTTCTAATTATCCCCCTTCTCCTTCACCATTAATCCATTTTCAATCCCATGTGCTTCCTTGCCCTATTTGTTATCATCACTTTGTCATGGAAGTTTTAATTGATCATGGGACCCCCCTATGCCTCACTTTTCTTCTACTATGACTGCACCACTTTTCTCTCCATCCCTTTTCCCAAACCTTCTCACCCTTAGCATTAACTAACATTTTTGGATCAATCATTTCCTTCCCCTTGTATATAGGTATTTCCCCTAAATTTGAATATATTTTATTCTTGATATGTTGTCCTTTTCTTTGCTCATATCCATTAGCCTCGTTGATATCAATAAGTCCATTACAGGCTAGTTCCACATGTTCTTTAGATTTACATTTGGGACATATCACTAGTAGATCCTCCCTTTCCACCTTTTGCTTCCACCTCCATTCCCCTTAGTATTTTATCTCCCGTGGAAAGCATTGCTTGGGGTTTAGTCCAATATATAATCTGGCATATGCCCCCCAAACCCTAGATCCTCTATAATTTTATCAATAGACATGAAAGTGTCCAATCCATTGTCAATCTCTTTGAGCATTTCTTCCACCCAATATTTTAATGGAATGTTATATAATCAGATGCATATTGGTCCTTCCTTACTACCCACTATGAGGGATTGAAATTAGGGCTCCATTCGATTAAATTCATCCCAATATTGTCCAAATAGTATGTGCTATTATATAGGGCTTTCCATTCTTTAGATTGATTAGGAAATTCAATCATGAAATAACTATTACAAATGGTTTTGATTTGAATTAGAGTACCCCATTGTTTGAAACACTAGTTTTCTATGTATTTTGTTTCCTTCAACCCCCCCTCCCCCCTCCCCATTTGATGAAAATACATGTTTACTCAAATATTCCTCTTGGTAGCTTAATTCCATTTTCATCCATAAAAACTACAAATTAAGAAAATGGTGATTGGGAGCCTTCCAATTAGAATCATGTCCTTGTACTTGATGGCCCTTCATCATTCACAACTTTCTCCTTCCCTTTCGACAATCTTCTTGGGTGCTCCCATACCCTTGCATTCGATAATGCATGGGTTTTGTCTATGTCGATTGACAATATTACATGCCTCTAGGATATTTGTTTGTCTAAAGCACCCACTCTTTCCTTTCTTGAAACCATTCTTGCTTAGAAATTAGAATGCCTAGTATTATCCCAACATTCTTGTTTCTTTGTTCGTTTGATCCAAGTCGGGGGTTCCTTTGAGACATTCTCCTTTATGGTTGCATCCAAGGTAAACCTTGTTGTCTACCTTGAATACCATTTCGACCCCAATTACCATCCTAACCCAATGGGTTGATAATTAAATGTCTCTTAGGGTTACCATTTCCTATAATCCCCTACCAATCACCATGTCTCACATTTCTTTACCCTTCTGCTTGGAATATTTCTCAACCCATTTTCCATTTTCAAATACCTATTGTGGTATATGATTCTCCTCTCCATTCTTGTCAAATTCGGTGCTCCATGGATCTAACTCCTCTACCTCACCCCAAGATCGCCTACCCTTCTGATCTCCTTGCCTGCTCACCTGCACTCCTCGCTCTCCTTGTGTGTTGTTTTTTATTAAAAAATTAGGAATAAACATGATCTCATTTATTTCTATTTTTTTTTAATCCTAAAATTGTATTTTATATTTATTATTATACAATGATAAATTACTACAATATTTATAGTAAAGATAGTAGTTTTCTACAATCCATAGTCTTGTATGTTTTTTTTTCTAGAATTGTTTGTGTTCCTTTTTTTTGCATCATCGTTTTGGATCACACTCTGTGATCCATCATCAGGATGAGAGAGCTAAAGAAGAAGAAATGGATAGATTGTAGACCCAACTTGAAAAAAAGGAGGGAGTTGGGAAGAAAGGAGGGGCACAAGAATCAAGACGAGAGAATCCCAAAAAATTAAAAGAAATGATTGAAACCAAAAAATAAATAAAATGACACCAATTTCAACCATAAAATACACCAAAAATAAAAATAAATGTTCTTACACATCTCTCTCTCTCTCTATATATATATATATGTGTGTGTGTGTGTGTGTGTGTGTGTGTGTGTGTGTGTGTTTGTATGTGTGTATACACAAATAGACAGAAACACACACACACACACACATACTCTCTCTCTCTCTCTATATATATATATGTGTGTGTGTGTGTGTGTGTGTGTGTGTACTCTCTCTCTCTCTCTCTCTCTCTCTCTCTCTCTCTCACACACACACACACACACACACACACTTTTAAAAATAAAAACACACACAAAAAAGTCAACAATAAAAATTTGAAACTGAACCACACTTTTAGTATTTCACCAATATAAATGTTGAGCATACGTTTTCTTACGAAAAATATTTTTATTAAAATGTATCACATACTTTTCTTTTTTTTAATCGATGATCACTTTTGAATGCTTTTTTATCACGATGACAACTTGGCCAGCATGATAAAAAAAAGGTGGATGTGTGGGATATTTATTGTAAGAAAACGTATGTTCAACATTTATATTGGGGAAATACTAAAAGTGTGGTTCAGTTTCAAATTTTTATCATTGACTTTTTTTTTGTGTTTTTATTTTTAAAAGTGTGTGTGTGTGTGTGAGAGAGAGAGAGAGAGAGAGAGAGAGAGAGAGAGAGAGAGATGTAAGAACATTTATTTTTATTTTTGGTGTATTTTATGGTTGAAATTGGTGTCATTTTCTTTGTTTTTTGGTTTCAATCATTTCTTTTAATTTTTTGGGATTCTCTTGTCTTGATTCTTGTGCCCCTCCTCTTCCCAACTCCCTCCTTTTTTTCAAGTTGGGTCTACAATCTATCCATTTCTTCTTCTTTAGCTCTCTCATCCTGATGATGGATCACAGAGTGTGATCCAAAATGATGATGCAAAAAAATGGAACACAAACAATTCCAGAAAAAAAAAAAAAAACATACAAGACTATGGATTGTAGAAAACTACTATCTTTACTATAAATATTGTAATAATTTATCATTGTATAATAATAAATATAAAATAGAATTTTAGGATTCAAAAAATAATAGAAATAAATGAGATCATGTTTATTCCTATTTTTTTTATTATAAAAAATGACACATATGCGATGACAACTTGGCTCTCCAATGCAGAGAGTCTATCTTGTCTAGCATCGTAGCTGAAGCATGTAGTAGACAGTGCTGGCGTTGACACCATGAACAATGGTCTCTATTAGCAGTGTGATCGCTCTTATCACCCTCGAAACGTGTTTCACATTTCCTGCAAGTAGTGGGCGAGAATCGAACCAAGGACCCGCCAGAAGACAAGCTCACAACAAACTGTTGCACTCACACCATACACTCTAGTCTATGGAGACAAGGTTGTCCATCCCTTGAGGTGGAAATACTATCCTTAAGAATATCTTTGTGAGGAATCCTTTCAGATGAAGAATACAAAGTATCCAAGCTACAAGAATTAGAACTACTTGATAAGCATCGAGAACAAGCATATGATCACTTAAAAGTTTACCTATATTACATACTTAGCTTTAATAATTAAAAAATCATTTGAATTAAAAAATATGTATATGTACAATTTTAGAACCTTATTTTTGAAGTTGCATTTTTGCAAGTTTTTTATAGGATAATAGATGATAAGCTATAAAATATGATCTTTAATACAAATGATTCAAATATTAACAAAAATAATTTATAGTAATAAAAATAATAAATAATAAAATTATTGTTAAACATAGAATTTTTAGGAAACATGTAATTTTTTAATAAATATAGAAATAATTTTAAAATGATATTAATATTTTTTAAATAATAGTATTATTTTAACTACAAAGACAAAATACAATCCCAACTTTAAAATAAAATTTTTAATAATATTTTAACTTAAATTATTAAATATTCTAAAATAAATAAATAAATACATATAAATTGGAAATAAATTTCTAAAATTACGGCCCAATTTAAATCCAAACTTCAAGACTAAGCTTATTACATGTTCTAAACAATATATAATTCCTAAGAAAACCTTTTCCGGCTAGGTAAGGTCGAAATTTTCAGAGAGGGCACCGACGGGAGAAAAAATCGGCGTGCGAATTGTGGAATACGGTGGGGGAGTTTTAGGGTTCAGTTCAAAATAAACCCTTGACCTCATCTCTATATTAAAGGTTAGGGTTTCTACGCTGTTCACTGCAGGCAATCGAGCAGAGAGAGGAGCGGCAGACGGTGGAGAGCGAGGAGGAAGGAAAAAATGGTACGAGAGAGAAATCATGTTAATGTTCTTTTTTTAAAGAGAAGCTAGGGTTTTCTGAGCTATTGACGAGTGCTGTGATTTTTGACATCCAGATCCTTGTGCTACAATTGTCTGTTTTTATGTTTTTCAATTGATATTTATACGGTGATCAATACATTGATTTTGCAGCCGTCCCATAAGACTTTCATCATCAAGAAGAAGTTGGCGAAGAAAATGAGGCAAAACAGGCCTATTCCTCATTGGATTCGGATGAGGACTGATAACACTATAAGGTGAGTCGTTCTAATTTAACTGTAATGTGTAAGAAACTTACCGTAAATGTCCGGGGCTTTTAACGCAAATGTACTTTTTTAAAGATCTTTTTGGTTTTCTGTGAAAATTGATTAAGGGGTCTACCCAAATAATAGAGGAAGGAGTTCTGATCTACTTACTTTGAACCCAAATTTGTCCTGTGATAAATTTTAGTAATAACAGCTTCATAACATTATCGTAGTGCATGACAGGGTTATTGTTGAGATTATCTTAATGAACTGTAATCTGGTGTGTTAACAGTCTTCCTCCATTTTATTTTGCAAATCATTCGTTTTTGTCTTCTGAGAAGGGGGATGTTACAAACTATATTTTTAGAATCAGAACAGTGAAAGTTTCCTGTGCAGCTGGTTAATATTAAAAGTCCCAAATGTTAAATTCTAGATATTGTGCTGCGTATCTCTGATTAGTCCTAACTAAACATAACAGGAAAATAACAACGTCTAATTACACTAAACTAATCTAGCTATGAGCAGAGGTGTTTTACTTTGACTTAATTTACTTTTATTATTAGAGTAGTTGGCTTATCTTCAACATTAAATTTATGATTTATCAGTTCTTTCTAATTACTCAAATCCTATAATAAAATAACCAATTGATGGAGGTAGACGTTTGAAATGCATCTGGTCTGTATCACTGCTTGTTTTACCAAAGCTCTTCTGGACAACTTGTGTAGAAGTTTTATCCATAAGAGCTTGGATGAATATCTTCTGTGAAAATCTTTGTTTGTCTTGTAGAACGTGTTACTGTTTGTCATCTAAATGTATTACTATTTGTTTTGTATTTTATAACTAGACAATTATTAACTTTTACATAATTTAAATACTGTTATTCCACCCACAATTTTGCTATATCTTTTGCCAAAGGAATGCAGAGTATGCTTGCAGAATACAGGCTTTGTCCTGTGAGAAATTTTTTCAAACAATTTGTTATTTTCTCGAGTCTTATAAGTCCTGTCTTGTCTATCATTTGTGATGGGATCTGTTTTGAAGCAACTACAAATAAACAACAAATAAGTGCACAGATAACAGTGCCTGTAGTATTTCCTGAGTTTACTGTAGGCAGATGAGCCTTCTGGTTGTTATGGTTGATCTTGTGGTGAGATACAGTTAGGAAATGTACTTGTTAGATGTATTATTTCCCTTCCTGTTTAATATATCAAAGCTTCTCATCGTATGATCTGCGTCCATTTTTCCTCTTTGGTGTTAATGTGCCAGAGTTTTATTTATTTTTATTTTCATCAGGTTTAGTTCCTTTTAGTTGTGCCAGTGGACATAACAAACTGGCCCAATCATAAGGTTATGTTGATCCTCCTATTAAATTTTAGTCTATCATTTAATTCTAAATTAAAAATTAATTGCCTTTGTAGATTGTTTAACTTATAATTCATGGATTTCAATATGCTACAATTTACATAATTTCCAGTTTCAAACACAACATTTTTGAGGTTTGATCCCCTACTAAGTTTCTAATACATGGTACATGCACTGGGGCTTACAGTGGAGAACTAGAAGTATCTACTTTGTATGACACTGAGTGCTGTACTATCTTCCCTGTTTAATACCTCTTAACTTGTAGTCTAATTTCTAGAATACTACACCTGATGATCTTTGAACCCCTTAGACATAAAGGATAATATATACACCAAGGCTTATATTGAATAAGGTAAAATCATGTAATATGAATACTTTTAGCCAAGATCCGAATTATCAGCATTGTCTGAGCCTGCTGAAAACTTGACTGTTACATGCCAGTGGAGAACCTCATTCCACTGAAGCTAGCAAGATCTGGGAGAGAGTCAGTATACTTGCCTTGTTTCTGGGTGCAAGATGGACACTTCTCTGGCACAACATTAGACACAATTTAGAAACTTAGAAACATTCCATGCTTTCCTTATAATTGAATTGAAATAAATAATTCAAAACAGAAGTCAAATTGGTACCATTGCCAACCTTAATTATCCAATCATACAGATATAGATCCAATAGATTGCAGTCTATTCTTTAAACTGTTGATATGTTTCAAACTAGGGGAGCTTTGAAGTGTATACAACACCCATGGCATCAAAAATATCTACAATTTGGCTTGTCTCCTTCTTGCTTATATGGATGAGCTAAGAGATCATGGGATTAAAGGAAAGTGGTTTTAACATTTCATTAGTTAAGTAATCTCGAGTTTCAAGGGGAGGCTTTTGCCTATTTTGTCTGAAGACTTCATCTCTATTCTGATTATCCTACTCAGTATAAAATTATAAATATTTATACCAGCATCAAGTTGAGAAATGCTCATGTAAGTGGAAAGATTTCATGAATGTGAGCATCAATTGATGGCCCACAAAGCTGTCCTACCATGTATAGTGTTACAAAATGAATATGCATGATTCCTGAACTGGAAGTAAATATTGCAATTCTGCATTGCTATTCAGGGAGAGGGGATGATCTATCATCTAAGCAGCCTCCCAGAAACATTAATTAGCTTTAGTGTGCCATGGGGGTGCGTCCTACCCCAAAAATCTTGTGTCTCCTGTATGGGGACGTTTCTGAGACTTGGGGACTTGGGGAAAACATCCCCCCGTAAAACTACCACATCTGCCACCTCTGCCAGAGATACCCCCAGGTCGCTTGCTATATTGCTCATGCCATACGTTTCCAAGACTTTGGGGACTTGGAGCAACTGTAATGTCCACAACTAGGACTTATTTTACCCTAAAATTCCCAACGAGGGTTTGGATTGCGCTTCAAAATGACAATTTGTAACGTTCGAGGCTGCCAATTCCGAAAGATTAACAAACATCACTATGCATTTAAATCAGATTAAATTAAGAAGCAATCACTGATACATAGTACATAAGCCCTAATTCCTTACTGATACCGTATAATAGTTCTCTATCCTTAATAGAATTTGGATATAATATTCTGATTCAGAATTAGTTTATATATAAATTACAGCATGCTTTGCTGTCCCATGATGCTTGGCAGCCTTATAATGTGATTTATTCCCTTTGATGAACATAAGTGATATATCTATTCCTTTCTGAACCCTTTCCGTGCGACCGGTACCAAATACTGGAACTGTCTTCATATACTGTGTTTGGAGTGATAAGGCATGTGGTAGAGGCATGTCCCATATTCTTCCATAATCATCATTCTTCATAACTAATTGTATTCCCTTTATCATACACTAGTTACTCCTATCATTGCACTATTCTATAACAACTGGTCCTTTACCTGTAATCACTGCTTTTATGACTAACTGCTATTCCCTTCAGTTGCCAAGGTATGTTAATTTCTACTTTCTGATAATCACTGTATAATCATTTGCTTTTAATTCATTTGAGATAGCAATAATATATGCCGATTGCTGTGTTATATTTACTCCAGTCGCACCTTTCTTTTTAAACATTGCCTCCCACTTCGATTGCCTTAGTTTCATGACTTGGATTGGTGGTGATTAATTTATTGAACTACTAGTTGATCGATTGGTTGGCTGAGATAATCTGTGATTTTCATATCAATTCTATCCGTCTCTGTATTAGCCACGTTTTTGTATAAGCAGTCGCTGCTATTAATCTGCCACTTATTTCTTTCATATCAGTGATGCTGACAGTTATCCTTCTTCAGTTGATGTTTGTTCTCATGATGCTATAGCGACTAATAATATTTTTCAGAGATTGTACAGAATCTAAATCACCAATCTGCTGTGTCTTTCACAAAACCATATGGTTTTACATCTTCCATTGCGACGAAGACATCTGGATATAGACTTCATTAATTGTTATCCAATATAAACTCATAAGCTGCATATTAACAAACACCAGATTGCTTGAATTATACAAATATTGTATATTACTTCACACATTGCAGGGAGTCTATAGATGACTCCGCTTGCTTCTTCCATACTTGATTGTAATTTTGTCTCTTCTAGACTTCACCAAATTATAAATATATTGTATTATTTATTAATTAATTAATAATTATTATATTTTAATTATAATTTTTTAATTTTTTTTATTAAATTCTATTTCAGAAAGGGGACATCACAGAGTCATCCCTCCACAGAACCACCACCTCTGCCAGGGATGCCCTCAGGTTGCTTGCTATATGGCACATGCCATTACATACTAAATGCAACTCTTAACTTCAAACAATAGTTTACCATTCGTTGGGCGCTTGCATAGATATTATATTGCAGATTTTGCCTTGAAGATTGCAATTCACCTCAATTTGTATATCAGCACCACCCGCAACACCATCACTCTGCTGCTGTTCCCCCACAATCACCTTGTAGTCCCCAAATTTAGGCCCTTGGTCCCCCGTCTCTGAAACTTGTCCTCTTGCCCCCATTTCTCATCAGGAAACTTCGTGGAACTATAGCTCTGATTTGAATCTTGCAGAAAGAGCAGTTACCAATCAGGTGTCTAGAATGGTTTATGCTTAGTTAGATCAATGTTTTTGGAAGATAATTGGTTTTGAGCTTCTTATCATTCTTTCAGGTTCCCTTTCATTTAGATACTTAAGTGCAGACGACAATAATCAATTCGTTAATATGGTCCTCGTTAACTCTCCATGTGAGCTTGGTCATACATAATAGTGACTTTGATTAATTGAAGTGGCATCAATAAGCTTGAAATGCAAGCTAGAATTTGCCTTTCACCCGGGAACATGCAGTTTGTCCATAACAGTGTCATGCCAAGCTACGGATGCCTGCACATGCTAGTAGTATGATAGCTCGGCTAAGCTATAGGGCAACATGATTGATATGGTCAACATTTTTCCATAGAGTTGATTGGGAGCCAACATTCATGTACTGATTTCATATGAAGGTTTTAGAGACTCCTAGGATTGGGAATTGGTTTCACCAATAATTTCACGAACTTTAAAACATTTGTGGTGCAGAATGGGTGGTACAAGAGTTCCTCATACTTGGTCTTAATGATCTTTTCGAGACCAAATGGCTCTGGCTAGGAAAGATGCATTTGAAGAGTCAGGTCAGAACCTATTGGATCTTTGGGGTCATAGTGTTTCACATTTGTTGGAATGCTGACAAGTGGTTAGAACATGGAGTTTGCCAGTTACTCGTGGGTAATGTTGCAAAAGAGTTTCTTTTCAATGCTAATGTATTGAATGGATCATTCAAGATATAAAGTTGTGTAATGGTTCTTTTCATCTCCATGTGAAAAGTCAAGTTGGCTTTGGATTTGGTATTGCCTAATCATGTTGTAAGTAGTTTTAATGGAAAGATAGGTACAAGAGTTCCCCATACTTGGTCTTAATAAGCTTTTTGGACCAAAAGGCTCTGGCTAGGAAAGATGCATTTGAAAAGATAGGTCATAACCTATTGGACCTTTGGGGTCATAGTGTTTCACATTTTGTTGGAATGCTGACCAGTGGTCAGAACATGGAGTTTGCCAATTACTAGTGGATAATGTTGCAAAAGAGATGGTTTGAATTTTGAGGAGGATCAAGGATGTTATTGTACATTTGTTAGTTTTTGGGACGAGTTGCGAAGAATATATCATGAGGCCAAGAATATTGTTTTTTTTAGTTTACTGGTTTGTGCAGGTGGCAAATTTGCCATCTACTGTCAAATTGAACTTACCAGAAAATAGGTATGGAGTGGAATGTAAAGGCATTTTTCTCTTTTTGTTTTTTTTCCCAAATTATCATTTGATCTTTTCAAAGCTTTAAAATTGTGAAGGAGCTCATTGCTCCACTTGTGGTGATGTAAACATTTGTACTGAACCGTTAAATACTGTAAGAGGGAGTGATTTACACACAATTATGGGAAATTTGTGTCTATTCTTTTATAATCTTGAGATGATTTAGGTTGTTTTGTTAATTTGACAACAATTTGTACCATTTTTCCATGTTTTCATGAAATAAGGCAATCATTCCGGGGTTGATTTCACTCTTAGTTTTATTGCTAATGTCAATTGGGTGTTTTTATCGCAGGTACAATGCAAAGCGCAGGCACTGGCGCAGAACAAAGCTTGGTCTGTGATTCATGTGCCATCATAGTGCCGAAGTAGTAATTTTGACAATTCTTATACATTGGCTATATTGTGTTCATGTTATTGATTAAGAACTGAGTATTTTGAGTTTGTTGTAAAGCTTAAAATGAGATTTCAGTTACATACTGTACTTTTCCTGTTTTTCAACCCAATCAATCATCAAGATTTTTAAGTGTACTGTTTAGCTTAAAATTTGCATAAGACAGTCAATTAATTCTGTGTATTGAATGTTAAATTCCCTTGTTTCCTAATGTTTGCTAAATCATATTTGTCTATTTTGTTTGACAACCCTTGTCTGTGAATGTTTATTGTGATGAATTTTACTGCTGGTAAAATTTGAACAAAAATTGAGCTTTATGTGCCTCATCTTGCCCTGTTATTTTTTCTGTAAATTTGTCTTTTCACTTGAAATTATATTTGTAGTCTGGCATTATCTTTGATAGCATCTACATATCTCTATTCCTGAAATACTTCTGAAAGATGTTAAGTTATATATCTAATGCTTATAAACATATGAGAGAAGAGTTTCCAATAGGAAGCTGTCCATTCTCAAAGAGTGTACAGTTTAGCATCTACATATCTCTATTCCTGAAATACTTCTGAAAGATGTTAAGTTATATATCTATGCTAGAAGAGTTTCCAATAGGAAGCTGTCCGTTCTCAAAGAGTGTACAGTTTTGGGCTCATGCAACTTGTAAAGACGTTTTTAACTGACCTTGCAGCATAATTTTATCACATTCAATTATGGTACTTAAGTTCTTCAGTGAAGTCTAATAGTGTCATTAATGAATGGTTATGGTCATATGTAGATTATAATTGAGTGAAAATATAATCATGTCATTATTGAAGGCTACGGCCTTTAGATTATAACGGCCTTTAGATTATAATTGAGTTGAAGTTTAATCATGTCGTTATTGAATGGTTCAGCCCATATTTATAAACTGGATTTTAGTTAAGGAGTTGTAGATTGGAATGCGTAAGAGACAATTTTCTTGGCCATATTTAGACGATAATTGAGTTGAAGTTTAATCATGTCATTATTGAATGATTCAGGCCATATTTATAAGCAGAATAAGTCCTGCAACAGATGCACTAAGCAGAATAAATTTCATGCCCGTGTATATAGAAATAATAAGAGGAGCTCAATTTTTAAGACAAAATGCATATAAAATTCCCGCGCCATTTTATGAGATCCTCGAGACTTATTCACGAGTAGTTTAAGTGGATATATGTTTTCGCTTGAGTGTACCTTCGAAGCATCAAGTTTGTAAGTTTAAATTGTTGAGAGCCATCCGTCATTATTATTATTTACTATGTGAGCTAATACGAGGCTTGACAGAAAGGGCAAAAATATATTTACGCACCAAATATATATTAGGGTGATATGATTCACGCCTTAAACTTAAAAGTAGACGCATGCCATAAACATACTGTAGTAATGACGGTAATTAAAAATCTATGCTACTTTTTTGAAACTAGGACGGGGGCATGGAATGCAAAATAAATAAATGAAATGTGGACCAAACAAAGCTGAAGAGAAGTAAACAACATTCAACCTTGGTAAAAAAAAATCGCTCTATGGTCTAGGTATGAGGTGACGCTTAACAGGGCACTACACCAGCTATTGTCAACACAACTTGAACCAAAGGCCGTCCTATCATTATTTATTTATTTTTCACTGTAATTGTTAGTAATTCATTCGTTAAGATGCATTGTGAACCAATTGTGTCATTGTGAAGACTATTACACGTACAATTATAGGTAGAACTTTGTGTTTGGTTGTCCATCTAATAGAGGTCGTCTCTTGCAATTGTATTAGAGAAGCCTACAATGCGACAGTAAGATGATTATGCTGTTGCTCATTTGGGAGGGTCTTAGTTTTCTTTTCAACATTCCTATCTATCTAAACCAACACCTTCAATATTCTATCTTAATTATTTAATTTGCAATTTTCTGTCTTTATTTGTCGTTTGAATTCCTATAGAATTTTTTGCTGCCTATCTGAACAGTTATCACCTTCCGTACCTTTCTTATCCATAACTGCCTTCAACAACCTCAAATTGATTCTTCCTTCTAGTAATATTTGTTTTAAATTGTAAGTGATTGTTAACCAACGAGAGTTTATAAATGGCTATCTTCCTGCCAGTGAGAGAAGTAGGGCATATGGATAAATCAAAAGAAGCATATGGCAGTTCAATTACAATTAATCCAATATAACTGTCAATAGCACCCCCAACAGACAACATTACGCTGTATGTACTACAAATCATTAACATCAAAGCACAGCTCAAATATGTTATCAGGTATTGCAATGTGCATTTCAAACTTTCCGAGGAAGGTTTCACAACACTGTTGATTTTCTAACTAAGGTTCATAATTAAAGAGTTGACATTGAAGGACCTGAAGATGAATTAAAATGCAATCCCTGATCCTTTAGACTACTAGTCTTGAAGTCGTCATTTGATTGCATTCATTTTTTTGTTCATACATCTTACATTCACCTACCCTTCATGTTAAAATCATATTACATCATAATTGCATGTTAACACATCCATTCGTTCTTATTTCAATTCTATAATTGTGCTCAACTTATCCCAATGTTTAATCTTCCTACTTTCTGTCAAGGAGAATCTTTTTAGCATTATCCCAACTAAGTCATAAATTTTGACACATTTTATAATCGACAAAAATGCGAGATCAAGATAGAAATTTAGACCTATCGTGTTCAATTTCTAATGAGCTCATAGACCTATCGTAACCACATTGACATCAATCCGAAGGGATTCCATTCTACTTCTACCTCTTTATAACTTATTTCTTATTTTGAATTATTCCACAATGTACCCCATTCCATAAATAAAGTAGTTGGTTTGCCAATATTGAGAAGGTAAAGCTTCCAAGTTTTTTTTGTTTTTTTATCAAGTTAAAAAGGTATAATAAAAAATAATTGATTATCAAGTGAGTGTACTATCTTAAAATGATTCACGGCACATTGATTATAGATAATTAAGAAAATTTAGACAAATTGGAAATACAATTAACAAGAAAACCATGTTAAACTAAAGAAAATTCATTTAGGAACCGATCCAAATTTACAACAAATCTAAAATCATTTTGCTCTGGTACTCAAAGCATAACTATGACCTAAATTTGGATTGGGTCATAGTTGTGTTATAAGAACTCGGAGCAATTAAGTATGATTATATGTTGTAATCGAAAGACTCTGGTACTCCTAACACAACTAAGCACAACTAAGCACAACAATCAGAAAGGAAACCTACTGTAACCCTCTAAAACCAAATGGATCAAGACAAACCTACTTTAACTATATACAAGACTCTAAAAGGGCGACACTCAAAAGGCTAATATTTACACTTGATCTAACATGGTTTCTAAAAAATGTTTAAGAGGAACAAGGCTTGGGTGATGGTTCTCAATTAGGCAAATTCATCCTTGTACTTTGGAAAAAAAAATTGTCACCTCAGTTTCAAATTCAAGAAAATTAGTGTACAATCAACATTCGAGGCAATTCATGAGGTACATGATCAATTCATAAACAAGTTGTCTTTCCTAGATCACCATAATCAAAATAACTTTCAAAATAAAGATCATAGAAAGAAACAACTTGGTGTGATTCAAATGAAGAATCTTGCTCAAATCCTCGATCATCCACAACTTTAGGAGGTTGAAGTTGGTGATGGATCTTCCCACTGGCATCAACATCATCAAACTTGTGATCTTAAAATGATTAATGGTACATTGGTTATAGATAACTAAGAAAATTTAGATGAATTGGAAACACAATAAACAAGAAAACCATTCTAAAACTAAAGATAATTTTGGTGGAATAAATAGGAGGAACATTCCGCACACTAGCAAGGAACATAATAGTAGGAACATTGTAATTAACACTTATAAAATCACCAAAGTATCGAATCATATCTCAATAAAGACAATTTTGTTCATTTTCTTTCTTTTTGATATAATTTTATTTAACAACTTTAAAATCATTATATCACATTATTATTATGTAAAACCTTGTGCCTAAAGTAAAATGTTTAAAATGTTGCATGTTTTGATAATTCACCATTTTTTGATAAATGGTGAGTGTTAGTATAATTTTGAATTTGCACATGTTTTCTAATACTGAAGTGTTGAAGGTATACAAACTTTTTGATTGTCAAACCAAATGGATGTAAATTTATTTATTCTTAGTTGAATCATTAATAATTGTTGTATGGAACTTTTAGCTTAATTATTAAATAAATTTGTATGATAATTTAAAAGTTATAATTGTTATTTTATAATTAAAAGGTGCAAAACAAGGGCGTTGTCCCTTACACTAGCTCATTATTCAAATGATTTGTTTAACACGATTAGACTAGATTTGGTAGAATATGTCTATTTTATAAATCAAACAGATAAAATCCGAATCTATTCATTATATCACCGATAATACAATTATTGATTTGCTTCATCGAAAAAGTTTTCTCTAATCACATTTCACTTCAAGGTAATAATATTGATTACCTTGAATCATAAAGAAAGAAGGAATGCTAATAGAGCACATTAATACCGGTATTAATGCGCTCTACGAACTAACCCTAAGGAGAAACCAAATACAACTAAATACAACAAGGTATAGAACAAACCATTAAAAATAAACTAGCAACACAACAAGAAACCCACGTTGGAAAGGGATAATCCTTCATTGAGTAAGAGGTTAGTGTAGAATTTGACTCAGTCGGAGGATGATTGGATCAAAGTTAATTTTGACGGGGCCTCTAAGGGCAACGTGAGACTTGGTGGAGCTGGCTACATCATATGAGATTGGACAAGAAACATTCTTGCAATTGGGGCCAAGAATTTGGTCGAGGGGACGAACAATGAGGCTGAAGCTTAGGCGATCCTCTGGACGGTTCAAAGGGCAAAACACGTCAACGTGAGAAGACTTCATTTGGAAGGCGTTTCCCTGATTACAATCATGGTAATTACCAAAGGGTAGTCACATGTCTGGTATCTCAACAAGGACATAAAAAAAGTAGATCAATATTGGGAACCTTTGAGGGCTACAAGATCACTCATGTGAAGAGGGAATTCCTATATTTTAATATTAATCAACAATTCTATAATATACAAAACTGCTTATGTAATCATACTTGTAACAATTCCAGCCAATGTTTGTTCTCAAATTGACGACAAAATTCATCCACAAATGAATGCAAAAGGTAACATTATTCCTTTTCAACTCTCATATTCTACTCTTATTTGTAAATGCTTATATATCTTGTAATGGTAAAATATATTGTAGTTTTTTTTTATTTGCCTAGGATTACTATCTTTTAATATCAATTACCAATTGCATAATAGACATAACTACTGATAGAAATATACGTGTAACAATCACGTCCAATGTTAGTTCCCAAATCAACGATGACATTCATACACAAAATTTTCCAAAAGGTAACATTATTACTTTAAAGTTGTCATACTTTATTTACTCTTGTACATGCTTCTATATCCAAAACATACTAAATTGGTTCTTCTTACTATGTTCCCTTCCGTGGTTACTATTTCGCCCTCTACCTACTATTTGCACCTCATTTTTCCTAATTAGTATTCTTAACCCTCATTTTAAGGCCCTCTCTCGTAATGGTAAAAAGCAATTCCAAATTGTGCACAACTACTTATGCAATCATACTTGTAACAGTCACAACCAATGTTTGTTCCCAAATCAACAATGACATTCATCCACAAATTCTTGCAAAAGGTAACAATATTACTTTTCAACTCTCAAACTTTACTCTTATTTATAAATGCGTATATATCTCAAAACATTTATTGAATTTTAACTATTCATTTCCAGTGCTCCTTTGCTCTTCAAGTTGATGTTCTCGCTAGAAAAATCAAAAGCATGCAGATGGATGCAACAATTGGCAATATATCAATTTTTTAGTCACCTACAATCTACCCAAATCAAGATTAAAAACTTAAATCTTTTCAATTTTGTGAACTAAATTATCAAACAAAGTCTATCATGATTAGCCATCTTTGCTTATCATGCTTTTAGTAGGATTTGAACCTTGTAAGATAACTATTGGTTTTATATGGTTCTCTTTTCAACGTGCTTATTCTTTTTGTCCAATTAACACTATTGTTAAAACATTACTCACAATTTTCACTTTAAGTCATGACATTTGATTTATTCAAACAAGTGATTGTTTTGGGTTGTATCAAAATTTGCATCTTTTACTTCGTTGGATTATCTATCTTACATATGAAAAGTCTCATAATTTATTAAATATTTTTTGGCCATCCCAATTATTAGAGAATGATCTATTTGAAAGTAAAATTTGAAAAATAAATAAATAGCATTTAAGTTGAAAAACATCTGAATTCTTACACTTTTAAAAAAGATAGTATGTGAAGGCATTCAATCAAATTATATTCACATGGATGGGCAATGCCAAAATATGATAACATGAATGGTTGTATTCCATATGCACAATAAGCACATATATTTAGGCATGTCATACCATGCTAGATGAGTAAGAAAATCAATTAATTAAAGACACATTACAAAAGCCCTATCAATTAATGTGAGACAAATATCAAGAGGAGGGTCAATAATTGCAAAAGCTTGTGTTTATCAATTGTATGGAATATCATAAGATTTTTTAAATGTGAATTGAGTTTTTCTATATTTACAAAAGGTTTGGAAGTGTGACTCATCACACATCTTGACACATAATCTCTTTTAATAAGAAGTATCCTAAAATTAATTTTTAAAAGATTCAACTACAACTTAATCATGATATCCTTAGTAATTTAACAAAAATGTATCATTTTTTTATAACAATGTTATTTTTTTAATTTTAAATTGTAGCTTATATGCAACCTAAATAATCAAATTTGTGATTTGTTAAAAATAGAAGTCTATTAATTTTATAATATTTAAGCAAATTTTCGTGAATTTGTAAAGATTGAACCATTTAGAGTTAGAAAGGACAACTAAAAAAATCATTCAGCATCAAATTTATATATTTTAAAAGCACATGTAAAAAAAAATTGCTTTAAGAAAACTGACATTGTTATTTCCCAAAAACTACAATTATAGTTCCTATTTAATGCATAAAAAATAAGTCGTGTCATATTACAAATTCAACGCCTCATAAATAAACATAAAATATTAACAAAAAACAACACTGATCCACACATTATAAAGGAGCTTTCCGCCGAACAACATACATCTACTGCTAAATCATACTTCAAAGCTTTCACTCTCTCCAAAAATTATCTAAATTATATACTTTCTAAGCCCATGCACAACAAAATGCTTCACCAAAACTAACGTTATTATTTCCAAGATGGTACAATGATCTTTCCTATTAAATCCTTCTAAAATAAGTGATTTCATATTGCAAAAAAATAAATAAAAATTGTTGCAATTATCACAAACCACAATATATTTCAGAAAAAATTACTATTGCCTAGTCAAGACCTCACAAAAATAAAATGCTTGCCAATACAATGCAACAACCTACCAAAACAAAACAAATTATTTTCACAAAAAAAACTATCGTCTAGTCAAGACCTCACAAAAATTAAATGCATACCAATACAATGTAACAACCTACCAAAACAAAGCAAACATCAAAGAACATC